>BSQZ01000010.1:7637500-7797500 GCA_033239005.1 Lamellibrachia satsuma
CCAAGAGTCCACAACAGGTTATAAATTTACACCCTATGTGGGGTGTTTTATTTACCCTAACATAGATGCATGTACAGCATTTTGGCCACATGACATTTGGTCATAAGATATTCCGTCACATGGCGTTTGGTCACAGTGCTTAGTGCAACAATGTCATGTGACCAAATATGTTGCACTTGGCAAAGAGACCAGGCATAAGGGACCTGTAGTTCATTTAGTCCACTGGCCAAACTTTGGGTCCCTGGGTAGATCTAACTGATAGGTCCTACCCTTTAAAGGTTATGTCTTGTGGGGTTATGACCTGAGGGATTATGTCTGTGAGGGGTTATGTCCATGTCCTACACTCTGATTAAGAGGTATGGGTAAATAAATGCTAGCTAGTAAACGTTTAATTACTGTTCATAGAAAAACTGAGTCCATTCTAACCAGGCTCAGACTGTTTCCTGTGTAATCAGTTATGTCTGTACTAAGACAGTGTTGTACAGAACTCAAGTTGAAGGTTAGGTTCGACTTTATCGCATAAAGCAGAGTGGGTACCGCGTATATGACATGGCAGCATGGATCTTGGTGTATTTGTGTTGAAACTATGGTGCTCTAGAGGGGAGCACAGCCTTACTATGTTTGTGAGAACATCATGACCACTACGAAGATTGGTAAAATGTGTTAATTTCAAGACTTAACAGGCAGAACAAGGATAGTTCCACACAGAAATGTGTATATGCCAAGCTACAGACTATACAAAAAAAACATGTGGCATTTCTGTGATTTTTGCTTATTAGAATTTATTAATCTGCTTAAAGGTGAGACACTGTGATCTGGGTGCTTAGGGTGAACTAGAGAGTCCAGGTATTACGTCATAACATCAAAACAAATGGCTGGAAAGGTCAAGAGTTGCCAGGTTTGTGAGAACATCATTTCATGAGTGTCGAATACAGACCAACTCACTTTGAGTGGATTCACAAAATTTAGATATGTAACAAATCATAATAGAGGCTGTACGCATAAATCTACTAGGTAAATTACCAACAAATTCAAGTCATATCAGGGTAATAAGCCAATAACTTCAAATAATTTTTTTGGGGTAATGCCTATTTTTAGTCTGTCATAAAAAATGGCTATGAATCAACATATACTTACATGGCAACAGTTTTGGAATTGTGTAATTATTAAAGGAAACAAACTGTGTAATTATTAAAGGAAAACAAAAGTCATTGTTTTAGGCCTATGCACCTATAAGAGTTACTAAAACATAACTATTTGCAAGTGCAATTAAGAATATCAAGACAGTGGCTTACTAGGAAAACCTTGTTAACACACATCATCTTAATGTCATGGGCCACACCATACTGTTACATAACCCTATGTCACGAGTGTCAAAGTCTAGCAAAATTCACTCGCCAAATGAAAGTATATTTGTATACACCTATTCTTATATTTGACAATATGATATGGCTATGCTGTTTGCGTTCAAACTCAACTTACGTAACATATGTTGGCTTTTGTTTAGTAAACTAGCCCTCTTTCTGACAAAACAACACATATGTTTGAGACTTTGCATTGGTTCTGTGTATGCTGGCCTCCGTTAATACGTCACTTGTAGTCTAGGTTGCCCAATTTTCATATAGCTGTGCTATCAGTCTCACTGGTTAACATGTCAGCACTCAGTCAACTGGAGAAATGACCTGAATCTCCCACTTTTAGAACACATTCTGGGTAAACCAGTGGCATGGTATTCTTGAGCTTGATGTTGCACATGGTTAGTTTTTATTATCTCTTTTAAGTGCATAGCTCCAAAACCATGACTTTTGTTTTGCCTTAAACTTGTGGTTGTCAAAGTAACCAGCTACTTACATTACAGTTACTCACATTACAAATTGTTTGCTATTTAGTAATATAGATTTTTAAAAAGTGCAGCATTTTATGGAATGTCTATTTTTGGTCCATTCAGCCCAGTGTTGAGCTCGATGTTCACTTATGTGAACTGAACACTAAAAGAGGTTGTCCAAGCATGGCAGCCAATGAGTTTGAAACCTAGGTTTCTATTATAAGAGTCCAGAGGTCTAACTAATATGACATTTTCCTCCTTTTCAAATACAATATAATAAGAAAATTTCTATTGCGCAAAATTCCTCAGACATTTGCATCAAAATGAAAGGGTTAGGCATGCTCAACCTCTGTATACAATGTTAAAGTTGCAAACATACGGATGAATATGCTAAGGAGTATAAGCAAAATTAAAAAGATAAGTGTTCAGACAACGACAAAATGATCGTACGCTTCATGCTGAGGGAGTGAATTCCAAAGAGTTTGTGCAGCAACATAAAAAAACCTAAATCTGTACTTACACATCCAGTTCCATTCAAATACTGTAATAATCTTACCTGTACTGAGAACTATCAACAAGAACTTCTTGAAGAATTCAAAGGTGCTGGATGATTCTTCCCTTGCAGCACGCACTTGTCCAAACAGTGAATCATAGGAAGGCGGTGGCTCTGGCAAAGTAAACACAAGGTAGATAATTACAACGACAGCAAACTGAAATTGTGAACAAGCTTGTTTGTTGTCATAATAAACTTCTCAATTGCATGATGAGAATAACATTATGTTAAGCCCCAGTGATGTGGTAAAATAATGATAACAATCAATGACACATATAACTCATTATTGACAACAAGCAACGATTAATCAGTGGACAGTTGTCAATCACCTATACGAACCCATTTGTTGATTTTTTGCAGAAAAGCATCCACTGTAATAAGAATGTCCAGTCACACTGAGAGACAACTGAATGATAACTTGAACGGTATATATACATTGCCCGTTCTATGTAGGCCACATGTGACCAAGACTTGCACGTACACCAAACACAACATTAGTGGCTTGGCAAGGACTTGATTGATGAAGTAAGCATGTATTAAGCAGTGTTATCACTTCATTGTTGAAGTAAGCATGCATTACCGGAAAACAGTGTAATCACTGTAATGGCAGTGTTTAAACAATAACAATTATTTTCAATGACATTCTTGAGAATCCAAGACAAAGGCCTCCTGGCCAAAACACCCATGGATCCAAAAGCCAAACATTTAAAAGAGCACAATTAGTTGCAAAATAAATGACTGACACTATATATAAATGTTGTTAACAATTTAGATTTGCAAATGCGCACAATTGACTGTATATAATATTGTACACACTTTTAATCTACTATCACAGCGGTTCCCAACCTGTACGTGAGAGGTTTTCTATGGGGTACGCGGAGTGTTGGCTGAAACTAAGGTTCAGTAGGCCCTACACTAACTTTGCCACTTTGTTTGGTCCATGGAGGAGAAAACTTATTTATGTAATATTATCAAATTTGCAGGAAACAGTTCTCATGCAAACGTTAATAGTGCGGTCATACATGTGATGAAGTTACTGCTGCTGTATAGCTGTATAGCTATATAGCTGTATGTGGCCTACATAGAACGGGCAATGTATATAAACCGTTCAAGTTATCATTCAGTTGTCTCTCAGTGTGACTGGACATTCTTATTACAGTGGCTACTTTCCTGCAAAAAATCAACAAATGGGTTTGTATAGGCGATTGACAACTGTCCACTGATTAATCGTTGCTTGTTGTCGATAATGAGTTATATGTGTCACTGATTGTTATCATTATTATACCTCATATCCAACCTTTTACTACTCTTGTGGCCTTCTGGGTCTGCATTAATGAAGAAATTGCTCCATATACAAAAACATAGGCAAATATAACTAAAAAACATATTATTATAATAACAGTTCTTTGATGCATCAGTTGCTAGCTTACGTTAATCACTGCGTGTACAAACTAAGAGCCCATTAAAAAAATAAATAAGTTACTTAATTAATTAAAACGTCATCACAGAAAAGTATATCAAGGCCTCGACAACAATTGTTATAGTCCATAAAAAAATATTAATTAATTTAAACAATAAATAAATTAATTAAAATAATCGTCATAGTCCATAAAAAATATTAATAAATAAATTAATTAAAATGTCATCAAAGAAAAGCATATAAAGTCCTCCATGACAATCATTATACTCTATAAAAGCATTTTTTCACACACTGTCATATGCACACTGGAAGAGGTGAGTCTTTAGTTTGCGCTTCAATACTGCCAATGAAGGTGCGTCACAGAGGAAGAGTGGTAGTGCATTCCATGTGTGGGGCCGATTGTTCCAAAACTATATCTATGGACTTAGACACTGGTGGTACAGCTAGCTGTAAATCATCATAAAGCTGATGTAGCCGGGGATTTCTGGTTCTTTGATTTAGCAAGTCCGACAAATAGGCCGGTGCCAGATCATTCATAGCCCTAAATAATATAAACCAGACCTGGGGCGAATCCAACTCCGGAATTGGAATCAAAGGACGATTCCGATTCCGGAGTCGGAATCGTTTGGAGTTAATTTAGAGGAATCAGAATCATTTGGAGTGGAATCAGAATAATTTGGAGTGGAGTTGTAATTGGAATCACATTGAGTGGAATCGGAATCATCATGAATGTCACAACTAGTGTTTGCACAGAAAAGCCACAGGTCCTTCCACATTGGACATGGCTAATTGCAATTTACTTTTATTGGTATCTCTCTGCTCACTGACCAGTGGCTGCTAGTGTTTGCTCAGAAAAGCCACAGATCCTTTTGAAGGATTAAATCCTTTGGTTTTATTGGCAGTTTGTCAGAAGTCTTCATATGCCTGGCCTGGTCATACCTAGACCATGGCTAATTGCAATTTACTTTTACTGATTTCTCACTGCTAGTGTTTGCACAGAATCATACAAACCTTTCTAAAGGATTAAATCAAAAGTTGTGCTGGAGTCAGCATCGGAATCAAAAGTTATACTGGAGTTGGAATCGAAATGGTCTGCTGGAGTCGGAACCGGAGTTGGAATAGTTGAAGTGGAATCGAACCCAGGTCTGATATAAATCAGTGTTATGAATTTGGTGTCTGACAGACAACCAATGCAGATCCACTAGAACTGGAGTGATGTGTGTAGAAACAGGTGTAAGAACCACCAGGTGGGCTTCCCTATTATGCATCTTCTGTAGGCGTGTCAAGTGATATTCAGGTATGTCCAGCAGGAGGTCATTGCAGTAACCCAGACTTGAAACAACCGGAGCAATGACCAATGAGTGACAGACACGCTTCGTGACGTAGGGCCTGATGTATGTGATACGTCGCAGATGGAAGTTACACTTCTTGCAAGCAGCATCAACATGTTGCTGCATGCTCGTGTGGGTATCAAAACGAACTCCCAAGTTTGAAGTTTTTGACAGAAATGACAGGCTTGATGGTAGCACCTTCAACCATATTATCTATGAAAGTTCGTAAATTACTATTCTCGAAGACATACAGTTGTTCTCAGCTAAGATATTTCATAACTAATACATAAGTTATTTACAACGATGTAGTCTTGAACCATGTCGTCTGTAATCACATACCAGCTTCATCTATGTTACTGTAGGATGGTGGGACAGCATCAGCACTGCCATATGATCCTTGGTAGGCAGGTGGAGGTTGGTTTTCATGGGGAGGCATTGGTGCAACACCACTCTCAGGATCCTGCAGTACAAAACATTACACCACTCTCAGGATCCTGCAGTACAAAACATTACACCACTCTCAGGTTCCTGCAATACAAAACATTACAGTCAATTTGTATGCAGGGGTCATTCCACGCCAACTCACCTAATTTTCCGATATTTTCCCAGGTGACTCTCTGATTTCAATGAAAAAAATGCTATCTCCAATAGTTTTAGAGATACGATTTATTGAAAATAGGGCTTTTCATACCCGTGAATCACATTATATATTTTCGGCCATTTTTGGAACCTCATATCTGGTCACTAAATAAAGATGGGAAGCTGAAAAGTTGTATATTTAGCAATTAGGACCCAGGCATTCAGAATATGCATTCAGAAACAGTGAATTGGCTGTTGATAAACGTTGTATATTCGAAAATGAAGAAATCAGTGCAATCAAAAATATTGGTAAAATTTTTATGAAATGACCCAACACCAAAATGTGGCGATAGTTGGAAATTAATTTATCATAGAAAGAATTGAGAACCAAAAGTAAATATTGGAACATATCTAGGACTGGTGTGTATGTTGCAGTGGTGAAAGTATCAATATACTGCACAGTTGCCAACATGGTCAACTGTCTACTATCGTTAAGGTGATTTTTTTTGTATTTTTACTCAAATTCAAACCTTAGACCGCTGTTACACAATGATGAAATTGTGTGAACGACTTATGCTTTTTGGTAGGTATATTCATACATCTGATATGTGTAATATGGAGTGTCTCTGGTGAATTAATGGGCACTTGCTCCCAAAATCCTCTGAATATAATTATTTTCTCGTTTTGTGATGCTTATGGTGTGGTGTGTAATACACAGGTCTGTGTGATGCGCCTAGTGCTGTAGTGGAGTGGGTAGTATGTAGTTTTTGCTTCATACTCTCGCTTTCAGCTGCAGCCACCAGATAGCTCTTTGGGGTGAAAAGGGAGCCCAGTGAGTAAGTCTCCCCTGCTGGTACATAGCCTCTCCATAGACAAGACTCTTGTACAACCTCCTCGTGGTTCACCATGGATATTGGGTACCTTGCGGCCCCAGACGAATGTGCTAGGGATCTAGGAGAAGGAAATCCCTGATTTAAACCCCAGGCAGGAGGGACTCAATAGTCCTGTGAGGCAGCTCACCTAAGGGGAAGGAAACATCCAAATATTTGCTGCACTGTAGGTCAGTCAGAGTAATGCTGCAGTGGCTATGACGTCCCAAATACATGAATGGCACAAATACAAGTCGATCTAGGTACTGCGTCCGGGATAGCCGACGTGCTGCATCTCCCAGCAGTGGTGAGAAATCAGCGAAGTCCGGGTGGATTGTTCCGCCGTCAGCAACCCAAGTGCAAAGTCCGGATAGGAAGTTTGAATGTGGGATTGATGGGGGAAAACCACTAGAAATGACAATCATGATGAATAGAAGGAAATTAGAGGTGTTGCGCATCCAAGAGACCAAGTGGAAGGGAGACAGAACGAGGACACTGGAGGGTGGGAATAAGATGCTGCACGCAGTAGGAGATGGTAAGAGCAATGAAATAAGAAATCAGTAAGGATGTGGTGAGAGTGGATGATGGCAAGGGAGGATCATTGGTGCATGGACGATGGTGAAAAAGGAACTTGTGCATTATGTCTGTATATGGGCCTCAAACAAAGGCGGAGACAGAGAAAAGAGCCTTCATGCAGGGAAGAGCTGGAGAAAATGGTGGGATTGGTGGAAGTGCATGTGATGATGTGCATAGCTGGCGATTTTTATGGACATGTGGGTACACAGAGACGGGAGAAGAAGAGTCGCTCGGAGGATTCGAATGGGGAACAAGGAACCGAGAAGGTAGTGAGATGGTAGAATTGGTTATGAGAAATGAGTTGGCCGTGGCAGGAACATTCTTCAAGAAGTGGGAAAACCACAAGATATCGTATAGAAGTGGCCAACACAAAACAGAACTCGACCTGTTGGTAGTGAAGAGGCAGCAGATGTGGAGAGTGAAGGACTGCAATAACATTGCTGGTGAGCATGTGGCCACACAGCACAAACCCCTGGTTTTTGTTGTGCGCATGCAGAAGAGGAGAAAGTAGTGGGGCAAAAGACCATCAAATGGTGGAAAAGCAGTGGGGACACAGCTGTTGCATACAAAGAGAGGTTGACATTAGATTAGGAGAAACTTGGAACAACAGTAGGAACAGTGGAAGAAGAATGGAAGGCTTTCAAAGGTCCTTTTGTTGACGTAGCAGAGGAGCTGTGTGGCAGAACGTCTGGAAAAGGGGGTTCATTGTCAAGAAGGATAAACCAAACTTGGCAGACAGAAGAAGTAGCAAAAGCAATAGGGGAAAAGAGAGAAATATGGAAGAGGATAGAAGACAAGTGAAGGACTAGTGAAGCTGGAGGAGATTTGGGATGCAGAGGCAGAGACAGCAATGAAGAAGATGAAGAGAGGACGAGCGACAGGTATTGATGAAGTGGAGATGTTGGCAATGGCTGAACATGTTGGGAAAGCGAGGGACTTTCTCCACAAGTTGCTATACGCCGATGACCTGGCAGTAGTAGCGGACAGTGAGGCAGACCTTCAAGAGCGGTTGGTAGATTGGAAGGAAATCTTTGGCAAACATGGACTGACAGTAAGTCTAGAGAAGACGGGAGGTGCTTTGGGTTGGGCAGAAAAAAGATCTTGACATAAAACTGGGTAGAAACTGAACCAACGAGACAGCTTTATATATCTGGGTGGAGCAGTTTGCAGGGACGGCAGCACGGAGATGGAAATTCGCAGAAGATTACACATTGGGGTGAGTGCATGGAGGAAAGTGGAAGGGGTGATGTGAGATAGACATATATCTCGAAAGCTAAAAGGAAAGGTTCTTAACTAATGCATAACACCAGTATACCTATATGACCTAGAGACCATGACGATGACAGAAAATCAACAAGAGAGACTGCAAGTTTGAGAGAATATCTGGTTGAGAAGAATTGACAAAGAATCAACAAGTGAAGAATGGAGGAGTTGTGGGAGGAAGTTTCACAAGGATGTTGGTGAGGAGCCGGCTAAAGTGGGCTGGACATGTCGAAAGAATGGAAGGGGTATGACTGACGAATAGAGTGGATGCGATTGGAGTGGAGGGTAGAAGGAGAAGACCGAAACTGGGATGGGAGGACCACTTGAAGAGAGTGGGAGGGGATGGAGAATGAGGGCGAGGAATAGAGGGGAGTGGAGACGATTGGTGGAAACGGTAGTTAAATGGAACTAGTTATGAAGAAGGGGAAACATAAATTGATGACCAGTATCAGTGCCAGCAAATAGCTTGACTCTGGCTAAAACTGTATGGTTTCTGAATGTATATTCTGAAAGCTGGGATCCCAATTACTAAATGTGCCATCTCCAAAACTATCTGGAGTTGAGGCTTGAAATTTTTCACAGCTCCATCCTACTGCCAAAGGTATTTTTAGAATTGTTTTCGCTGATATCTAAGAAGGTCACCCGGAAACCACTTGGTGAGTTGGCATAGAATCATCCTGCGGACTTGCAATAATTCCCCATGACAATCAATGCATACTTACATTTAATCATGTTGTGTGTTGCCAACGTGTCTGACTATGCACAACAATTTTGTGCAGTTCAATATTTTTAGCAAACATTTTCATCATTCAATAATTGTAAAATAATTAAGCATTAAAAAAAACTTTTCCAAAAATGTTTTGAAATAACTGTCTGTGTGATTTAGAATACTGATATCTTACACAAATGTTGATTAATATTTGTTTTCAAAATGGCATATTCTCTTCTTAAGTATAACAAACAAACATTTGTCCCCATGCTATGGCATCGGGCGATAATATAAATGTTTAACAAACCGCCGCGTACGTCTACAAAAGCGTAGACATCGGACGTAAATCAGATGTTTCACATAATACATTTTAATCATGTCCTTATGTTTAATCGGCGATTCAAACAATCCGTGTGTGATCGTGTAGCTTGAAAATGATGGGTGCCCGAAAATGACACCACATGATTATCACTTAATTAGTCCTAATAAGACATGCCTACATAAATAATCAATTATTATTTATACGTCTCCACACACGTAAAACTAAAACAATTTCAAGAAATCAGCGCCAGCGGTTACGCATCCAATCCGGTCTCAGCCTGGCTCAGACAGAAGGTAAACGTGTACTTTGTCGTGGACACGCAGAATTAGAGTACTCGGTTGACCTATTTGGAGTATTTAACGGGGCGGCCTATTTATTTACATATCATTTTATTTAATGTCGGCAGTACAACAGTCACAAGCTGTGAAGTTACTACTAAACAAGTAATCGACAGCGCCTTGAATAGAGACACTGCCAGGTCCAACATAATAATTCACTTAAGGCAGCTCAGATCATGCGACAAACAGTACACAAACAAACACCTAAAATTACGTGAACCGTGCCAACCAGCATACTTTCACCTACATCGGATTCGCTCCATCATAGATTGCTTGACACAACATAGCACTGAACTCCTAGTTCACTCCCTTATCATATTGCGACTGGACTATGGAAATGGCCCCCTTTATGTATACATATCAAAATTAAACCCACCTGCGACTTCGACATTTTTCCTGTCAACTTCACATGACGGTGCCTGGGTTAGTTTGTCAATAATCGCGATTATCTAGTCTCCGTGACGTGGCGCCACCGTTTGTTGCTCTCGCAATCGCCTAACCTGCCGTAGTAGCCTCGGTTATCCAGGCTCCGCGCTGTGGCGCCAACGTTTGTCGCATAGATCTTGGCCTGGATCATAGTAACATCATTAATAATTGCCCTATATAGACTAAACCGATAAGCGAGCTATCTACCGGGAAGCCGGCGTGGACCACCGGCCGGCATCTCATTCCATGGCAGAAACAGTTTCAGCCACTGCATAACATAGTCATAGGGTAGTACTGTTTAAAATGTGACAAATATAAGTCTAGCGTGCGAAAGTATTTAACTTGAACATCTGTCATTGTCCCCTGGCTTAGGTAACACAGATGGGTAACACACATAGTAATCTATGTGCATGCAAGTGTCACAGGGATGTTGTGTTTTGAGTAATAGGTTTTTAATGGGGTACATGCATCCATCTTTGTTCAATGAAGGCCTTTTCTCAAGAAGCCTTCATTGGACAAAGATGTCATGAAAAACTTTCGACCTGTCTTCAATCTGTCCTTTATCTCTAAGTTGACAGAGAGGGTAGTGCTGAACAGGCTTATTGACCACGTATCGTACAACCCTCGAACGAAGGCGCATTATCAAACAAGCCACTACCTTCTACAAAATTCTAAACAACATTATTGAGATCACCCCCCCCCCCCCCACTAGGACTACTAACTCGCTCTCGAACCCGTGGACAATACATAGCCCCCAAGTGTCGTATAAATGCAATGGTCTTTTCATTTTATCCCAGAGCCATTCGCATATGGAATATGATACCATCAAAAATTACCAACATAAAAAACCCAAAATCATTTCAAGAAGCTATTATGGAACTCCCTTTCACCACACCTCCTCACCTAAACTGCCTTTAAAACACAGTGCTCAGCGTAAACGTATCCATGGTGTGGGTATGGAGACTGTCTATGTGTGCATGTGGCAAGGCAGCGACAGTATCCATACACACAACCAACCTATTAAAAATTTCCGTTAAACATCCTATACATAAAATAAATAAAACTATCAGATAAAAACCATTTCAGCAACATTAATGATACTAGTCTTTTAATACTACTACTTAGTCTTTTAATCGAATCGAATGTACCACCCACAGCGCATGCGCACAGTCCACCACAAACTCCTGCGTTAGCCCAAGTTTGGGCTGTTTGGAGTAAACCACTTGAGACTTGAGACAACAATCTCCAGGAATAATTGCAATCTGCCTATAAACCGTATTGCAGTACTGAAACTGCATTGATGCGAATCCAGAATGATATCTTAATAACCCTGGACAACATGAGGGATGTCTTGCTGTTCCTACTTGGTGTGTCATCGGCGTTTGACACTGTAAATCATCTACTAGTGTTGGCTTGCATGAGAAGCGCGGGTGTCATCGGCGTCGCACCTGACTTCGAGGACTCAGACTGTCTGCCTAGGCCAGACCCAGTCTGACCCGTCGGAGCTGCTCCAGGGAGTGCCACAGGGGTCTGTTCTTGGCCCAGTTTTTTTTACACTCTACACGGGACCCATTGGGCAGATACTTAGGCGGATCGACTTGACTTCCACCTCTTTGCTGATGATTCCAAACTGTATGTCTCATTTAAGATCAAGGACACCAATGATGAAATGGCTGCACTGGCACACATCCAAGCGTGTGTGGGAGAACTAAAAGCATGGATGACTCATCATCGTCTTCAGCTGAATGACGATAAGACTGAAGTGCTTGTGATCACTACACCGGCTAGCAAGCACAGTCTGCCTGATGTCGTCATCGGTGACAGCATCCTCCAGCCTACTGCCGTCGCTCGCAACATTGGAGTAATGTTTGACAGTGAGCTCAGCATGAAATCTCAAGTGTCGAAACTGTGCCAGGTAGCATACTTACACCTACATCGGATTCGCTCCATCAGAGATTGCTTGACACAACATAGCACTGAACTCCTAGTTCACTCCCTTATCATATTGCGACTGGACTATGTAAATGGCCTCCTTTATGGTGTACCTGATCAGTTACTGGACAAGCTGCAGAGAGTCCAGAATGTGGCAGCTCGCATTGTGGTCAGAGCCAGTCGCTATGACCGCTTCACATCCATCCTAGAGACTCTCCATTGGCCCATATTGAATACAAGGTGATGATGACGTTCAAAGCCCTTCATATGCTTGCACCAAGCTACATCATCATACTCTCTTCTGACTGTACGCAGTGCATATCTCCGCCATTATGGTGGTCGTGCCTTCTGCATCGCTGCTCCTCGCCTATGGAACGGTCAGCGCCTTTGAACAGGGTGACCTGGATCCATGGCACGCTAAAAGTGCTCTAATTGTTTTGTATATATATATATATATATATATATATATATATATATATATATATATATATATATATATATATATATATATATATATATATATATATATATATATATATATATATATATATATATATATATATATATATATATATATAATCGCTTAATGCAATCCTTACTGGGACTATTCCATCCCTAACCATCACATTTGTATTTGCTTCAGTGATTTTCAGACCGAAAGTCTTACTTTTTTCACTTGCTAGTTTGTCCAGTTATTGATTTCCTGTTATTATCATGGTGATATAATTTGTAAACTTAAAGTTCCATACACATTTACCTCCTATAACACACCCACGTCTCTCAAGCATCTCTTTTTTTACTAGGAGCGTTGTTTTCTCTCCGATCAAATTGAAAAGCATATGAACTAGTATGCAACAGTGCCCGACACTATTCTCAAAAGGAAACTCGCCTGACTCTTCGTTGCCTACTCATACCATATCAGTGGTGTGCCTTTCGAACAAGCCACGCCAGGTGTTTAGGATAGGATCACCACATCTCAGCAGGGCACATGCATGGGTTAACACTATCAAACGCGTGAAATGCCTTGGCGTAATCTATGAACGTCAACCATAGCTCAGTGTCGTTGTTATTAGCTTCTGCTTTCTCTATGACATACTTACATTACAGCAATAGAGCTCTTACCTTGCATAAAACCACACTGTTGTTCACCCACTTCTTATCGGGTATGATATGACATTCTTATTCGGGTGATAAACAACAGTATATTGGATGTGTGGCAATTCACTCTAGGTCCGGCGTTTTGTGCATTGTTTTGTGCATTGTTTTGTGCATTGTTTTGTGCATTGTTGTGCACCAGTTGATTTCTTTCAAACAGTCCTACTTTGAAAGCTTCTGGATGTATTTGGTCAACATCAGTTGCTGTATTACTTTTCTTGTCCGGTTTTGGCATTCCCTGGTTCCATATTGTTGTGTGTTATTTTCCACTATGTCCAATATAATATCATTGCATTACAATATTGCATGTGGTCAGACCTGGGGCGGATACATCCTGTATCGGTATCTTTTGTATCTAGATACATTTTTCGAAATATCTGTATCTGTATCTAGATACTTTTGTTCAAACTGAAAAGTATCTATATCTGTATCTAGATGCAGTGGCGATGTATCTGAATTTTCAGATACGTTGTGTATCTGTATCTTTTGTATCTAAATACATTTTTCGAAGTATCTGTATCTAGATACTTTTGTTCAAAATGAAAAGTGTCTGTATCTGTATCTAGATACTGTGGCGATGTATCTGAATTTTCAGATACTTTTCGGATACATTTCAGATACAATGTATATCACAGATTTTGCTGGAAATATTCCATTGGTGAATTGCAATTAGATAGAGAAGCCAGTAAATACTCACAGTCTGGAGTAGTTCAAGAATGTTGATGAAGGAATATTGCTTCATTGATGATTATATAATTAGCAATTATATTTGTTTCATGTTTTTAAAAGCAATTAGCGAAGCCATTTGGATCACTCAATGTCATTCATGTGGAAATCTTGAGCAGATCATGAAGCGACTCATGTCAAACATCAAACAACATCACAGCAATTGAGTTTACTTTGATGCTTGCCGTGTGAATCATATAAAATAAAAGGTGAGCTGTTCATGTCAGTGTCAGTATTACTAGTTGACACTGATCAAACCATCTCTCTGATATTGACTTGATAAATTTATTTAACCATGGGTATCCTGGACCATTACATCCTCCAAGCAAACACTGATGGCAACTTTAAAGCCAATTGAAGACACTGTCTCTAGTCGATATCTGGCCATATAGATTCTACATGGAACTTCAACACACACATGAGGGTATGTAATAAATGTTATACTGGTAATGCCCTTGCCGGTACCTAGCAACCAGCAACTTGGTGGTCAAGCAAGAGTGATTTATTGGTTCACTGGTCAAGGCTTACTAAGCCTACACGCATATCACACCTGGTTGCTAGGTAATGGCGATGGCTGGGATATTAAAGAACCATGGAGATTTTGTATTTAATATGAGTAGTTATTATTTGATGGGTATATCTAAAAATATTATCGAAAATTGCTGACTGATTACTTCAGCCAACCCTGTTCTCCCGAGGACGTTAATGCTTTGTCTTATTGGCAGCATCATGCATCTGAATTCCCCACTCTGACCAAGTTGGCCAGACAGTTCCACACCATACCTGCCTCAACAGCACCAGTTGAACGCTTGTTCAGCGTTGCTGGTAAGATATTCCGACCAGACAGGTGCTCTCTGAAGGACACTACATTTGAGACACTGATGTTTCTTCGTATGAACACTAAGTAGACGTATTAGAAAGTTGAACTGAGAGATTGATGATTATACTATATATGATATTACCTGAATAAAATATTAAATACAAATTCAGTGTGTTTTCCCTGCCAGTGTTCAAAGCGGTATCGAAAATGTATATGTGTCTGTATCTAGATACATTTAAATGTATCTGTATACATTTAAAATTAATGCATCTGTGTCTGTGACATTTCCAATATATATGTATCTTATCTAGATACATTGGTGATGTATCTGCCCCAGGTGTGCATGTGGTGTACCTTTTGTTTGCTGCTCAATCAGTTTGACCTTCTGTTACTATTCCCAATCTTTATTGGTCAGTTGATTTATACGTAGTGAATATATACATTAAAATGCACGCACGCACACACAAAGCTGTTTTTGTTGTTGTTGTTGAGGCATACATATTTAGAACAGTGACTTTCACTGTTATGTCAAAATGTGATACAGCTTCATAAGATGTTATTATTATTATTCATAATTTATTGCAGTAGGCAAAACCAAAACGATAGTCACTCCTGTGATATGATTCACAAATTATTCACAATAACAATAAATGTCCAAAAAACATTAAATTGCAATATTTTTATTTCTACTTAAATAAGCATGTCTATAGTTACACGTTATCTATACAATTAGAACCATGTAAGTAAAATGAATACTAAGTTAAAGACCAATTTTAATTCATAAGGGAGGTGTGTTTTCAGTTGTAAATATTTCAACCAATGGTTGAGAAAAGCAAATAACACTCTGGATAACAATAACATCTTGAAATACACCCCATTAACATGATAACACACCCCATTAACATGATAATACAATACTACATCCAACACCTCCACTGGTTATCCAAAATAATAACATAAATCAATAAAATATATTAACCATACCACTTATAGAGTTATTATCTGCAAATAGACTTCCAGTCAAATACATTTTTACAAGCTTAATTAAAGGATTACTGAAAAAGCTATCCTATAAGTAATGTGTTCTATGGCATAACAGTGATGGAAGACAAAATTATACAGTCCTTATCAAAACATATCATATAGCATTAACTACAAATTGTGAAAAATATCTCATCACTTCATGGTAAATATAAATCCTCAGCAAGACAGACATCCATATTGTTAAAACATTGTTAAAACAATAAATCAGGAGGCGTACCATATTTAGCAGCGGTTTACATATGTACGTACATAACATATTATATTGCATTCAGTGCTTGGATAATAAATACATTCATATTACAGATTGGAAACACAAAAATACAAAAGAAATTATATAAAGAATCAAACTTGATCATTCACAAAGAGTTTTCAAGTAAAAACAATGGCAATGTGGGACACTGTATGTTATACTAGCACATATTTGTACCAAGTTCATTTGTGTGTAAAGCTATAAAATTCACCATAAAAAGAAAAACATTACATATATTTAAACATGTAAAATCTTAAATATTTTTGAGTCTGAAGATGTTAACTGTTACTTAGAGAATCAATTACCAAGTTGTATACAATGTCATGATGCAGATGTATTATATATTTGTTAATAAACAATCATAGACAAAATAAAATGTGCTTTATATTAGCATGGGTGAAGGTACCACAGTATCTAGAATTGGTTGTAGGAAGGTCATATGAACAACACAACACCTTTAACAGTTTGTAGGAAGGTTGTATGATAGCATCACAACACCTTTAACAGTTTGTAGGAAGGTTGTATGATAGCATCACAACACCTTTAACAGTTTGTAGGAAGGTTGTATGATAGCATCACAACACCTTTAACAGTTTGTAGGAAGGTTGTATGATAGCATCACAACACCTTTAACAGTTTGTAGGAAGGTTGTATGATAGCATCACAACACCTTTAACAGTTTGTAGGAAGGTTGTATGATAGCATCACAACACCTTTAACAGTTTGTAGGAAGGTTGTATGATAGCATCACAACACCTTTAACAGTTTGTAGGAAGGTTGTATGATAGCATCACAACACCTTTAACAGTTTGTAGGAAGGTTGTATGATAGCATCACAACACCTTTAACAGTTTGTAGGAAGGTTGTATGATAGCATCACAACACCTTTAACAGTTTGTAGGAAGGTTGTATGATAGCATCACAACACCTTTAACAGTTTGTAGGAAGGTTGTATAATAGCACTTTTGTGAAAAGGTTGTACGAATGTTGAGCCACAACATCATTTCACTACATTGGACCAACATTTCTGGAGTTTACAAATGTCCGTTACCTGAACGTTATTTCAAAACATTGCCACAACAAAACTGAATGCAATATTAAGTAAAACAAGGCGCGTTCTTATGTAGCACGGGTATCTTAAGTAGCACGGGTATCTTCGCTGCACATGTAAGCCTATGTGTATGATCACATGTCAGCTTATGTGTACGATCACTTCTGTGAACACTTTGGCACGGTCTACTACCTAGTCATAGGAGAGAGCTGATATTTTCTAACTTACGTAATATTTCCACGTATGGACTTCTCAAGGCACTTTACCCCTGGCAGACTTGTTCATTCCAACACCAACTAGACTTCAATGGGAAGCATTCAACATCGCTGCAATTACAGCGAAAAGATTATTTGATATTTGATACACAACTAATATTTAATTTTTACTGGCCTCTCTTTATGGTGGTAAAGCCTATTTTAATTTGGTGCCAAAGTATGTCTTTATGAAAATATTGAGAGGTGAAACACTATGAAAGTAACACATTTTGCAGGGATATTTGATCGTTTGACAACAACTGCAGTGTCATTATCCACCAGGACAGCCACTGGTTATTTCAAGCAGCCTCTATTGGTTTAATCGTGTGACAGTTGATGTGATCTAGTTGGTACCACTGATCATCCTTGCCACTAGGACTTCTGACTAAATCAGTACCTCTGGCAGATCAACTTGTTGAAAAGCTGATTTTTCAGTTGCTGTGTTAACCAATGAGATTGTGAGCTCGAATTTATGAGGCTGGCATACGTAAACATAACTTTAATTGGTTGGGCACCCGTCGTCGCTAGTTGTAACAGGTAATGATAGACATTTCCTGGAAACGCTCTTTATAGTTTGTAAGCGGGTGCATCTGGTTCCCAGAAACACGTCAACCAAGACATCAAATGGGACAAATTACAACCGATCCAGCGTACATCTGCACATGGCGTGGGATAAACTAACAAATCCATATTTCAACATTTCAGTCTGCCAGTGTTGGAATGACAACCACCGTGACTAGCAAGCATGCTATGGGTCTCTATACAGGCATCAGTAGCCGAAGTTGGTATTTAAGCAGGAAGTGAGTAGTGCACTGCAGCAGAAGCAGCAACAGATGCTCAGAATAAATATGTATTTAGCAGTCATGATCCAGAAGGCAAACCAGTACAGCGTCGGTTGGCAGTACATAGAGCTTGTTTCATCCAAACTGTCAAAGTCGTTGTAGATGCGATAAATCCAAACATTGCCTGCAGAACAGTGATACAGAAGATGTGTTGGCAAAGGCAGAAATATTTGCTTTGACAGTGTTAAAAACATGATAATAAGAACTATACAATGGCTAGCCACACAGGATTCTCAGAATGAGGCAGCCGTGTGTTATCTGGATAGATATATCACTGATATGAGATTACCTGATTACCTGAGAGCATTTTATCATGATATATCCATCCAGATAACAAATAGCTGCCTCGTTCTGTGAATCCAGTTGATGTTTAAATAATTTTGACCGAGCACAACCGATTGTTCGAATGCTTTGTATGTTTTCAAAGAATTTTCTAATTTACGTAATCTTCGTCAAACGTTCGCATCAGTTCCTTTGTACGGTACGAATGCTCCGTGAAACTACATATTTACCAATGTAGGAAGTAAAAAGTGTGCTCAAGCATTAATTACTATAACATGATTACTACACCTGTATAATGGAAATAACATGATTACTACACCTGTATAATGGGATTAACATGATTACTACACCTGTATAATGGAAATAACATGATTACTACACCTGTATAATGGGAATAACATACATTTTGTTGTTGCCACTTTATAACAGCCATACAATATCACTCGTGCCTTCGTGATGTTATCTAGCTGGTAACCTGTTGTGACATCAACAAACATTGTATTATTCCCTAAATAAATGCAGCGTGACTGTGGCCTTCAGCTAAGGAATAATTAACCACTCTAAAAATAGCCTGGGATAAAAAATATAATGTTATGCACAAAACGAATCAATTCAATTACAATAATAACAATAACAACAACAAAAATCATGTGGGACAAACTGTTTAAATACTAAACAGTTTTATTAAGTATTTGTTTATTATTATGGCATGTTTGATCCTGGGTTTGGATATACTGGATAATTGGATTTGGATATATACGATTGATAACAACTGTAACGGGCAAGGTGGTCTTTGTATTTTTGTTAGTCTTTCAAGTAACATTTGTAATATGAAAAAAATACTGTAATTAATGAAATTGTTGTTGCTATATGAAAGAAATCAATTAAACTACATCATCATTTCAAAACCAGAATAAATTACAAATCAACTACACTACATCTTCATTTCAAAAACAAAATAAATTACAAACACAAGAACAAGAATTTCCAAAAACTATCAAAATGACAAAATCCGCCAAATTTTAAATGGTGATAAGTCAGAAACTATTCGAGCCCAAAGGCTTGACATGTGGGGTTATATTTTCCTCTGGATTAATGTTTAATTTTGGTTGAATTAGAAATATGAGTGCAACATGCCTTGGTTGATCTGAGACGGAATGCCCCTACTACTGTAAACTACCTTGCACAGAAACCAACCTGCTATGAACCAAGCCAAGAGGAAACAGTTGAGAATGCCATCGAATGGGTTTGTCTTGGTTACGTTCTCATTGTCTTCATCATCATCAACACGGGCCTTCACACGCTGCCCGATGTTCGAGAGGTTCTTCAAAATACCGAAGACACCAGCAACGATCAAGTAGATTGGGATGTAATGTTCTCGTGGACACTGTCCCAAGTAGATGCTACCTGAAAATACAATACAATATGATAATGCAATACAAAACTTCTGCTGTACCTAAACCCTTGGAAATCCGGGCTGAGGGAGCATCAAAACAAAAGGGTTAGGCAATCTCAAAACCAGATAGTTTTATTCCCCCATAACAGTTTTGTTCTCCCACAAAATAAAATTCCATAACTTAACATGACCTTTCTCTATGACCAATGCAGACTAAATTGTCACTGTGTCACTATCGTGCTATGTGATGTCATGTAATAATGAACTCGTTTATAAATTATTTACTTTTTTGTAATAGTAGTAGGTCATATAATTTATTTGATTATATTATTGCTTGCTTTAATTAATGATTTTCTACATCTAAGCCTATTCTTATTTTGTTTATTTACAAACAACTTTAAACATGATGTTGATGCAACTTTTTATTTGTTTATAATTTAAGTCATAATTTTTGTCTGAACTAATTTATTATCATTGGTTGTTTTATTGTGTCAATTTCATAATTCAACTGCTATAGTTGCCTTTTTAATAAAATAATGATTACTAACAAATATGTGTATTGGATGTATGACAATACACCTAGTAATTAACTCTACCAACATAATTTTCATACAAGGGGCACCACTTAAAAGTAGAATAAAATTTATTGGCTGGGGTGGAATCATTTCTTATTCCTGCTGTATTAAAATGTGTCACTGAAATGAATCAGTCACTTACTAGAATAAAACTGCTCTGGGTCAAAGTGATTCTAAAGCAATTCTATTAAGCGGAGTGCAGTGAATTAATAATAAAAGAAAAATAGCAGGTACATAGAAATAAGGTATTACATTGGCTGAAATTGACTTATTCTTTTAAATTACAGTTTGTCCAATTAGAAGCATGATTATGACAATGTTTTCATAAAAATTGCTGGATGGCAGTATTATTCACTAAACAATAAAGTTTGAATAAACACTGGCCAAATTGAAGAATCTCTTAAAAACTCATAACTTTAAGCTTGCTTATTATCCCTAAAGAATATGCCAACTGTGAAAGAGGACACCTTTCAAGAGCTGTACTTTTCTTTTACTTATTTTTTTATCTTAAACTATATTTATTTATTTTATTATATAAGCTTAACTACATATATATATATATATATATATATATATATATATATATATATATATATATATATACACACATATATATACTCGGTATATAGTTATGCATATTTGCTTTTACTGTGACTGTACAAGCCTGTTAATGGGCACTAGTCATGGATATGTGTCACTCTGCACATTTTAATAAATAGCAAGCACTCATAAATAAACAATACATACCTATGACCACCATGGAGATAGGCACTGCCAACATGAGGGCTACAACGATGGTGCATCCAACTGGAATGAAAGTCAAAAACATCTCTTAGATCAAACAAACAGACATGACCTCTGAATAGTATTTATGGTATAAAGAAATTGCCAAAATGACACATTGTTAATGTGATGTTGATAAAACAACCCTGCACATGCGCATGCACACATGCATGCACACACACATATATATATATATATATATATATATATATATATATATATATATATATATATATATATATATATATATATATATATATATATGGGGCTTGGGGGCTGATGTACCGGAACTCATGTACATTTACATGAGTACGAGTTCAAGTACATATTGTATGATATAGTAAATTAATAGATAATAATGATTCTTAAATAAAGTTATAGCAATTAAAGAAGCTACTAAAGACATTTCGTTTGTCCACTTAATGGGTTTTATTGCTGTGATATTGCATTTTTAATAATCTTATTACATAATATCAATCCTATTTATGTTCTGTACTACTGATGATGTTAGCATTTTATTTCCTATTTAATATTTATTTTTATTTTTATATACACAAATGCCATGTAATCAGTAAACTTTTCTTAAAATAATTTATTATTTTATTATTATTATAACTGTGCTATGAGCTCTCGTCACCTAACTAACAGCAAGATTATGACTGATTAACTGGTTAAAGAGTTCTTTCATGGTTGATAATTTGCAATAATCAGCTTTATATTGGCAATGCACAGTGTATGTACAGTACGGTGCCCTCATTTTGTTTGTTTTTGGATACTGATTTTTTGTTTTTGGTTACTGATGTGGGTCAATCCTATTTAATAATTGTTTGGCTTATTGAATAATTTTTTTATTTACAAAGCCCTTAATCATGCCCATACATTGAGCAGTTTGACAACATACTTGTATATAATGTAATAACAAGGGATTACTGCAAAGATAAACACTGCATTGACCAACTGAGCATAGCTGTTGGCTGCTAATCAGAAGTGTTGAAACACTTATCTTATGAGGAGCACCCACACCCCAAACAACCATTTTCGATGGCTAATGCAGGAGTTTATATGTTAGTGTGTTTACTGATAGATATCACCAGTTCCAAGAGTCCACAACAGGTTATACATTTACACCCTATGTGGGGTGTTTTATTTCCCCTAACATAGATGCATGTACAGCATTTTGGTCACATGACATTTGGTCATAAGATATTCCGTCACATGGCATTTGGTCACAGTTCAGAGTGCGAAAATATCACGTGACGGAATGTCATGTGATCAAATATGTTGCACTTGGCATAGAGACAAGGGACCTGTATTTCATTTAGTGCACTGGCCAAGCTTAGGGTCCCTGGGTAGATATAACTGATAGGCAGGGTTGAAAAAAGTAATGATTAAACATTTTTTAAATTAGATTTTTTAAATTTAAATTGGATTTTTTTATTGATTTGATTTTTTTAAATCTGGAATATAGACATTTATATATATGTTTATATTTATAAACTCTTTCAAACTTGTTCTATTCAAATCGATTTGGGTACTTGTCTTAACAAAGGGTACATGATTTTTGCTTATATAAAGACATTAGACAATGTCCACAAGGCCTCACCCCCTGTAGTTGCACAATATGTCTTGGAAAGGAAAGCATGCTGTGTGTCTGTGGCTGTAGCAGTGCTAATTATTGTTTGCTGAGAGGGTGGATTAGCAGGACTCTGTGTACTCTATGGGTCTCCAACCAGACTACAAACTGGTACAGTATTAAACAATTATCACCAAGACTGTCTCACTTGACTCAACATACTGATTTGGTAACAACTAGCACAAGCTCTAAGTGGACTTTAGATAGTTCTTCTTGAAGACAAGTTTGTGTGGCTTCACTGCATTCAGAAAAGGAATAGCTCAAACATACACAATGTCATAAAATATTTGACTATCAGGCTATCTGGTGACAATACAACTACACAAGTGTGCGACTGTGCACACATTGTGCTTTTGTATTAAAAAACATACAAAACTGTGTTGATCCCGATGCTTTAAAACAATTATTTGTGTTAAATTCATATAAATCAGCAATAAAAAAAATAAAAAAATCATAAATCAATGATTTTTTGGAGTGATTTAAATCATGATTTAAATCAATGATTTAAATCAAATGATTTAAATCAAACAACCCTGCTAATAGGGTCCTACCCAGTGAAGATTATGTCTTGTGGGGTTATGACCTGAGGGACTATGTCTGTGAGGGGTTATGTCAAAGAGGGTATATGTCCTACACTCTGATTAAGAGTCTTATTCTCTAACGGATGATCTAACCTCCTTTCATAGGTATGGGTAAATAAATGCTAGCTAGTAAAATTTAGTTACTGTTCATAGAAAAACTGAGTCCATAACTGAGTCCATTCTAACCAGGCTCAGACTGTTTCCTGTGTAATGAGTATATGACATGGCAGCATGGATTTTGGTGTATTTGCGTTGAAACTATGATGCTCTAGAGGGGTGCACCTTACTGTGTTTGTGGGAACATCCTAACCACTGCGAAGGTTGGTAAATTATGTTAATTTCAAGACTTAACGGGCAGAACAAGGATAGTTCCATAGAATTTATTTATCTGTTTAAAGGTGAGACACTGTGATGTGGGTGCTTAGGGGTGAACTAGAGAGTCTAGGTATTATGTAAGAAATACACGACAAAACATCAAGCCAAAATTAGATTTCATACTGTCAGATAACCCTACGTCATGAGTGTCAAAGTCTAACAAAATTCGCTCACCAAATGAAAATATATTTGTATACACCTATTCTTATATTTGCCAATATGATATTGCTATGCCGTTTGTATTCAAACTCAACTTACGTAACATATATTGGCCTTTGTTTACTAAACTACAGTCCTCTTTCTGACAAAACAACACATGTTCGAGACTTTGCATTGGTTCCGTGTATGCTGGCTTCCCTTAATACGTCACAATTTTCATAGAGCTGTGCATGTGCTTATCAATCTCACTGGTTAACATGTCAGCACTCAGTCAACTGGAGAAATGACTGGAATCTCCCACTTTTAGAACACATTCTGGGTAAACCAGCAGCATATGATATTCTTGAGCTTAGTTGCACATGGTTTGTATTTATTATCTCTTTTAAGCTTGTAGCCCCCAAACCATAACTTTTGTTTTGCTTTAAACTTGTGGTTGTCAAAGTAATCAGGTACTTGCATTACAGTTACTCACATTACAAATTGTCTGGTATTTAGTAATATAGCTGAACAAAATAGATTTTAAAAAAGTGCAGCATTTTATGGAATGTCTATTTTTGGTCCATTCAGCCCAGTGTTGAGCTTGATGCTCACTTATGTGAACTGAACACTAAAAGAGGTTGTCCAAGCGTGGCAGCCAATGAGTTTGAAACCTAGGTTTCTATTATAAGAGTCCAGAGGTCTAACTAATATGACATTGTCCTCCTTTTCAAATACAATATAATAAGAAAACTTCTATTGCGCAAAATTCCTCAGACATTTGCATCAAAATGAAAGGGTTAGGCATGCTCAACCTCTGTATACAATGTTAAAGTTGCAAACATATGGATGAATATGCTAAGGAGTATAAGCAAAATTAAAAAGGTAAATGTTCAGACGACGACAAAATGATCGTACGCTTCCTGCTGAGGGAGTGAATTCCAAAGAGTTTGTGCAGCAACCTAAAAAAAAACTAAATCTGTACTTACAGATCCAGTTCCATTCAAATACTGTAATAATCTTACCTGTACTGAGAACTATCAACAAGAACTTCTTGAAGAATTCAATGGTGCTGGATGATTCTTCTTTTGCAGCATGCACTTTTCCATACAGTGAATTGTAGGAAGGCGGTGGCTCTGGCAAAGTAAACACGAGGTAGATAACTCCAGCGAAAGCAAACTGAAATTGTGATCAAGCTTGTTTGCTGTCATAATAAACTTCTCAATTGCATGATTGAGAATAACATTATGTTAAGCCACAGTCACGCGGTAAAATAATGATAACAATCAGTGACACATAACTTATTATCGACAACAAGCAACAATTATTCACCTATACGAACCCATTTGTTGATTTTTTGCAGAAAAGCAGCCACTGTAATAAGAATATCCAGTCACACTGAGAGACAACTGAATGATAACTTGAACGGTTTATATACATTGCCCATTCTATGTAGTCCACTACGGTAAACGGACATAATCCCCTCGGACATAATCCCCTCAGGACATAATCCCCTCGGACAATATCCCCTCAGGACATAATCCCCTCAAGACAAAATCCCCTCAGGACATAATCCCCTCACATGAAGAATATATTTTTTTTTATTAAAAAACAAATATAAAAATAATTATTTTAACATACAGTTTAATTCAAAACTATTTTGCCATTTCTTACTTGTAGATCTATCACAACTGCAATGTCTATGTGTAAAACTCATCTCATGACCAACCAATCACATAAGTATCAAAGTAGGCTACTTGTAGATCTATCACAACTGCAATGTCTATGTGTTATTTCCATCGAACACAGTGACCAACACCCGTCAGAACCTCAGGAATGGTCTTGATATCCTGGCTCCTGTCTGAACAAAGCTTGTGCAGTTTGGCCTGCAGGGTGACTGTGTGCCGTCTTCTGCGCTTGGCTGGCAGGTCGCCACGACGATCAAGGAGCAAGGCAGTTGCGACCAGGGCTTGATCTTTGCGCAGACTGTCAATGGCTCTCCATATAGTGGGATGGGCGTGACCAACAAGCTTCATGAAGGCATTGTTCCACCCTTCGCATATGTTGTTGGTTCTAGAGCCTCCAGCCAGGGTGATGTCATGGACGTTCCAGATGGAAGGCTCACAGGTAGGTGGCATCAGGCGTACACGAATAGGTGGAGCAGACCCATCTGGACGTGGTGGTGGCTGTATGCGACGATATCCACCAGACACATATGTAGAGTCGAAGTAATCAATAAGTGATTCGAGTCCTTCTGGAGTGTTGTCACGAAGGTAGGCGAGGCCTTCTAGGACATCATCAAGTGGTAGAAAGGCCAGACCATCAAGCATGCCACAGAAGTGCTTGACATCCTCCTCCTCACGGTAGCGAGTGACAAGGCCCAGACTCTGTACTTTCCTCCATGTACTCTGCATCAGGTGATAGAAGCAGCCATGGATCTTGACCTGGGGTCCGAAGATTGATGTCACAGCCTTCATAGGAGCTAACTCAAAGTCCATGGTGACAGTAGTGGGGTCAGCCTGGAATCTGAGGGTGTCACACCGATCCTGTATGGCAGAGAGGAACTCCTCATATGTCGACTGGTTCTTGTTGATCAGGGACCCGTAGACACAAGTGACAGAAGAGTCGCCGAGGGGTGCACGAATCACAGAGTTGAGTGAATAGTGATGGCGCAACGTTGAATGTCCCATCCAGGAACCAGTTAGTGGAACTCGCAAGGTGACGCATTCCCTCATCAGTACCAAAGACTAGCATCCGGTTGGATGAGTCTACACCATTGTCGTAGATCATGAATTGATCTCCGTCACTGGTCTTGGTCCACTCATCTTCTAAGACCAGATCTCCGACTGAGTTTGGGTTCTTAGGTAGGTGTTTGGCACGCTCACGACGCAGTGACTGCTTGATAGTCTCTGGGTTGCCGAGTTCTGCACGGACTTCTATAGGCGTGTCAGAGGTTATATCGGTGAGAAGCTGTGTGAGGGTTCCATGGGAACAGCACGTTCCCTCATGGTAGTACGTAGCTTGGTAGCTGAGACAGCAGTATCATGTGGATCACGTGTGTGAGGGGTAGAACTGGTCACAGTCTTCATCTCAAGGTCAGTGGTGATGGCAGCCTTGCATGAGAATGCAACACGGTTGGAACATTCCCATCTGATGGCTGTCTTCCGGGCATACTTCTTGGTATACATATATCCATCGTGTATGATCTTGAGTCCACCCTTCTGACTCTTGATGACCTCCATAACAGTAGTAGTAATAGTTGTAGTTCTGCTAATGTTTAGATCTGGTAATGTTGCTGCGAGATAATACTTGGTAAGACTGATGAGTTCCACTGTTCAGGCACCTTTTAAAGGACGTGAAATTTACATTTTAAGGTTGGCTTCCTTACAAACAATGGACTAGTGGCTTCCCATGGAAAGTGACAAGTATGTGGCTTCCAATGATACCAAGCAGATTAGCAAATAACATGCTTAATTTGTTCCACTGTTCAGGCTCCTGTTTTGTTTACAAATTTATCTCCCTCATCTCAATAGACTCTGATTGTGAATTGCAATTAAACTAAATTGTCATTTATCAAGTATTACATTCAATTTATTGTACATAAATGAACAACAATAAATTCATTTCAATGAAAATGTATTTAAATTAAAAAGTATTTTAATAATTAATTAAAGCACTTAATTTATTAATGGGAGGAAAAATAATAAATGTAAATCAAAATAATTTTGGTTAAATAAAATCTTAAAATTTTAATATTCTACATGTGAGGGGATTATGTCCTGAGGGGATTTTGTCTTGAGAGGATTTTGTCCTGAGGGGATATTGTCCGAGGGGATTATGTCCTGAGGGGATTATGTCCGGGGGGATTATGTCCTGGATTCGTCCACTACATGTGACCAAGACTTGCACGTACATCAAACACAACATTAGTGGCTTGGCAAGGACTTGATTGATTAAGTATGCAGGTAGTAAGCAGTGTAATAACTGTAATGACATTGTCTACATAATGACATTAATAGTCAACAACATTCTTGAGAATCCAGGAGAAAAGCCCCCTGGACAACAAAAACAAACATTTAAAAGAGTACTATTAGTCGCAAAACAAATTACTGACATTGTGTGTAAATGTTGTTAAAAATATAGATTTGCAAATGCGCACAATTGACTGTATATAATATTGTACACACTTTTAATCTACTATCAAAGCGGTTCCCAACCTGTACGCGAGAGGTTTGCTAGGGGGTACGCGAAGAGTTGGCTGAAACTAAGGTCAAGTAGGCCCTACACTAACTTTGCCACTTTGTTTGGTCCATGGAGGAGAAAACGTATTTATGTAATATTATCAAAGCTGCAGGAAACAGTTCTTCTCATGCAAACATTAATACATTAGTGCTGACATGAAAGTTTCAGAGCAATGTTGGATTGCTGCTTCAAAAGGAAATCAAATTCTAGGGCTAATTAGGAGAACTATCACATATATATATATATATATATATATATATATATATATCACGTATAAGGAGAAACAGCAAATTGAGGTGAGTCTTTAGTTTGCGCTTCAATAATGTCAATGAAGGTGCGTCACAGAGGAAGAGTGGTAGTGCATTCCTAAGTGTGGGGCCGATTGTTCCAAAACCGCGTCTGCCGATGGACTTGGACGGTGGTGGTACAGCTAGCTGTAGATCATCATAAAGCTGCCGTAGCAGGGGATTTCTGGTTCTTTGATTTAGCAAGTCTGACAGATAGGCAGATCATTCATAGCCTTAAATACTATAAACCAGTATTCTGAATTTGATGTCTGACAGACAACCAATGCAAATCCACCAGAACTGGAGTGATGTGTGTAGAAGTAGGTGTAAGAACCACCAGGTGGGCTGCCCTGTTGTGTATCTTCTGTAGGCGTGTCAAGTGATATTCTGGTATTTCCAGCACGAGGTCATTGCAGTAATCCAGACTTGAAACAACCAGAGCAATGACCAATGAGTGACAGACACGCTTCGTGACGTAGGGCCTGATGGATGTGATACGTCGCAGATGGAAGTTACACTTCTTGCAAGCAGCATCAACATGATGCCGCATGCTCGTGTGGGTATCAAAACGAACTCCCAAGTTTGAAGTTTTTGACAAAATCAACAGGCTTGATGGTAGCACCTCTAACCATATTAACTATGAAAGTTCATAACTTACTATTCTCAAAGATATGTTCTCAGCTAGGATATTTCATAACTAATTAGTAAGTTATTTACAATGATGTAGTCTTGAACCATATGTCATCTGTAATCACATACCATTTTGATCTGTGTTACTGGAGGAAAGTGGGATGGCATCAGCACTGCTATATGATCCCTGGGAGGCAGGCGGAGGCTGGTTTTCATGGGGAGCCATTGGTGTGACACCACTCTCAGGATCCTGCAGTACAAAACATTACACCACTCTAAGGATCATGCAGTACAAAACATTACACAACTCTCAGGATCCTGCAGTACAAAACATTATACCACTCTCAGGATCCTGCAGTACAAAACATTACACCACTCTCAGGTTCCTGCAATACAAAACATTACACCACTCTCAGGATCCTGCAGTACAAAACATTACACCACTCTCAGGATCCTGCAGTACAAAACATTACACCACTCTCAGGATCCTGCAGTACAAAACATTACACCACTCTCAGGATCCTGCAATACAAAACGTTACAATCAATGCAATTACCTGGAACTATAGTGGACTCCTGTAAAAAATTCACAACATAGTTCTTCCAAATTGCATTTCCACCTGAAATCTTCGCTTGTCCCTACCTGTTTGAGATAATGCTTTAATAAGTCTGGTTTGCTGCACATCTGAGCCCAGGTTCCTGAGTATGTACGCGCTGTAGTTCTAAGTGTGTTATTGTTATTATTATCATGTCAGTGATACAGTTATCAGTCAACACTTCTGTCTGACAATTCACATTTCCACATTCTTCATTATTGTGTTAATAGTGTCTCCTGAAAGGTGGTTTTTACATCTTAACCTTTGAAGGTTAAATGTAAAATTTGTTTATGAAATCGGCATCATCTTAGATTATAGGATAGGAAATTGATGCAACAGTGGCACCAAACAGTGGACTGATTGTTGTTGAAAAGCATGGACTCCCAAGTTTGTATGCGGGGTCATTCCATGCCAACTCACCCAATTTTCCGATATTCTCACAGGTGACTCTCTCAGATTTCAAAGAAAAAAATGATATCTCCAATAGTTTTAGAGATATGATTTATTATATGATTTATTGAAAAAGAAAAAACAGTTGCATATTAGTAATTGGGACCCAGACATTCAGAATATGCATTCAAAAACAGTGATTTGGCTGTTGATAAATGTTGTATATTAAAAAATGAAGAAATCAGTGCAATCAAAAATATTGGTTGGATTTGCATGAAATGACCCAACACCAAAATGTGGCGATAGTTGGAAAATTTATTTAACATAGAAAGAATTGAGAACCAAAGGTAACTATTAGAATGTATCTAGGACTGGTGTGTATGCTGCAGTGGTGAAAGTATCAATCCACTGCACAGTTGTCAACATGGTCAACTGTCCACTATCGTTAAGGTGTTTTTTCAGTATTTTTACTCAAATTCAAACCTTAGACACCTGTTAAACAATGACGAAATTGTGTGATCGACTTATGCTTTTGGTGGGTATATTCATACACATGATATGTGTAATATGGAGTGTCTCTGATGAATTAATGGGCACTTGCTAACCTCCCAAAATCCTCTGAATATAATTATTTTCTCGTTTTGGGATGCTTATGGTGTGGTGTGTAATACCCAGGTCTGTGTGATGCGCCTAGTGCTGTAGTGGAGTGGGTAGTATGTAGTGTGTGTGCGCCTAGTGTTGTAGTGGTGTGGGTAGTATGCAGTTTTTGCTTCATACTCTCGCTTTCAGCTGCAGCCACCAGATAGCTCTTTCGGCTGAAAAGGGAGCCGAGTGCGTAAGTCTCCCCTGCTGGTACATAGCCTCTCCATAGACAAGACTCTAATACAACCTCCTCTTGGTTCACCATGGATATTGGGCACCTTGCGGCCCCAGGCGAATGTGCTTGGGATCTAGGAGAAGGAAATCTCTGGTTTAAGACCATTGCAGGTGGCGCCTGAAAGTCGTGGCAGACAGCTCACCTAGGAGAAGGAAATATCTGATCTAAAAACCCGGGCAGGAGAGACTCGATAGTTTTGGCAGACACCTCACCTAAGGGGAAGGAAATCTCTGATCTAAAAACCCGGGCAGGAGGGACTCGATAGTTTTGGCAGACACCTCACCTAAGGGGAAGGAAATCTCTGATCTAAAAACCCGGGCAGGAGGGACTCGATAGTTTTGGCAGACACCTCACCTAAGGGGAAGGAAACATCCGGATGGATTATGGTGAAAAACAATTGTTGTGCATTATGTCTGTGTATGGGCTTCAAACAGGAAGGGCGGAGACAGAGAAAAGGGCCTCCAGGGAAGAGGTGGAGAGAATGGCGGGATTGGTGGAAGTGCATGTGATGATGTGCATAGGTGGCGATTTTAATGGACATGTGGGTACAGCAGAGACGGGAGAAGAAGAGTCACTCGGAGGATTCGAATGGGGAACAAGGAACCGAGAAGGTTGAGAGCTGGTGAGCATGTGGCCACACAGCACAAACCCCTGGTTTTTGTTGTGCGCATGCAGAAGAGGAGAAAGTAGTGGGGCAAAAGACCATCAAATGGTGGAAAAGCAGTGGGGACACAGTCGTTGCATACAAAGAGAGGTTGACATTAGATTAGAAGAAACTTGGAACAACAGTAGGAACAGTGGAAGAAGAATGGAAGGCTTTCAAAGATGCTTTTGTTGGCATTGCAATGGTGCCGTGTGGTAGAACGTCTGAAAAAGGGGGTCATCATCAAGAAGGAAAAACCAAACTTGGCAGACAGAAGAAGTAGCAAAAGCAGTCGGAAAAAAGAGAGAAATATGGAAGAGGATAGAAGACATGTCAAGGACAAGTGAAGCTGGAGGAGATTGGGGTGCAGAGGTAGAGAGACCAATGAAGAAGATGAAGAGATGACGAACGACAGGCATTGATGACGTGCGAGTGAAGATGTTGGTAATGGCGATTGTTAAATACCTGTATGAAAGAGGGGAAGATCCCAGAGGAGTAGAAGATGGGGTTGATAGTTCCTGTATGGAAAAGAAAGGGAAATGTTCATGACCTTGGAAAATACTGAGGTATCACATTGCTGAGCCATGTCCTGAAGGTGTTAGAAAGGATTCTGGAGTACAAAGGACATTCTCCACAAGTTGCTATACGCCGATGACCTGGCAGTAGTAGTGGACAGTGAGGCAGACTTTCAAGAGTGGTTGGTAGATTGGAAGGAAATCTTTGGCAAACATCGACTGAGAGTAAATCTCGAGAAGACGGAGGTGCTTTGGGTTGGACAGCAGCAAAAAGATGTTGACGTAAGATTGGATGGGAAGGAACTGAACCAACGAGAAAGCTTTATATATCTGGGTGGAGCAGTTTGCAGGGACGGCAGCACGAAGATGGAAATTTGCAGGAGAGTACACACTGGGGTGAGTGCGTGGAGGAAAGTGGAAGGGGTGATGTGAGATAGACATATATCTCGAAAGCTAAAAGTTCTTAACTAATGCATAACACCAGCATACCTATACGGCCTAGAGACCATGGCGATGACAGAAAAACAACAAGAGAGACTGCAAGTTTGCGTGAGAATAACTAGGTGAGAAGAATTGCTAGAGTGAAAAGAATCAACAAGTGAAGAATGGAGGAGCTGAGGGAGAAATTTGGTATGAAATAGTGTCTGATTTATGAATCCACAGCATGCCCTTTACAGTTGTTACTGTGCACACTAGTACTTTAATTTCTTACTTATTGTTTAATGGACCCCTTGCTTATCCAAGGTTCAGTACCTACTGCAATTACAACTCAGGCAATCAACAGCATTGTAACTCAGAAGCACCTGTGCAATGAGCTGTCTTATTTAGGGAATAGGGGTGTGAATGTAAAAGTAATTGCAATTGTGACAAAGTACTTAACCATGAAATCACTGTGTGTCCACATGGAGTGCAAAAGGATTCACTGTACAATAGGACAACCAGTATAATGGGACTAAACTCACAATGGGACTAAACTCACAATTGGACTAAACTTACAAAGGTATAAACTAAAGTTAAATAACAATATGAAAAATGCTAAGTTACAAATCACTAGATAATATGTCTACAACATATTATGTTTTATTATGATTTCTTTTTTAGGCCTAATACATTGAGAGAAGATATAATTTATAACGGTTTTTAAATCCTTGTATGCCCCTACATCCATATAACATAAAATGCCAACAAATTGATATTGATAACAAACACAAGGACAAGAAAAATATTCACGAAGTTGTTAGGCAGACAAATATTTTAGCCAGAAAATTTCACTTATACTGCAGTACTATTAAAACAATTTTATTTTTTTTTCATGTACTTCTATCTGCAGCTTGTTACAGACGCACTCACCAGCTTTAATCGCATGTTAAACACTGTAACTATTGTACAGGGTGGGGTAGCATTCAAATACTAAGACGCTAAGCTACAACAGCACTGCTGCCAGCAGGCGTCTGTGTTATTTGATCATGGTATGCTGTTATCTGCTAGATGGGCTAGGATTTTACCCTTGAAGTCCTCGGTGTTATCACAACAGTTTGTTATCTATGTTTTTTTATTTATATACAAGGTTAATTTGTTTAGTATTTAGACGAGTATGTTACTAGAGTGTCCCATGTAGAATACTGGTGTATTAGTATTTATTAAAGTTTTAAACTAATATGTCATATTTGTTGGTGTTATGCAGCTAAATTGGTATGCTAATGCAGCTAAATTGGCATCAGTAGGGGCACACAGTCATGTTTTATATTAGTAAGCATGTATATTATATACTGCGATCCATTGGTTTTTTCTGATGACACTACCAGGGTGTGGAAGGTGTAGTAGGTGGCGCTGCTGTCTAAAAAAATTCCACGTAAACCAAATGACGCATTGTTACAACATAGCGAGTGCAGGTCGCCATCAAATAAGCCTCCCCATTGCCTTGCGTTCAATCATGGATATATGACTTTATATTGTTATAAAATAGTCATAAACGAATTAACACATGCATGCATGTATGCATGCTTTATAAATAATAAACATCTAAATTTCTGTTTACATTCTTGCTTTGTGTTTAGTTGTTTTGATAAGTTAGGTTGTGTTTAACTAGTCAAATTTAAGTTGTTTTAATTTATAATGTACTAGTATCTTATGCAGTCATTAAATATTAATAAAAACATGTCAAATAAACAAGGAATTACTTGACTATAATAATGGCTATATATTGACCACACACACCCAAACTATCAATCAACCTTCCAGGGGAGCAACCATTACATTTCATAAAGACGGACGGGTTTACAAGTTAACTAAGGCTGAGATCTCTACAGGCCGAGATCACCATGAGTAACCCACAAAAGGCCGCCCACTAGGTGACGTTCAATAGACGGAACAGCCAAAACACGGCCGCCGATCGTCAATAAGTCATCGTTCCGGGAGCCCAAAACATACCTTAATATGTATGTAATTATTTCCCCCTTGGTGGAAAGTTGCATTATGACATTATCTATACACACATTCCAGTGACATCATTATATAGATCACGCTATCCACGCTATTTCGCCATTCCACCTGGTCCCGGTTTCGTTCTGGCTAATATGCAGTCCCGCGGACTTCCACCAATTCCACATGAAAATGACTAGGGCATGCAATATAGGAGTAAAACAATTGCAAGAAATTAGCGCCAGCGGTTACACATCCAAACCGGTCTCAGGCAGAAGGTAAACGTGTACTTTGTCGTGGACACGCAGAATTAGAGTACTCGGTTGACCTATTTGAAGTATTTAACGGGGCGGCCCATTTATTTAACGCCGGCGACACAACAACACTGTCAACATGCAGTCACAATTAAGCTGTCAAGTTATTACTAAACAAGTATTCGACAGCGCCTTGAATCGAGACACCGTCAGGTATACCGTTACAGTACACAAAAACACCTAAAATGACGTGAACGTAAAATGAAACCCACCTGCGACTTCGACATTTTCCCTGTCAACATCACATGACGTTGCCTGGTTTAGCCTTAGGGATCACGCCTCAGTTACACTTCCTGGAATGTAAGGGCACAGTAATTTTAAGTATGTGTAATTAAAAAGAAATCATATCATCTGACAGATATAACTGCATTAATTTGAGCAGGCACATTCACAAGTTTGCTGATAGAACCTGTTGACAGTGTAACTGAGGATTTTTAGATGATTACAATAGGCAGAAGGATTTTTTGCAATTTTTACACCACAATTAAGGCACGTATGCGTAGTAATTCATGCAAGAGTTGGTATAAACATTGGCGGGCATGACACGTTCAGCCATTTTAAAAGAGTTAGAAATGTCTAATGTTTACTAAACTCGATCAGCATGTCAATGAAATGATGATAACGGCAGGTAAGAAATTTCAGAATTTTTGATGGTCAAGTTTTTTATAGTCATTCAAAACGTTAACATGGCCACCGATGGGAAATATAACTGTATGCTGAACCCTATAGTTCGTCAATAATCGCGCTTATCTAGTCTCCGTGATGTGGCGCCACCATTTGTTGCTCTCGCAATCGCGTAACCTGCCGGTAGTAGCCTCGGTTATCCAGGCTCCGCGCTGTGGCGCCACCGTTTGTCGCACACATCTTGGCCTGGGTCATAGTTACATCATTAATAATTCCCCTATAGACTACAGCGATAAGCGAACTAGCTGCCGGGAAGCCGGCACTGGCCGGCATCTTATTGTATGGCAGAAACAGTTCCAGCCACTGCCATAACACAGGGTAGTACTGTGCTAAAATGCGAACATAACTTGACAAATATAAATGATATAAGTGACAAATTGCCAAATATAAATGATAATTGACATAAGTAATCACCTTCCAATATTTGCAGTGTGTAAAAGTAATATATAGAATAAAGATAACCAAAATAGCACAAGATGAATACGTCAAATAAAGGAAGAAAATATTACCTTATTCAATTGTGAACTGAGTAAGTTCTCATGGGCTGGATAAGAATAATGTCAATGAAGCATATGCTACTTTTATTTCTTTCTACATGTACTTTTAATAAATGTTGCCCTGTGAAAGAGGTCAATGTAAATACCATCCGATATGAACCAAAGAAACCATGGCTAACAAGTAGTCTAGTAAATGTTTACCATAAAAAATAACTTGTTTCAGTTATTCCTAAAACACAGAACAGTTACAACAGAAAACATATATAAATTGTATAAAACCAAACTGACAGCTGTTCTGAGGTGTGCAAAAAAGAAATATTACAGTACATTATTGTTGGAGCAAAACAAATATTGCCAGCATGTTTAACGAATTCTTTACAAATGTAGGTCCAGACCTTGCTAAAAACATAACTGAGTTGGTTAATGAAATTACTGCATCTCTAGATAGCAAAATGCATACAGTGGGTGTTTTCATTGACTTATAAAAAGCTTCTGATACAGTTGATCACAAATTGCTTTGTAAAAAATTGAGTTCTATGGCATCAGAGGTGTGGCACATAATGGGATAAGAAGTTATTTATCTAATAGATCACAGTTTGTCTGTTTTGATGGATTCCATTCTAACTTGTTAAATATGTCATGCGGTGTCCCACAAGGTTCAATATTAGGATCTAAACTCTTTATATTGTATTTGAATGATTTATGTAACATTTCTAAACTTGTAAAATATACCTTGTTTGCTGATGATACTAATTTGTTTTGTGCAAACAAAAATATATAAAATAACAATCAATGGTGTAAACATTGACAGAGAACGGGTTGCCAAGTTTCTTGGTGTATTAATCGATGAGAAGCTGAATTGGAAAGACCATAATGCAAGCGTTAAATCTGAACTCTCAAAGAGTACAGCCATATTGTATAAGGGTAGTTAGCTAGTAGACGGACAGTCTGTGCACATCCTATACTGCTCTATGTTCTTACCATATATTAATTACTGTTTTGAAATATGGGGAAACACTTATCCTACCAATATCAGAAGAGAGCAATGAGACGTGTATGGTACGAATTGTATTGACCACACAATCCCTCTATTCTACAGGTCACATGCATGAAAATTTGTAGACCTGGTAAAATTCAAAACAGTTGTTTTTATGTTTAAAACATACAAGTGCAAATTGCCAGTTAACATGCAACAACACTTTGTGAAAAGAGATATTGCAACAATAACACGTCAAATCAACTTGTGAGGTGCTGTGTTACCACAAATATTAGAGCTATGACTCTTTCTGTTTATGACATAAGTCTCTTGAATTCTCTAGATATTGAGCTCACTAACATTAAAACAGTAAGGTCATTCAAACACAGGTATAAGAAAGCAATCATAAGTGAATATACATAGTATAACATTTTCTAGTTCCTGTTACTACTTACTATTGCTAGTTCTGAATTAACAGAATATATAATATTTCAATAATTTTGTATCATGTTTATTGACTATGTAAATAATAGGACTCTATTCCTTATAAATGTATGCATTTAAATTGCATATGATTCAGTATTTTTCTAATTGTACATCTTCTGATTACTCAAACGTTATTAAATGAATAGCTATGTAGGGGATACATTATATGCAAGTTTTTTTAACTTCTTGTGTATTCCTTTCAAACATCTCTTTATGTCACTGAAGGAAAAAAATATTGTCAAGGCTATTGCAGCCATTACTATGTTTGTTGTTTGAATAAAATTTATTAAATTGAATTGAAAAAAGTCTAGCATGTGAAAGTATTTATCTTGACCATCTGTCATTGTCCCCTAGCTTAGGTCTAGACGGGTAACACACATAGTGGTCTATATGTATGCATATGTCACAGGGATGTTGACCCTTGACTAATAGGTTTTTAATGGGGTACATGCATGCATGTGTGCATATGGGCCATGGGGTAATATTCTGATTATTACTGACAAAGATGATTGCCATATGCAGATTCCCGGATTTGACCAATTGCAGTCATTAGCTGATATATTATGTATAAAACACTTTAGAACGTTCAGTTTTTATCATATTTAGTGGTGCTATTGTTATAGTTAATATGCTATGAAATTTGACATACAAGTGCATGTATGGATTGTGCAAGTACTAAGGTATTAGGAAGACCTAGGTTGGTGCCCTCTCTCCCATTGAAGTTGCAATACAATAATTAATTGCTCTGTGCAGTGGCTGGGAGAGGGTTGATCTTGACTATTCCCTAGAGACATGTGCACTGAGAAATGTCCATGACTTGCTTGTAAACAATAGTAGAATGACAGCTAGGCTAGTCAGGCAATGTACAAGTGAAACTGACAACATTGTTGACTGCTGAGTTTATGCTATCAGGGGTATATACATGTATAGTACTAGTTTTACATTAATACCTACATGCATGCTGAGGTATTTTACAGACAATATTGTGAACAGCACCAATGTATTGGAACAATGGTACTTAACAGATGTTTATGGTATCAGTCGTCTGTAATACCGTCTTTATTATTGTGTTTAATACCGTCTTTTATATAATCTTTTTTATCTTTTACTTGTGGTCATAATTTTGTATTAAGTCTCCTCTTTCTTAAATTTTGGTTGTATTTTGAACTTTTGGTTGACATTTTGGACTTTGATGTGGTACTGAAGTTAGATCAGGAGTGTAAATTGTGCAATGGCAGAGAAACTTGTTATTGTATCATTTTAGTAGTTAAGCTGTAAAAAACGCAATTTTTATCTTACAAACTAGCCTTACAGCGGTCTGTTTTACATTTAGGCATAAGCTTACCACACGCAGCCTACATACTATTACAGCAGTTTAACTGTCACATTAGTGAAACATCTATTTTAACCCATTATACATTTACTACACGTACTCAGTAACTGAAGTTATCTAGTAGACGCTGGTATGTTATATGATGAAGTCTGGGTGCTTGACGGTATAAATCCTGCGCCTCCAGTAGGTTCTTGCCATGCATGTGTCAACTGATAGGGGGTCAGCGGTCTTGTTTTACTAATGGGTGTTTTATTTATTTATGTGGCTTGGATGCAGAGTGGGGTTCTCATTGTGCCGGAAATTACATAGGCTCGCCCAGAATCTGGGCGCATACATAAGTAGCAAATTAAGATCTCATCCTGGCATTTGCTAATTCATAAAATAACAGTGACCTTTTATCAGTTTATACGATGCCATTCGAAGTAACTTTAAACTTTGATTATATTGACACAACCGTCCGATTGAAAAGTTAATTTAAATCAGGCAAATCAGTTTAGTGTAGCATCTCGATAATGACGTCGACTGGCTGCTGGCGTTTCGTGGGAACGCCTACACAGGCGTAACAGTGGGTATCGACGAGACCACTCTTCAGTACCCGCAATTAACCAGGCTCCGCGCTGTGGCGCCACCATTTGTTGTACACACTAGCCTCGATTATACAAGCTCCGCGCTGTGGCGTCACCATTTGTCGTACACACTAGCCTCGATTATACAAGCTCCGGGACGGGGCGCCACGGTTTGTCGTACACACTAGAGCGTGGTTTCGCTTATCCGAATCTCAAGATTTAACAAGATTGCCATCCCAAACAATAAGTTCCAGATGGCAAGTGGACAAGGTCGTCATTGGCTTATCGAGAGTCCAACAATTTTCACATCTATGTGTAGCCCGCCCTTATCAAATATCTGTCAATTCTATTTTTAAATATATTCACACTACTTGCATTAACACAATCAGTTGGCAGTTTGTTCCATTCATTTATCACCCTCTGTGAGAAAGAGTACTTTCTCATGTCCAACCTACACTGCTCCTTAACTAATGCTGCTTTGTGTCCTCTGGTTCTACTGCCTTCTTTAAGTTTGAAGAACATATTCCTGTCAACATCCTCATAACCGTTCACTATTTTAAACACTTCTATTTGGTCTCCGATTAGTTTCGTGGTCTCTAGTGTTGTCAAACCACATTGTAATAAGCGACTTTCGTAACTAAGGTCTCTCAATTCTGGAATCATTTTAGTTGCTCTTCGTTGTATTCTTCCTAGCTTGTCTATGTCCTTTTTACGATATGGCCTCCATGCTTGAATACAATATTCCAAATGTGGTCTAACTATTGCTTTGTACAGGGGTACAATTAGCTGTTTATCCTTATACATGATAGTTCTCCTAATTATCCCTAGAATTTGATTTCCTTTCGAAGCAGCAATCCCACATTGCTCTGAAACTTTCATGTCAGCATTAAGTGTTACTCCTAAGTCCTTTTCTTGTGTGGTTCTACCTGGTACAGCATCCCCCATTTTATATTCTTCGTGCATGTTTCCATTTCCTATGTGTATACATTTACACTTCCCAAAATTTAATAACATTTGCCATTTTTGTGACCATTTAACTAATTTATCTAGATCACCCTGTAAACTTTGTTTATCTGTAACATTAGTAATCTTCCTGAATACTTTTGTGTCATCTGCACATTTGAGTACTTTGCTAGATATGTCATCTTCCAAATCATTTATATATATTAAAAACAGTATAGGGCCTAATACTGATCCCTGTGGTACCCTACCCAAAACAGATTTCCAGTTTGAAATCTCACCAAGTACTATTACTCTCTGTCTTCTGTGTGTAAGCCACTTTTCTATACAGTTGATTACATCATTACCATTTGGGCTTTTAGCTTAAGTAACAATCTTTGTTGTGGCACTTTATCGAAAGTTTTCTGAAAATCTAAGTAGACAACATACACTGGTGACCCGTCATCTACCCACTTTGTAATTTCTTAAAAAAAACATAAGAGATTAGTTAGACATGACCTTGCTTTTAGGAGCCCATGTTGAGATGTATTTATTAATTTATGTTTTACAAGCAGCTGCTTTTTATGCTTCGTGAATGAAACTTATATATGCCGTGTAGTATAATGGGCTATGCCAAGTAGAATATTTGTTTTCATCCACGTGCATTGTTGATGTTGTTGTTGTTATGTTTAAGGCAAGTTGTTACGATCGTATTGGGACAAGTTGTTACAATAGTATTGAGGCAAGTTGTTACAACTGTAACAACGCTCGGGCGGCTCTCACCGATGGCTCAGCCAGCGGGTTGCGGGGTAACAATGATTGAAAGAACTACATTTATTTAACCAAAACGTGTGAACGCTTTGTTTTACACATGAAGCCTAGCGTACTAGTTTATAACCAGCATTATAACTGCTAGCAACTTTAAAAGTTGCTAGCAAAATTAATATCTCCGATTGGCGGGTTACACATAAATGAAAAATGTTTGCACACCCGATAAGCCAATATCTTCCTTATCCACTTGCCTGGATATTTTGCATTGGATGGCAATTTTGTTAAACCTTTATGCTACTGCTCTATTCCAGCCATTAATAAACAGTTAGGACTGACGCGATACGTAATGTTTAGGTGAGATCGAATAGGAAGAAGGGGAGGGGGAGTTATTTTATATGTTAAAGAATCTATTCAGGCTTATGAAATAAAATTAGAAAGGGAAGCAGTTTGCAATGAAGCTGTTTGGTGCAAAATAGTTTCAAGAAATTCAACATTACCTATTGGATTAGTTTACCGAAGCCCACATGTAAACGAAGAGGATAACACAAAAATACAAAACGATATAAAGGAAGTGAATAAAGTTAAGTGTATCATAATGGGAGATTTTAACCATGGACGCGTAAAATTGAAATCTCTAGACAGTACAGGGGTGAGGACCAGCAATTTCTAGACTTTCTAAAAGAAACTATGAGCAAAAACTAGCATGTAACATAAAACATGACGTCAAGAGTTTGTATGCATAGGTCAGAAGTAAACAAAACGTGCGAGACAAGGTCGGACCTCTAGAAGACAGTACTGGAAATATAATATCAAGAGGGATTTTAATGGCGGAAGACCTAAATGGTTACTTCAGTTCAGTGTTTAACAGAGAGGATACTAGTTCATTACCAGTTACAGATGCTACATTTCAGAAGGCTAAATCTGACTATTTATGGCAGCATATTGTTAATCCAGAAATGGTATCTAAGAAAATAAAGACAATGAAGGACACTAAATCACCGGGAGTGGGTGGAATTCCTCCAAAACGTCGAATGGAAACAATAGAACAAATAAGTATACCACTTGCAAGAGTGTTTAACTTGTCATTAAAACAGGGAGTTTTTCCTTTTGAATTGAAATAAGCAAACATTTTTAGATAGCTTTTAGATGAAGTGCCACATCAAATATTTCTACTTAAATTAAAAGCCCATGGTATCGGGGATGGCATAATCGACTGGATAGAACAATGGCTGACTGACAGATGACAGCGTGTTGTAGTAGATGGAGAGGTTTCAAACTGGAAATCAGTTTTGAGTGTGGTACCACAAGGATCATTATTAGGACCTTTATTATTCTTAATAATTTATATATCAATGACTTGGACGACAACATATCAAGCAACATACTGACATTTGCGAATGACACAAAAGTGTCACTGATGGTGATACACAACATTTACAAAACGATCTAGACAAATTAGTTAATTGGTCTGAAATATGGCAGATTATGTTTAATTTTGGGAAATGTAAATGCCTACATTCAGGACGCGGGAACTTGGATATAAACTATACTATGGGAGATGCTGTTCTAGGCAGTACTGTAAAAAAGGACTTATGAATAACAATGCGTGCTGATAAGAACATTTCAGAACAGTGTGGTATTGCAGCTTCAAGTGGTAATAAAACTCTTGGGTTGATTAGGAGGAAAATAACATAAAACGAAAAAAGCTAATTATACCTCTGTATAAAACAATAGTTAGTCCACAATTAAAATATTGTGTTTAACGTGGAGACCATATGATAAGAAGGATATAGATACGCTTAAACGCATACGGAGGAGAACAACCGAAACAGTTCCAGAACTGAGATACCTTAATTATGAAGAACGCCTGAAAGAATGTGGTTTAACAAACCTAGAGACAAGGAGGTTAAGAGGAGATCAGATTGAAATTTTTAAGATACTGAATTTGTGTAAAAATATTGATAGAAATATGGTTTTCTCACTCAGGAAAGATAGTAGAACTAGAGGACATTAGGTAAAATTGGTAAAGGATCAGTGTATACCAAAAATTACTCGTTCTCACAAAGCACAATAAAGTAATGGAACAAATTGTCTACGGATTGTGTAACTGCAAGCAGCGTGATTATGTTTAAAAAACAAGGTTGACACACATCTCAGGAGGGCGGGTTACACGTAGATGAACATTGTTGGACTCTCGATAAGCCAATGGCTTCCTTGTCCACTTGCCATCTTGGCCTTTGGCTTGGAGGCGTGTTCAGAACACGGGCAAATAACGGGTGGGCAAGAATAAATTATTACAATTACAATGCTTACGTATGTAGATTCAGATTTGTTTTATCACTATTTTAGCAAATATAATAGGCTTAATGGCAAATTTACACATGCAGAATATTACTGATCTTTCAACAATGCAGCGCTATCGGTCAATAGGGCATCTTCACAATGGTAGCGGTGGTATTTCTCATCGACTCGTTATTAATTGTTATCATGTGTACGCGCGCGTGCGTGCCCATCTTGTTCAATTCAATTAGCTTTCAAATGAATAGGTAGTTAAAACTAACTGAAATTATCGTTTAATTTTTACATGTATTTGAAGGAAAATTATTTTAAAAAGTCAAATGAACTTGATGGAAACGAATCTAATGTTGATTAGAATAACAAATAACACAACAAACGATGACACTTCATTTAATTGCAAATGCAATATTTAAAAATTCACGTGCAAATGCATTTGCATTGGAAGCCAAGTGTGCTCTTGACACACAAATACTAATTGATCATTATAATCGAGCTAGCGTATGCATAATCAGTAACTCGTCCTAGCTGTTTGAATCTCGGGCGCCAAACTTTCAGGTGATAAAATTTCTTATACGATCACATGATGGATTCGTAACAATTGTTCTTCTCCTAAGTTCACCCGACATTACCCTTCCTTCGAATTACCCTTCGTAGTTGTAGCGCACAATTGTTCGCGGTTGGGGAATGAATAGGCCCAGATATTAGTAACTCCACCCACACAGAGTATATCTCATTATATCACAATAACAAATAGATAAATCTACCACTTAGGAATGTATATCGTGCCAAATTGTTTTATGTTTGAGTAACACAACAAAGTGGTACAATTTGTTCCCCCCTCCAAAGTGGTACCCATCAACCTATCTAACGGTGTATCACGTTGCAGAAAAATAAAGTTATACAATTCCTGGCAAAATATATCAAGTAATATTAACCACAAAAAAATTAATAATAAATGTTAATAGACAGCAAGATACACATTTCGTAAACTATATGATAGTGTTTTATATTCATATATAAAAGGCGTACACACGTATGCAGGCCTACAAATATACATACGCGCAAGCAAGTAGACAAAGAAACAAACACAATACATGACCAGGGTGGTAACAGCACTAATACTCTGCCCCTGGCTTATCTCCCACGCAATGCATGGAAGTGTCCAGAATCATTTCTTGTTCGACCAACTTGCTGCCTTGGTTGGTCTCTGGGAAACAGGCGCATGTACTTCAAATACCATTTAACGAAATGCCTGTTTCAATTGGTCGATATGTCAGAATTACGACTTCTGCTGCATAGATAGGTTAGACGCTTCTTTCGCGGCACCACTCTATGATTCCAATACCGCAGAGACAACAGCAGAGCGTCACGCTCAGAACGCTGGTGGCCGTCGTGATTGAGAATGCGGACCAATACAGGATGGGATGGCAGTACTTATGGCTGCTGGAATTCGAACTGTCGAAGTCGTCGTAGATGCGATAGATCCATACGTTGCCTGCAGAATGGAGACGCACAGGATGTATCACTGAATTCATAAACATTTTCTTGGACAATAAAAAGTCAAAGTATGATTCACCTTCACCTTAAACGCAGTGTTTGCCAGTTTTGTCTGCCTTCTGTTGTGTGTTGCATGATAATAACAATCACGTGCTGTATGTACGCTATTCAAATCTCCCATTTAGCATTGTTTATTCATGTTCCCGTGCTCTGGGTGCATGCATCGGCATGTCCCAAAATTGCTTTTTTTTAAATGAATATCATCTGCCATTTTACAGACGATTTGATCAATAAGTACTGAAGGTATGTACGCCAGATTGCATCGGTTTCGAAGACATGTGGATGAGTTTTGTCGGGAGAGAAGACTTATTCACGAGACTTGGAATTCGTCTTACAGGGAAGGAGCAGACATTTTAGACGTGTATTGCTATGGGTAGCTGGGACACATGAAAACACCTCAAAGATGTATTCGATGGGGAAGTTTCAAACTGGAAATAAATTTTGAGTGGGGTACCAAAATGATCAGTATTAAGACCTTTATTATTCTTAATATATATCAATGACTTAGACGATAATATGACAAGCAACGTACTGAAATTTGCGGATGACACAAACGTGTTTAGAAAGGTTAACAGTGATGGTGATAAACAACATTTACAAAACGATCTAGACAAATTAGTTAAATAGTACGAAAAATGGCAGATATTATTAAATTTTGGGAAATTTACATTCCTACATGGAACTTGGGTATTAACTATAAAATGGGGGATACTCTTCTAAGTACTACTGTAAAACAAAAGCACTTAGGAGTAACATTAAATGCTGATATGAAAGTTTTAGAACAGTGTGGTAAACAGCTAATTATACTTCTGCATGAAGAACATTTAGGCCTCATTTAGAATACTGTATACAAGGGTGGAGACCATATCGTAAGAAAGATATAGATACGCTTGAACGAATACAGAGGCGACAAACTAAAATGATTCCAGAACTGAAAGAGCGCCTTAAAGTGTGGTTTAACAGCCATATATACTAGAGACAAGGAGGTTAAGGGGAGATAAAATTGAAGTTTTTCAAATATTAAATGTGTATGAAAATATTGATAGAAGTATTTGTTTGTCACTCAATAAAGATAGTAGAACTAGAGGACACGGTGTAGCATTATAGTAAAGGATCAGTGTAGATTAGATTTCAGGAACTACTCGTTCTCACGGAGGACAATACATGAATGGAACACATTATCTACATATTGCATTAATGCTAGCAGTGCGAATTTGCTTAAAAACAAAGTTGACACATATCTCAGGAGGGCAGGTTAAGCACAATTGAAAAATGTTTGGACTCTCGATAAGCCAAATACTTCCTTGTCCACTTGCCAGATGGGACTTTACTTTGGATGGCAATCTTGTTAAATCTTGTTATAAGTCGGACCACTGGAAAGCAACTTTTAAAACCATAAGATGCTATGGACTTCAAATGACAAAGGTACTGGATGAATTTCAGTGTTTACCACAGAAGATATACGTTCACTACCAGTTCCGGCATTAAGCTCAACATTAAGCTCAACATTAAGCTCAACCGGGGCTAGTTGTAACCAGGGCATGTTGTAACATACACACTACAGACAAAACTACTAATACAAATTATTTCGCACGGCCGCAGTATTTCCATCAATAGTTGTAAGCATGTCACATTGATCCGTTTAAAACGTAAAAAGCAGCGGCGTTTTAAAGACTAGAAAACCGTAATTTGCTTTTCACTAGTCTACACATTAAATTTTTGTGTGCATATGAATTATCATATGCTGTTTTTCTTTTGGTAGATTTAGTCATGAATATGGCGCAAGTTGATACATTTGGTAAACTATGTCTGATTTAATTAAAGTTAGATTGAGAACGTACAGTTAAATGTAGATTGTTTCGTAGAAACACATATATGATTTATCTGGTAACTGACCAGTGTCATGTACACAGGCAAGCGAGAAACACATGGGCTGTCGTTAAGCAAAGGTATCTCCTTCTTCACGTTGACAGACAGCGCTAATTCCCCACAGATGGTTGCCCAGAAATGACGTAGGTAACGCCTCTGATAACTGGATATGCTAATTAATCTTGTTTGTATGTGTGTAAGGGTTTCCGTCATCTATGGTAGTGAACATGATCAAATATGAACATCCTGGTTTGTCAGATTGGCTGGAGCTGATTGGAATATTTACCAGTACGTTTATCTCCGAATATAAAAACTCGGAGTGGTGCGCGTTTTGGGAAAGGAGATGGGAAACGAAACGAATATTGTATTATTGTACTCTTGTCTGACTAAAGTCTACAGACAGTAGAAGAACGAGGAATAATTTGAGCGCTTGTGAAGTGAGTTACTTTCGCTAAATTACCACCAAGGTTATTTACAGTCACTACTCTAACTCTGAAAGAAGTAGTTGGGACGCCGATGACTAGATAACCACTTAAGGATTGAAAGACTTCCTTCATTTTGTAAAAGCGGTTTGTTTGAACATTGATATGTCAGTCTTTTTATTTGACAGAGTGTTGAATGATATTTTTAAACTGTATTTCTTGAAGAAGAAAAAACAGTCAGCAACCTTACAACTAAAACTACCTTGCACTCAAACCAACCTGCTATGAACCAAACAATGTCGACACCGCAGAACAACCCTACGAATGACCCGCAAGGGGTGTCTTCAATGTCATCTCCACTTTCATTTACGATTGAAAACCTCATCAGCAAGGTGAATAGGATGGCCGTGACCACATTGAAGACTCCACCAACGATCAGATAGATGGGGATGTAACGTTCTCGGGGACACTGCCCCAGGAAGACGCTGCCTAAAAATCACGTATGCTCACATGTACACAATGTTAAGATACAAACCAACTGGTTGTGATGATGTAATTATACAAAACTATACTGTACATTTTGTCTCAACATTCGTCTCAGGTATGCGACCTATGTTTAACTTTCCATCACCAGTTAATTCCCAGGGATATTCGGCCACCCATGGGATATAAACAAGTTTATATACAACACACTGGCACTCCAATAAAAACAGTATATAATAATATAATAATAATAATAATACAGTTTATTTCAACAACATCAACAGTAATACAAAAAAAATTAATTTTAAACATCAATAGTACAAGTTGAAAAGTTGAAAAAGGGCAAGAAGAAGCGTAATGCTTATGTTGCCTGCCCTATCACTTATGAGTGGCACTAAATAATACAATTATTCAAGAGAATAGAACATGTACAATTACAACATTCTTCTCAGGTATGCGTCCTATGTTTAACTTTCCATCACTAGGTAATTCCAGGGGTATCCGGCCACCCATTTATATACGACACACTGGCATTCCAATTAGAAAAAAACAGTATATAATAATAATAATAATATTAAAGTTTATTTCAACAACATCAACAGTAAATATAAAAACACAATTAAATTTTAAACATTAATTTTAATTTTAAACATTAATGGTACAAGTTGAATGAAGTGAAAAAGGGCAAGAAGAAGCGACACTAAATAATACAATTATACAAGTGTGTGCATGTAAGTGTTTTTAAGAGAATAGTACATGAACGATTCTACTGTAATATAATTAATTTGTTTACGGATTACTAATTAGTTACACAGCTGTGCAATATTTGAGCGGTATATTTCTTTTTAAAAAGATGAACACTCTTGCAACGAAATAATGAGCTGTCAAGCGAATTCCATAACTTTACACCGTTAATTGATATACGCATATTTTTAGATTAGAACATGCATACTTTTGTTTAAATACACATTTTTGTCGGGCCATATACATAGGATCATGCAAAGCGAAAAGTTTTTGTATGATGTTTGGCATTGAATTGTTAAATGCGTTATATATAATTTCAGCAGTTTTTAGTTTCAACATATCTGGCAATTTTAGAATGCGGAGATCACAAAATAGGCTAGATATGTGGTCCAACCTCTGAGCACCACAGATTACTCTTACAACCCTTTGCTGTAACAAGACTAAGCATTTTAAGTTTGCTGCATATGTATTTTTCCATATTTCAGCGCAATACATAATGTAAAGCGAAAACAGAGAATAATATATTACACGTATTCCTGTCAATTAAGAAACTAGTTTTGTACATAACAGCACAATATTTTGAAAGTTTAAATATCAAGAGAAAAATGTGATGTTTCCATGTTAATTTGTCATCAATCAATACACCTAAAACATTAGTTGATTCAACTCTATGAATTGTGACCTTGTTTATTTTTTTACAGAGAGAGAGACGTTTTCAATGCGCGATTTCCAAAAAATCATGTAATTTGTTTTTGCTATGTTTAATGATAATCTTTTCACTGAAAACCTCACATTGAGCTTATCCAGCTCGGCACTGGTCTGTCGGATAAGTTCTTTGATGTCATTATTACAACAGAACATGTCAGTGACGTCTGCAAATAAAATAAACTTAAACAATTTTGAAGCATTGAAAATGTCATTGATATACATTATAAATAATTTCGGTCCTAAGATGGAACCTTGTATACACCATAACACACCCGTATAGAAAACAAATAAACCAACCTATGATAACCATTGAGACAGGCAACACTACTATAATTACAATCAGCGTGGAAACGATGAGGATGGCTACACCTGGAACGAAAGCCAAAACAAACATCGTAAAAAAAATTATGATGAGATACACGAGGCTATTGGTTGCAATATATTAATATTTTCTTTCATTTCACAGTCAATTTACTGTTTTTCTTTCTTAGCTACCGTGCCGCCATATAGCAGTGGTCAATCTAACGAAAGGCAGCTCCAAGTTGTCCAAACATACATGACAAAATGCAGGCGCGATTTTTGAATTATATTTATGATACAAAGATTATGTACATGGTACTAATGTTAGGGAAATGTGTATGCTTTATTTGCGTTTTATTTTGAAATGAACAACATTTTGTATTTTGTCAAGAGCCTGTACTTAGGTAGGTAATAGCGTCATCATTGTTGGTGAAGTCGTTTGCAATGTTCCAAAGGCGTCTTGTTCTGTTAGTGCTATTGGTATTGGACGGACAAATATAGACTACAACAGCAATCGGTAATAATAGTGGTTTTTCAACATGTTGCACACATTGGCGGTTTAAAATAAGGTAACATTGTTCCTACCACACGCAACATATTGCTGGTGAACAGCACATATTTCATTTCAAGTTCACGTGTTGTGCGGTCTCTTGGACGTGGTCAACCGTGTCTGTTCGCTCATCAGAATACCCGGACACGTTTGGCGCAGCTTTTTTATATCGTGCAGCTTCGTCGACCAATCTTTTTAAAATGTTAATTTATTTTTGGAGCGATGTTTGTCTCTGTTTTAAACCAGGTTCCACCGTATTTTAGCACATTCAAATGTAATCCCACGATTTAGCCCACGGGTTTCCGTCGGAAACGGCTGTCATACCCAGACCGCGTTAAGCTTAGTACATTTTTGGAGTGTTCTAAGACAACAACTAATATCGCCACGAAGATTCCCGGCCTTTGCTTTCGATCGCAGGAAGCCTGACATCTGGTTAAATGCGCGACTGCTGCCAGTGACACTTAAATGGCTGCAGTTGTATCATAATCTGAATAAATAAGTTTGTTTTATATCAATCTAACATAATCACTGATGGTATTGCAAATATTACGAATGCCTCCCTCCTTCCCTCCATCTGATAATATCATGTCTACCTTTTGGTCAAATTAATAATAAAATATGTCATAATTAGCATGTAGCTGAAGTGTTACTTTAATTACATATACATAAACACCATTCTATTTTGTTTTCTAACTACTGCGCCGCCGATCCTCCTTTCTATATATATATATATATATATATATATATATATATATATATATATATATATATATATATATATATATATATATATATATATATATATATATATATATATATGTATATATATATATATGTATATATATATATGTATATATATATATGTATATATATATATGTATATATATATATATGTATATATATATATATATATATATATATATATATATATAAATATATATATATATATATATATATATAATATATATATATATATATATATATATATACATATATATATATATATATATATATATATATATATATATATATATGTCTTCACATAGAATACTTCAAAACGTTATTTACCTTGGGTTTCGAAGGTGCTTACCTTTAAATTTCAAACTAAATTTGCTGGATGATTCTTCCACTGCAGCACGCACTTCTCCAAACAGTGAAGCATAGGAAGGCGGTGGCCCTGACAAAGAGGCAACTGAATGACAACTCCTTATTGATTTCCAAGGACGAAGGGTGATCGGAGTTGATTGTCATACACGGAATGAAAAAAATTAATTTTATATAAATTTATATATATATATATATATATATATATATATATATATATATATATATATATATATATATATATATATATATATATATAAAGTTGTAGAAATGTCAAATTTGTCTTATTTATGTATAATATGTGATCATATTTGAGCAAATTTTAAACGGTAATTTCGCTTTATGGATACATACATTTATAGATTGACACACAATAGATTAATCATGAATTCATCTCTGAACAGGAACTTAATTACCTTCGCAATTCGAACTTTAAGTTAGTTGACAGCTTACCGGGTGCTACAGAATCTAATTAAATAATGAAACAATTTCCACTATCAATATATAATTAAAAAGCTGGTTGGTGTAATTTTCCGGCCCTTTGTCATAACCATTTTGCCAGACAGTGATAACCATAAATGCGAACACAGGGGTGGATTAATAGTAATTATTACTATTAATTGTAACATCCTTCGTCTGTAAGCACATACCAATATTAGCTGTGTGAATGTAGGGTGGTGGTACATCATCCACCCTTTCAAGTGACACCGTGTAGACGGGCGGGGGCTGGTTATCAGGGGGAGACATTGGTGCGGTCCAACTCTCAGATTCCTGTAGGAGAAAACAACACAGTCCATGTGACTATGTCAGTGACAGCGTCAGTCATCACTTCTGTCATAATACGATTCATATTGTCACAGTCTTCATTACTGTAACACATTTGTAAAGTTATTATAATATCAACTCGCTTAATAACAAAGTTGTTGGAATAAAATAATTTCGTTTAAACATAAGTGACTTAAATCATGATTACAAATACTCCAAGTTATGTTTTTGTTCTGATTAATAGGACACCAGTGTCATTTCATAGTCATCTTTATAGCAAAGTTGGGAGATACAAGGCTTTGTTAATATTTTAATTATGTTTGATCTTATTTCATCTATATTGAATGGCTGTACAACTGTAGACCGATTTATATTAGTTAACGACTGTTTTTATGAGACATTATGACACTGTTTCGTCTACAATGTATTAGTATTGGATTGCAACATACCGTTTGTTTAAAAGATATATCCATACACGCGGTACTAATGTGATGCTTCATTTCTTAATATTTTTGGACATACAATATAGTAAATAAATTAAATATGCAAGTTTTACGACATGTCCATAGACCACTTTACGGTATGACAATACATAGTAATAAATCTTCATACTGTATAACGTTTTACAAGGGATGGTTTGTTGGTCTATCAAACTCCCGTTCTACCCAATTTCTGACTTTAAAGAACCGACAGCAATTAAGATTCAGACATGACGTTGAACATTGTTAAATTATTTATACGCATAAGTACATGCATTATGTTAAGCTAATAGAAATGTTATATATGAGCAGTACAAATGTCATAGGCTACATGTGTGCCCTTTTCCCTCTTAATACATTTTGCCTAGGTGCAAACAAATCATTGAATGGGGACCGTCTCAAAGTCGCTGGCACTTTATTCGTTGTCGTAAACCCGGAAGTAAAACAAGATTTAACAAGATTGCCATCTTGAACAACAAGTTCCAGATGGCAAGTGAACAAGGAAGCCATTGGCTTATCGAGAGTCCAACAATTTTCTCATCTATGTGTAGCCCGCCCTTATCAGATATCTGTCAATTCTATTTTTAAACATATTCACGCTACTAGCATTAACACAATCATTTGGCAGTTTGTTCCATTCTTTTATCACCCTCTGTGAGAATGAGTACTTTCTCATGTCCAACCTACACTGCTCCTTAACTAATGCTGCTTTGTGTCCTCTGGTTCTACTGCCTTCTTTATGTTTGAAGAACATATTCCTATCAACATCCTCATAACCGTTCACCATTTTAAACACTTCTATTTGGTCTCCCGTTAGTCTCCTGGTCTCTAGTGTTGTCAAACCACATTGTAATAAGCGACTTTCGTAACTAAGTTCTCTTAATTCTGGAATCATCTTAGTTGCTCTTCGTTGTATTCTACGATATGGCCTCCATGCTTGAATACACTATTCCAAATGTGGTCTAACTATTGCTTTGTACAGGGGTACAATTAGATGTTTCTCCTTATACGTGATAGTTCTCCTAATTAGCCCTAGAATTTGAATTCCTTTCGAAGCAGCAATCCCACATTGCTCTGAAACTTTAATGTCAGCATTAAATGTTACTCCTAAATCCTTTTCTTGTGTGGTTCTACCTAGTACAGCATCCCCCATTTTATATTCCTCGTCCATATTTCCATGTCCTATGTGTATACATTTTCACTTCCCAAAATTGAATAACATTTGCCATTTTTCTGACAATTTAACTAATTTTTCTAGACCATCCTGTAAACTTTGTTTATCTGTATCATTAGTCACCTTTCTGAATACTTTTGTGTCATCTGCAAATTTGAGTACTTTGCTAGATATGTCATCCTCCAAATCATTTATATATATTAAAAACAGTATAGGGCCTAACACTGACCCCTGTGGTACCCCACTCAAAACAGATTTCCAATTTGAAATCTAATTAATGTTTCGAGTAATTTACTGATGTTAAACTCACTGGTCTGTAATTTTCTGGCTTCTTCCTCGATCCCTTCTTAAACAGCGGCGTAATGTTGTCTTTCCATTCTGAGGGAACTATTCCTTCTTCTAGTGACAAGTTATATAAGTTTGCAAGTGGTGTACTAATTTGATCAACAATTTCCTTTAGCAGTTTTGGTGGTATCCCATCAACTCCAGGTGATTTATTATCTTTCATCTTCTTAATTTTCTTTGCTATCATTTCAGGAGTTACAAATAACTGCCCTAAATGTTCTGATGTATTGCCCTCAAATTTAGTCAATGGAACTGGAAGTGAGCTGATATCTTCTGTGGTAAAAACTGAGCTGAAATACTCATTCAGGACCTCTGCCATTTGGAACCCATCTGAAATTATGTTTTCACTGTTGTTTTCCAGTGGTCCGACCTTATCTCGAACTTTCTGTTTACTCCTTACATCAGCATAGAAACATTTTTCATTTTTTATATTACCTACCAATTTTTGTTCAAAGGTTCTTTTAGATTTTCTAATTTCAGTTGTAGCTAGGTTAAGCGCCTCTTTGTAGTTGGTGTAGTCTTCTACATTTCCAGTGTGTTTATATACCTTCCACAGCATCTGTTTGTGAGCAATTTTTCTAATAGCTTCTTTTGACAAGTGTTTTTTCCTGGATCTTTTCCCTTGTTTTCTTAATGGAATAAATTTCTCAATAATGCCCTCAATCTCATATTTTAAACAGGTCCAGCATTCTGTTGCTGTCTTGTTCTTCAGCAAGTTATTCCAATCTATATTTGCTAGATATGTTCTCATCACTTTATATTTGCCTTTGTTGAAGTTCCTCCTCCACTGTTTTTTATATGTATTCCCTGTTTTTACTTTTATATTAAAATGGATTTGGTTATGGTCACTTGAACCCAAAGGTTCGTGTACTTTAACATTGTCAAATTAGGCAACGAGCTGCTTGTTGGACGTTACTTGTTTTATGTCTTGCATCATAATTCATCAGTCAACACATTTACAAAGTGCCGAAGGAAACACACTTTATTAGAAGCACCTATTCACGGTGATAGCCACATCGAGACTCACACCCGAATTGCCACTCGATGTTCAGGTTCGACTGCGGGTTAGTGGTGCAGCCTGGTAGACAAAGTATATACTAACATAACATGTATTTTGTTTGAACGGCACTCCCAATTAAAATTATTATTTATTGTGATACAAAAAATTACAGATAGACCTATTTGTAAGACAAGCTATACAATATAATATAGGATAGTTTCATACCCATGACCACGGGCGTCCGCATGAATTTTTCCGGGGGCAAATATATATGTAATAATATATATATATATATATATATATATATATATATATATATATATATATATATATATATATATATATATATATATATATATATATATATCAGATGTAAAATAAACGTATACTGTGAGCTCAGGGATATACAGTACGTCCGAAAAAATTCCAGATCCAGGGGGGCTTGCCCCCTTCCCCCCTCGGTCTCTCATGCCCATGATTCTTTGGCAGAGGCGAAATCAGCCGAACCCGGAAGAGATTCATAAATGCGTTAGCCTGTATTTGAAATATATGTCACGGAAACGACAGAGCTCTTGGACCCTGTGTTAAAAATAACAAATACGCTAAGATCACACAGTACAGCAAGAACAATATACAAACAATATACAAACAAACGCTTATTTCAATGTAATTTCTGTGTATATGTGGACAGGAACCAACCTGCGACTTGTACGTGCATGAAAGTGTCGCGACGCTGTCGTGATACTGGGAACCAGTCAAGTGTGATGCAGGGCATTCAGTACAGCCACGTACGACTGACGAAGAAATCGTCTGTTAGCCGTACACTGGCGCCATCTTGCGAATGTGTAAAACAATACTATAATAATTTATATTAATGTCGGATACAGACATCCTTGTATCGCTATTGCCAGTTTAGGCTACATGTGTTTAATAGCAGGACGCGGTGGTGCGGAAGTTGGAGTGCCGGACTCTCAGTCGAGAGACCCGGGGTTCGAGTGCACGTTTTTCCGCATACATTTTTTTTTACATTTTGCCTGTCTATGTCTATTGGAAGATACATTAAAAGCCGCAGGTCCTGCTCTGTGGCTTTGCCAGGGGAAATAAAGGACATATGACATTGGGAGGAAATTTATAACTTGCTGTAGAGTATCTGTCTTCAACTTAAGTCGCGGCAAAACAAATACGCTAAGATCACACAGTACAGCGATTCGGACGTCACACGAGGACTAAATTCTGTGAAGGCCACCAGGCATTTAATATGCAGCAGTTACAGCAACTGAGTGGATAAGTCCGGATGTGAGAAGTCCGGGGCCGAGGTTCAGGCGGATTGTTTTACTTTTGAGTGTAGCGGATGTGCGAAGATGAAGGAACTAGAGGTGGAGTTGGAACAGCTGAGGTTGCCCGTTGTGACAATGGTGGGAAGGGAACAGGTGGGTTATGCCAGTGGTTCCTGTGGGGGGACAGTAGAGGATAAAGTGGTGGAAGACGATGATAGAGATGCTAGGGAGAGCTCACCGCAGCCTGGGAGGAGGCTAACAGGAGATAAGTTGACATGTCGTAGGGAGACAGGACGTTAGGAGATGGGACGTAAAGAGACAGGACGTATAGAGATGGGAGTGGTGGAGACGAGAGGGAAGGAGACGAGAGTGAAGGCGACGGGAATGAGGGAGACGGGAGGGAAGGTTTCAGGAGCGCAAGTTAACCAATAAAGGCAGGATGACAGGTTGATGTGTGAGAGGGAGATTGATAACAGTCTGCCAGGTGACAAGGCTGCAGGACAGAATGTGACGGAAGGGACCCAACGATCGGAAGACTGAGTCTTAAATAAGGAAGACAACGTGGTGGTATGCTTGCCTGGGGCCAAAATAGAGGCAATACCTGAGAAGGTAGAAAACGTCATGGGTTCGGGCAAGGGTGGATCTGTTTTAGTACACGCAGGGACAAATAACGTAGAGAGGGAGGGTAAAACTGCAATAGTTAGGAAATACAGGCAGTTAGTCAGAACACTAAAGCAGACGCGGGTTGAGTAGATAATTCTCTGAAGGATTTTACGACTAATAGGAGGGAGGGGTCAGATATATCGAAATTGTCGAGGATGGCAATTACCATGCTAGTCCAGAAGCTATGAAAAGAAGAGGACATTGGATTTGTGGGAAAGATTTGTTGGGAGGGCTGACATGTACACGAGGGATGGGCTTCATCTAAGTAGAAAGGGACAACAGTATTTGCGGATGAACTCTCAGCAGCAGTAGATAGTGGCATGGGTAGCATAAAAACATTTTTTTTTTTAATAAACACTGTTTAAACTAGAAGCGGGGTAGTTAGAGGTGCCTCAAGCAGGACAAGAGGTCACTAGTGCAAACAAACCAGTAACAAAATGGTTATAAATGCGTGGGTTTAAATGCATGGAGCAAAGTAAATAAGAAAAACGAATTAAACATTATGGTAGAAGACATTGATCCTCACATAATTGGTATAACCGAATCATGGGAGAGCAGATTACGATGAAGCTGTTTGGTGCAAAATAGTTTCAGGAAATTCAAAATTAACTATTGGATTAGTTTACCGAAATCCAAACATAAACGAAGAGGATAACACAAAAATACAAAGCGATATAAAGGAAGTGAGTAAAGGGAAGTGTGTATCCTAATGAGAGATTTTAACCACGGACGCATAAAATGGAAATCTCTAGACAGTACAAGGGTGAGGACCAGCAATTTCTAGACTTTCTAAAAAACTATAAGCAAAATCTAGCATGTAACATACAACATGACATCAAGAGTTTTTATGCATAAGTCAGTAGTAAACAAAACGTACTAGACAAGGTCGGACCTCTAGAAGACAGTACTGGAAATGTAATATCAAGAGGGATTTTAATGGCGGACGACCTAAGTGGTTACTTCAGTTCAGTGTTTAACAGACAGGATACTAGTTCATTTCCAGTTCCAGATGCTAAATTTCAGAGGCTAAATCTAAATATTTATGGCAGCATATTGGTAATCCAGAAATCGCATCTAAGAAAATAAAGACAATGAAGGATAATAAATCACCTTGAGTGGGTGGAATTCCTCCAAAACGTCTGACGGAATAAGTAGAACAAATAAGTATACCACTTGCAAGAGTGTTCAACTTGTCATTAGAACAGGGAGTTTTTCCTTGTGAATGGAAAGAAGCAAACATCATACGCACCTTTATTTAAAAAGGGTTCGAGAAATAAGTCAGAGAATTATAGACCAGTGAGATTAACGTCAGTGATTTGTAAATTATTAAAGTTTAAGTAAAGACCATATGGTGGACTTCCTTGTTAGGCATAAATGATTAAATTCATTTCACCATGGATTCCTAAAAGGTCATGCTTAACGAATACGTTATGTTTTTTTGGAAGAAATCACTAAATGGATAGACGAGGGACCGCCAGTAGATATCATCTACTTAGATTTTTAGATAGCTTTTTGACGAAGTGCCACATCAAAGATTTCTACTTAAATTAAAAGCCCATGGTATCGGGGATGGCATAATCGACTGGATAGAACAATGACTGACTGACAGAAGACAGCGTGTTGTAGTAGATGGAGAGGTTTCAAACTGGAAATAAGTTTTGAGTGGGGTACCACAAGGACCTTTATTATTCGTAATAATTTATATATTAATGACTTGGACGACAATATAACAAGCAACATACTGACATTTGCGAATGACACAAAAGTGTCACTGATGGTGATAAACAACATTTACAAAACGATCTAGACAAGTTAGTTAATTGGTCTGAAATATGGCAGATTATGTTTTGGGAAATTTAAATGCCTACATTCAGGACGCGGGAACTTGGATATAAACTATACTATGGGAGATACTGTTCTAGGCAATACTGTAAAAAAAGGACTTAGGAATAACAATACGTGCTGATAAGAAAATGTCAGAACAGTGTGATATTGCAGCTTCAAATGGTAATAAAATTCTTGGGTTGATTAGGAGAACAAACAACATACAAAGAATAAAGCTTTTTATACTTCTGGAAAAACAATAGTTAGACCACAATTAAAATACTGTATTTAAACGTGGAGACCATATGGTAAGAAGGATGTAGATACGCTTATACACATACAGAGGAGGGCAACCGAAACAGTTCCAGAACTGAGATACCTTAATTATGAAGAACGCCTGAAAGAATGTGGTTTAACAAATCCAGATACAAGAAGTTTAATAGATCAGACTGAAGTTTTTAAGATACTGAATTTGTGTAAAAATATTGATAGAAATTTGGTTTTTTCACTCAAGAAAGATAGTAGAACTAGAGGACATTAGGTAAAATTAGTAAATGATCAGTGTATACCAAGAATTACTCGTTCTCACAAAGCACAATAAAGTAACGGAACAAACTCTCTACGGATTGTGTAACTGCAAGCAGCGTGATTATGTTTAAAAACAAGGTTGACACACATCTCAGGAGGGCGGGTTACACGTAGATGAACATTGTTGGACTCTCGATAAGCCAATGGCTTCCGTGTCCATTTGCCATTTTGGCCTTTGGCTTGGAGGCAAATCTTGTTAAATCTTGCTATATCTGTTCGGCGTGTTCAGAACACGGGCAAATAAGGGGTGTGCAAGAATAAATTATTACAATTACAATGCTTACGTAGGTAGATTCAGATTTCTTTTATCACTATTTTAGCAAATATAATAGGCTTAATGACAAATTTACATATGCAGAATGTTACTGATCTTTCAACAATGCAGCGCTATCGGTCAATAGGGCATCTTCACAATGGTAGCGGTGGTATTTCTCATCGACTCGTGATTAATTTTTATCATGTGTACGCGCGCGTGCGTGCCCATTTTGTTCAATTCAATTATCTTTCAAATGTAATGTAAGTTAATTAAAACTAACTGAAATGATCGTTTAATTGTTACATGTATTTGAAGGAAACATATTTTGAAAAGTCAAATGAACTTGACGGAAACGAATTTAATGTTGATTGGAATAACAAATAACACAACAAACGATGACATTGCATTTAACTGCAAATGCAATATTTAAAATTCACGTGCAAATGCATTTGCATTGGAAGCCAAGTGTGCTCTTGACACACAAATTCTAAGTGATCACTATAATCGAGCTAGCGTATGCATGATTAGTAAATCTTCCTAGACGTTTGAATCTCGGGCGCCAAACTTTCAGGTGATAAAATTTCTCATATGATCACATGAAGGATTCGTAACAATTGTTCTTTTCCTAAGTTCACCCGACATTACCCTTCCTTCGAATTACCCTTCGTAGTTGTAACGCACAATTGTTCGCGGTTGGGGAATGAATAGGCCCAGATATTAGTGACTCCACCCACACAGAGTATATCTCATTATATCACAATAACAAATAGATAAAGCTACCACTTAGGAATGTATACCGTGCCAAATTAGTTTATTTTTGAGTAACACAACAAAGTGGTACAATTTGTTCCCCCCTCCAAAGTGATACCCATCAACCTATCTAACGGTGTATCACGTTGAAGAAAAATAAAATTATACAATTCCTGGCAACATATATCAAATAACATTAACCACAAATAAAAAAATTTACAGCTCCATAATAAATGTTAATACACAACGAGATATATCACACACATTTCATAAACTATATGACTGTGTTTTACATTCATATATAAAAGGCGTACACAAGTATGCAGGCCTACACATGTACATACGCGCAAGCAAGTAGACAAAGAAACAAACACAATACATGACCAGGGTGGTAACAGCACTAATACTCTGCCCCTGGCTTATCTCCCACGCAATGCATGGAAGTGTCCTGAATCATTTCTTGTTCGACCAACTTGCTGCCCTGGTTGGTCTCTGGGAAACAAGCGCATGCACTTCAAAGACGATTCAACGAAATGCCTGTTTCAATTGGTCGATATGTCAGAATTACTACTTCTGCTGCTTAGATAGGTTAGACGCTTCTTTCGCGGCACCACACTGTGATTCCGAAACCGCAGAGACAAGAGCAGAAGGTCACGCTGAGCACGCTGGTGGCCGTCGTGATTGAGAATGCGGACCAATACAGGATGGGATGGCAGTACTTATGGCTGCTGGAATTCGAACTGTCGAAGTCGTCGTAGATGCGGTAGATCCAAACGTTGCCTGCAGAATGGCGATGCACAGGATGTATCACTGATTTCATAAAAAAAATTGTTGGACAATAAAAAGTCAAAGTATGATTCACCTTCACCTTAAACGCAGTGTTTGCCAGTTTTGTCTGCTTTCTGTTGTGTGTTGCATGATAATAACAATCACGTGCTGTATGTACGCTATTCAGATCTCCCATTTAGCATTATTTATCCATGTTCCCGTGCCCTGGGTGCATGCATCGGCACGTCCCAAAATTGCTTTTTTTAAATGAATATCATCTGCCATTTTACAGACAATTTGATCAATAAGTACTGAAGGTATGTACGCCAGATGGCATCGGCTTCGAAGATATGTGGATGAGTTTTGTCGGGAGAGAAGACTTATTCACGAGAATTGGAATTAGTCTTACACGGAAGGAGCAGACATTTTAGACGTGTATTGCTAGGGGTAGCGGGGACACATGGAAACACCTCAAAGATGTATTCGATGGGGGAAGTTTCAAACTGAAAATAAATTTTGAGTGGAGTACCACAATGATCAGTATTAAGACCTTTATTATTCTTAATATATATCAATGACTTAGACGATAATATAACAAGCAACGTACTGAAATTTGCGGATGACACAAACGTGTTTAGAAAGGTTAACAGTGATGGTGATAAACAACATTTACAAAACGATCTAGACAAATTAGTTAAATGGTACGACAAATGGCAGATGTTGTTCAATTTTGGGAAATTTACAATGCTACATGGAACTTGGGTATTAACTATAAAATGGAAGATACTCTTCTAGGTACTACTGTAAAACAAAAGCACTTAGGAGTAACATTAAGTGCTGATATGACAGTTTTTGAACAGTGTGGTAAACAGCTAATTATACTTCTGCATGAAGAACATTTAGGCCTCATTTAGAATACTGTATACAAGGGTGGAGACCATATCGTAAGAAAGATATAGATACGCTTGAACGAATACAGAGGCGACAAACTAAAATTATTCCAGAACTGAGAGAGCGCCTTAAAGTGTGGTTTAACAACCCTATATACTAGAGACAAGGAGGTTAAGAGGAGATAAAATTGAAGTTTTTCAAATATTAAATATGTATGAAAATATTGATAGAAGTATTTGTTTGTCACTCAATAAAGATAGTAGAACTAGAGGACACGGTGTAGCATTATAGTAAAGGATCAGTGTAGATTAGATGTCAGGAACTACTCGTTCTCATAGAGGACAATACATGAATGGAACACATTATCTACATATTGCGTTAATGCTAACAGTGCGAATATGCTTAAAAACAAAGTTGACACATATCTCAGGAGGGCAGGTTAAACACAATTGAAAAATGGTTGGATTCTCGATAAGCCAAAGACTTCTTTGTCCACTTGCCAGATGGGACTTTGCTTTGGATGGCAATCTTGTTAAATCTTGTTATAAGTCGGACCATTGGAAAGCAACTTTTGAAAACATAAGATGCCATGGACTTCAAATGACAAAGGTACTGGATGAATTTCAGATAAGTGTTTACCACAGAAGATATACGTTCACTACCAGTTCCGGCATTAAGCTCAACATTAAGCTCAACATTAAGCTCAACCGGGGCTAATTGTAACCAGGGCATGTTGTAACATACACACTACAGACAGAACTACTAATACAAATTATTTCGCATGGCAGCAGTATTTCCATCAATAATTATAAGCATGTCACATTGATCCGTTTAAAACATAAAAAGCAGCGGCGTTTTAAAGAATAAAAAATCGTAAATTGCTTTTCACTAGTCTACACATTAAATTTTTTGTGCATATGAATTATCATATGCTGTTTTTCTTTTGGTAGATTTAGTCATGAATATGGCGCAAGTTAGTACATTTGGTAAACTATGTCTGATTTAATTAAAGTTAGATTGAGAACGTACACTTAGTTGTAGATTGTTTCGTAGAAACACATATATGATTTATCTGGTAACTGACCAGTGTCATGTACACAGGCAAGCGAGAAACACATGGGCTGTCGTTAAGCAAAGGTATCTCCTTCTAGGAACACGTTGACAGACAGCGCTAATTCCCCACAGATGGTTGCCCAGAAGTAGGTAACGCCTCTGATAACTGGATATGCTGATTAATCTTGTTTGTATGTGTGTAAGGGTTTCCGTCATCTATGGTAATGAACATGATCAAATATGAACATCCTGGTTTGTCAGATTGGCTGGAGCTGATTGGAATATTTACCAGTATGTTTATCTCCGAATATAAAAACTCGGAGTGGTGCGCGTTTTGGGAAAGGAGATGGGAAACGAGACGAATATTGTATTGTTGTATTGTTGTATTGTTGTCTGACTAAAATCTACAAACAACAGACGAACGAGGAATAATCTGCGCTTGTGAAGTGAAGTGAGTTACTTTCGCTAAATTACCACCAAGTTTATTTATAGTCACTACTCTAACTCTGAAAGAAGTAGTTGGGACGCCGATGACTAGATAACCACTTATGGAATGAAAGACTTGCTTCATTTGTAAAAGCGGCTTGTTTGAACATTGAAATGTCAGTCTTTTTATTTGACAGAGTGTTGAATGATATTTTTAAACTGTATTTTTTGAAGAAAAAAAAACAGTCAGCAAGCTTACAACTAAAACTACCTTGCACTCAAACCAACCTGCTATGAACCAAGCCATGACGAAAAGGCAGAAAGACACTATGCAGTTAACGCAAAGGTTATCTTCATCGTAATCTTCATTTTCGGTACACCTTAACAACAAGGTAAGTAGGAAGGCCGTGACCACATTGAAGACTCCACCAACGATCAGATAGATGGGGATGTAACGTTCTCGAGGGCACTGCCCCAGGAAGACGCTGCCTAAAAATCACGTGTGATTACATGTACACACTGTTAAGATACAAACTGGTTGTGATGATTTGATTATACAAAACTATATTTTACATTTTGTCTCAACATTTTTCTCAGGTATGCGACCTATGTTTAACTTTCCATCACTAGGTAATTCCAGGGGTATCCGGCCACCCATTGGATATAAACAAGTTTATATAAGACACGCTGGCATACCAATTAGAAAAAACAGTATATAATAATAATATAATAATAATAATAATAATAAAGTTTATTTCAACAACATCAACAGTAAACATAAAAACACAATTAAATTTTAAACATTAATTTTAAACATTAATTTTAAACATTAATGGTACAAGTTAAATGAAGTGAAAAAGGGCAAAAAGAAGCGACACTAAATAATACAATTATACAAATGTATACAATTATACAAGTGTATACATGTAAGTGTTTTTAAAGAGAATAGTACATGAACAATTCTACTGCAATACAATTAATTTATTTACGGATTACTCATTAGTTACATAGCTGTGCAATACTTAAGCGTTATATTTCTTTTTAAAAAGATGAATACTCTTGCAACGAAATAATGAGCTGTCAAGCGAATTCCATTTACACCGTTAATTGATATATGCTTATTTTTAGATTAGAACATGCATACTTTTGTTTAAATACACATTTTGTCGGGTCATATACGTAGGGTCATGCAAAGCGAAAAGTTTTGTATGATGTTTGGCAATGAATTGTTATATGCGTTAAACATAATTTCAGCAGTTTTTAGTTTCAACATATATAGCAATTTTAGAATGCGGAGATCACAAAATAGGCTAGATATGTGGTCCAACCTCTGAACACCACAGATTACTCTTACAACCCTTTCCTGTAACAAGACTAAGCATTTTAAGTTTGCTGCATATGTATTTTTCCATATTTCAGCGCAATACGTAATGTAAGACGAAAACAGAGAATAATATATAACACGTATTCCTGTCAATTAAGAAACTAGTTTTTTTACATAATAGCACAACACTTTGAAAGTTTAGAGATCAAGAGAAAAATCCGATGTTTCCATGTTAATTTGTCATCAATCAATACATCTAAAACATTAGTTTCTTCAACTCTATTAATTATGACCTTGTTTATTTTTTATGCGCGATTTCCAAAAAAATAATGTAGTTTGTTTTTGATATGTTTAATGATAATCTATTCATTGAAAACCTCACATTGAGCTTATCAAGCTCAGCATTTGTCTGCAGGATAAGTTCATTGATGTCATTATTACAGTAGAACATGTCAGTGTCGTCTGCAAAAAAAATAAACTTAAACCGTTTTGAAGCACTGGAAATGTTATTGATATACATTATAAATAATTTCGGTCCTAAGATGGACCCTTGTATACACCACAACACACCGTATAAAAAAATAAATAAACCCACCTATGATAACCATTGAGACAGGCAACACTACTGTAAGTACAATCAATATGGAACCGAAGACGATGGCTGCACCTGGAACGCCAAAACAAACATCGTAAACAAAATTATGAGACTATTGGTTGCAATATATTAATATTTTCTTGCATTTCACAGTCAATTTACTTTTTGTTTCTTAACTACCGTGCCGCCATATAGCAGTGGTCAGTCTAACGAAGGCAGCTCCAAACAGTCCAAACATACATGTCAAAATGCAGGCTTGACTTTTGAATTGTATTTATGGTACAAAGATTATGTACATGGTACTAATGTTAGGGAAATGTGTACGATTTATTTACGTTTTATTTTGAACTGAACAACATGCTGTATTTTGTCAAGAGCCTGCACTTAGGTAGGTAATAACGTCATCATTGATGGAGTAGTCGTTTGCAATGTTCCAAACGCGTCTTGTTCTGTTAGTGCTATTAGTGTTGGACGTACGAATATAGACTACAACAGCACTAGGTAATAATAGTGGTTTTTCAACATGTTGCACACATTGGCAGTTTATAATAAGGTAGCCAGTACGTTTTGATTACTCGTTCAACATTGTTACTCCCACAAGCAACATATTGCTGGTGAACAGCACATATTTAACCAAGTTCACGTGTTGTGCGGTCTCTTGGACGTGGTCAACCGTGTCTGTTCGCTCATCAGAAGACCCGGACAGGATTGGCGCACCTTTTTTATATCGAGCAGCTTCATCGACCAATCTCTTTAAAATGTTAATTTACTTTTGGAGCGATGTTCGTCTCTGTTTTAAACCAGGTTCCGCCGTGTTTAAGCAAATTCAAATGTAATCCCACGATTTATCCCACGGGTTTCCGTCGGAAACGGCTATCATACCCAGACCGCGTTAAGTAAAGTAATTTTTTGGAGTGTTCTAAAATAACAACTAGTATCGCCACGAACATTCCCGGCATTTGCTTTCGATCGCAGGAAGCCTTGCATATGGTTAAATGCGCGAATGCTGCCAGTGACACTTAAATTGCTGCAGTTGTATCATAATCTAATAAATAAGTTTGTTTTATATCAATCTAACATAATCACAGATGGTATTACAAATATTACGAATGCCTCCCTCCTTCCCTCCATCTGATAATATCATGTCTACGTTTTGGTCAAATTAATAATACAATATGTCATAATTAGCATGTAGCTGAAGTGTAACAATTACATATACAAAAATACCATTCTGTTCATAGTCAGCATTCTATTTTATTTTCTAACTGCTGCGCTGCCTGCTTTCTAAATATATATATATATATATATATATATATATATATATATATATATATATATATATATATATATATATATATATATATATATATATATATATATATATATTACCTTCACACTTCACACTTCACACTTCAAAACGTTACTTACCTTGGGTTTCGAAGGTGCTTACCTTTCAAATCAAATTTGCAGGATGATTCTTCCACTGCAGCATGCACTTGTCCAAACAGTGAATCATAGGAAGGCGGTGGCCCTGATAAAGAGGCAACTCAATTACAACTCCTTATTGATTTTCAAGGACGAAGGGTGATGAAGGTCGGAGTTGGTTTTCATTCATTCATTGTTATATATATAATATTATATGTATATATATATATATATATATATATATATATCCATCCATATATATATATATATAATTATATATATATATATATATATATATATATATATATATATATATATATATATATATATATATATATATATATATATATATATATATATATATATATATATATATATATATATATATATATATATATATATATATATATATATATATATATATATATATGTAGATATATTTTTGTTTTGGGAATTCGCTAAAATATTACCACATATTATACATAAATAAGGAAAATTAGACATTTCTACAACTTTGTTCATGTCATCATTGAACAAGCATTTTATATATATATATATATATGTGTGTATATATATATATATATATATATCCATCCATATATATATATATCCATCCATATATATATATATATGTATAATTATATATTTATATATCTATATATATATATATATATATATATATATATATTTATATATATATATATATATATATATATATATATATATATATATATATATATATATATATATATAGATAGATATATTTTTGTTTTGGGAATTTGGTAAAATATTACCACATATTATACATAAATAAGGAAAATTAGACATTTGTACAACTTTGTTCATGTCATCATTGAACAAGCATTATATATATATATATATGTGTGTGTGTGTATATATATATATATATATATATATATATATATATATATATATATATATATATATATATATATATATATATATATACACACACAGACAGATATATATATATATATATATATATATATATATATATATATATATATATATATATATATATATATATATATATATATATATATATAATGCTTGTTCAATGATGACATGAACAAAGTTGTACAAATGTCTAATTTTCCTTATTTATGTATAATATGTGGTAATATTTTAGCAAATTCCCAAAACAAAAACGGTAATGTAAAAGTATACATTTATTCTAAAAGTGCACTTCGGTGGAATCTACTGGTAATTAACCAAGTACAATTGGAATTAATTTGAAGATTTTATTTTACGTGGAAAATTGTGGGACATTGGCTCACTTTCTGGAGAATGACGCTGAGATAATAATATTTCATCTATTGTAATTCACTGCATGTTGTTATGTGTGGATATATATGTATATATATATATATATATATATATATATATATATAAATATATACATACATATATATATATATATATATATATATATATATATATATATATATATATATATATATATATATATATATATATATATATATATATATATATATATATATATGAGACATTATTATCTCAGCGTCATACATATATATATATATACATATATATATATATATATATATATATATATATATATCTCAGTGTCATATATATATATATATATATATATATATATATATATATATATATATATATACATATACATGTATATATATATATAATACCATTTTACCATTTTCCTTTATGGATATATGCATTTATAGATTAATCTTGCATTATATATATATATATATATATATCTCAGTGTCATATATATATATATATATATATATATATATATATATATATAATATAAATGTATACCATTTTCCTTTATGGATATATGCATTTATAGATTAATCTTGCATTCATCTCTGAACACGAACTTAATTACCTTCGCAATTGGAACTTTAAGTTGGTTGACAGCTTACCGGGGAATGTTGCTACAGAATCTAATTAAATAATGAAACAATTTCCACTATCAACATATAATTAAAAAGCTGGTTGGTGTAATTGTCCGGCCATTTCTCATAACCATTTTTCCAGACAGTGATAACCATAAATGCAAACACCGGGTGCATGAATTGTAATTATTACTATTAATTGTAACATCTTTTGTCTGTAAGAACATACCAACATTAGCTGTGTGAATGTAGGGTGGTGGTACATCATCCACCCTTTCAAGTGACACCGTGTAGACGGGCGGGGGCTGGTTATCAGGAGGAGACATTGGTGCGGTCCAACTCTCAGATTCCTGTAGGAGAAAACAACGCAGTCCACGTGACTATGTCAGTGACAGTGTTATCAGTCATCACTTCTCTCATAATACGATTCATATTGTCACAGTCTTTATTACTGTAAGACATTTGTCAGTAAAGTTATTATAATATCAAATCGCTTAATAACAAAATTGTTTGAATAAAATAATTTCATTTAAACACAAGTGACTTAAATCATGATTCAGAAATACGCCAAATTATGTTTTTGATCTGATTAATAGGACACCAATGTCATTTCATAGTCATCTGTATAGCAAAGTTGGGAGATACAAGGCTTTGTTAATACTTTAATCATGTTTGATATTATTTCATCTTGTGCTTAATTATTGAAAGCATGCTATATTGAATGGACTGTATAAATGTAGACCGATTTATATTGGTTAACATACCGTTTGTTTAAAAGATATATCCATACACGCGGTACTAATGTGATGCTTCATTTCTTAATATTTTTGGACATACAATAAATAAAATATACTAGTTTTACGACATGTACATATACCACTTTACCGTATGACAATACATAGTAATAAATCTTCATACTGTATAACGTTTTACAAGGGATGGTTTTTGTTGGTCTATCAAACTCCCGTTCTACCCAATTTCTGACTTTAAAGAACCGACTGCAATTAAGATTCAGACATGACGTTGAACATTGTTAAAATATTTATATGCGTAAGTACATGCATTATGTTAAGCTACTAGAAATGTTATATATGAGCAGTACAAATGGCATAGGCTACATGTGTGCCATTTTCCCTGTTAATACAGTTTGCCTAGGTGCAAACAAATCACTGAATGGGGACCGTCTCAAAGTCGCTGGCACTTTATTCGTTGTCGTAAACCCGGAAGTAAAACTTAGGCAACGACTTGACTGCAGCTGCTTGTTGGACGTTACTTGTTTTATGTCTTGCATCATAATTCATCAGTCAACAAATTTACCAAGTGCCGAAGGAAACACACTTTATTAGAAGCACCTATTTACGGTGATAGCCACATCGAGACTCACACCAGAATAGCCCCTCCACGTACAGGTTCGATTGCGGGTTAGTGGCGCCGCCTGGTAGACAAATACTAACATAACATGTATTTTGTTTGAACTACCAATAGACCAATTTGCAAGACAAGCTGTACAATATAAAAATTCGCGGCACAGAATAAGGATAGTTTCATACCCATGACCAGGGGCGTCCGCATGAATTTTTACAGGGAGGGGCATATATATATATATATATATATATATATATATATATATATATATATATATATATATATATATATATATATATATATATATATCAGATGTAAAGTAAACGTATACTGTGAGCTCACGGATATACAGTACGTCCAAAAAAAAATTCTGATCCGGGGGGCTTGCCCCCTTCCCCCTCGGATGCCCATGCCCATGACTTTTTGGCAGAGGCGAAATCAGCCGAACCCGGAAGAGACTGATAAATGCGTTAGTCTGTAGTTGGTATATATGTCACGGACACGACAGCGCTCTTGGAGCCCTATGTTAAAAATAACAAATACGCTAAGATCATACAGCACAGCAAGAACAATATACAAACAAACGCCTAATTTCAATGTAATTTTTGTGCATATGTGGACAGAAACATACCTGCGAGTTCTATTTGCATGACAGTGTCGCGACGCTGTTGTGATACTGGGAAGCAGTCAAGTGTGACGCGGGGTATTCAGTACAGCCACGTACGACTGGCGAACAAATCGTCTGTTAGCCCTACACTGGCGCCATCTTGCGAGTGTGTAAAGCAATACTATAATAATTTATGTCCGATACAGACATCCTTGTATCGCTATTTCCAATTTTGGCTACATGTGTGCAATAGCAGGACGCGGTGGTACGGAAGTTGGAGTGCCGGAGAACCGTGGTTCGAGTGCACGTTGTTCCGTATCAAAAGTCGTAATTTCGTTCACATTTTGCCTGTGTCTATTATAAGATACAGTAAAAGCCGCAGGTTCCACTTTGTGACTTTGACAGGGGAAATAAAGGAAACGTGTTGCTTGCTGTGGATTATCTATCTTCCACTTAAGTCGCGGCAGAACTATCCACGACGCGATTCAGTCGATTCGGACATCACACGAACACTCGATTGAATTAATGGATATCCGACGTGTTATTTGCAAAGTGTAAAGCCATACACAGTGCAGTTTGTCTTTCGACGCATCAATCCGAAGCTCCGCAGAAGCCACCTGTAGGCACTATGGTAACGGCTATGCCGATTGGTTCTAATTTAATTAGATTATGACGAACTGATTGTACACGTCTTCATGACACTAACACACCCTGTGCGAAAGAACTTTCAGCTATGTCCATGCATTGAACCGTTCGATTACAATAAAATACAAATATTTAATTCAAACGCAGTTGCAGTTGGATATGCATTTTAGTAGATATATCAAATGTTTTTTGTGTGAATAGACACCGAATAGACAGTGTTGTCATAGATTTACACTCAACAGTAATGCATAAAGAACACGTATATCAAGATGCAATGTCCAATGGTGTATCATACAATACGACACTTGCATTACGTGGTCACAATGTGTTTATTCGTTAGAAATGTTGCATGGCTGCCCAAGCACCAGGCGATACAAGAACCTGCGAACATACAGACAAATGTAACGATCCATCTGGATGACGGTCATAAAGTATAACAACATCATATCACAATAATGTCGTGTTACAACATTATCATATCAACGTAACTCATATTATGTACTTTTAACAGAACATTGCAGAAATTCTACAGTCACCAAAAGGGACACTGTTCCAGAGAAAACAGAAGCCACTCTCCCTGTAGTGACAATGTCTCTATTTGTTTTGCCAGTCTGATGTCACGTGCACTTGGTGTTTACGTGTCAAGCTTTTATAAACACTTGTTGCATTGTTGCTGCACTTTAACTATTTGTAAAATGTTAACTTGTCTGCGGCGATATAATGATTAATTAATTTCACCGTAATCAAACTGTTGTAATTATTGATTTTTTATTATATAAAGTCTGAAAGAACGGAGTAAAATGACTGTAATCATGATTACATGCAAAAGTAAATTGAAATCAATAACAGTCTGTTTCGAAGTAATCATACTTTAATCACACTCAAATGTTAACAGTAATCTTAATTGATTACATTTCTGATGTAATCACTCCATCTCTCCAATTCAACACAATCACGTTAGCTAACGAATTAAACCAATCACAGAATAATTAAATTGTAGAAAACGTAATTGCAAACAAAGCCATGGTGGGGGGATCTTTATTATAAGTAAACAAATTAATAATATGTTCTTTGTTTACATATGCTGTATTATAGTTACTGGTACAGTATATTATATACTTAGTCCATTTGTGTGCTGTATCAACTGTGCCATGACCAACTCTAAGCTTCAGTAGTACCTTTATGTTTGGTCCATCATTGATTAATTACCTGACGCAATCAATAGCTGTGGTTTATTAATTCAAACCTGATTTCAATGAATTGTGGTTCCATAAAACCATGTAGCACACTTTCTGTTATTGAGGCTGAAAATAATGCAAGTAATGTCATCATTATATTTGAGACAACCTGAAAATATACATATGTTAATTAGATGAATAATAAAAGGTGTTTTCCTTTACAGTGCAGAAATAATTCCCTAATGTTTCTGATTTTTAGGACATCAATGTTATTACATAGTTATCTTTATAGCAAAGTTGGAAGTTACGAGGCTTTGCTAATCGTTCAATTGTGTTTGATCGTGGAATTAAATTTGAAGTTAAAGCGATTGTCATTGGTTAACTGAACGACTGAACTTAAGCGATTTTCATTGGTTAACTGGACGAGTGTTTTATGGGATATTGCGACACTGTTTCATTTACAGTGTATTAGTATTTATAACATATCGGTTGGTTAAAATAAATATCAATATAAAACATGTTACAAACGTCATGTTTAATTTGTTTACACCTTTTCTGGAATAAATAAAATTTGCCAGTTTTACGACGTATGTACATAGATGACTTTATGGCATTAAAAGACAAGCAATGCATCTTCCTATTTAGAGGTTAAATATACTTTTTTCATCGGATGATGCCTTGGAAATAAATGCAACAAACATTAAGTGTGTAAATGCCAGTATCACAATAAATAATAATTTTAAATGGGGACTGCCATTCAAGCAAAATACATGTTACATTAGTATCTGCACTTAGTGCATTTGTTGATTGATGAAACTTGGTGTCGGGCATAAAACAAGTAACGCCCAACACATAGAAGGTAGCTATTTCGGTCGAGTCCCGCACGCAGCTGGGGCCAAGTAATTATTATACTTCCGGGTTGACAACAACGAATACAGTGCTAGGGTGTTTGAGACGGTACCCCATTCAATGATTTGTTTGCACCCAGAGCACAAGGAAGAGAGCGCACTCGAGACCTACGGAAATTGCGCTGCGCACACGTTAAATGTCCAGTAGGCCTGGCTTAGTTTAATTGTACGTACTTTGGCCTATACATTAATTAACAATGTCATACGTCATGTTTGAATCTTAACTGCTGCTGCCTATGTACCTTCAGAAATTGTATAAAACGGGAATTTTATTACACCAACAAACCATAAATCAGCCGAAATGACTTGAACCCGGAAGAGACAAATACAACACTCATGTGCTATGAGTCATCCCTATATTTGGCGTATGATCACACACAGTAAAATACTACCGAACACGAGAACACTCGGAACCGTTGTATCAAATATAACAAGTAATTAAGCTAAGATCATACGACATGCCAAGAACGGTACATAGACAATCGCCTAAAAATTATTTTAATGCAGCGCACCAAAACAATACAAAAGCGCTACACAATTACATTTACATTAGTTAATGAAATTACATGTAATTATTATGTAATTATTAACATTAATTAATTACATTACATGTAATTAAATAATTACGAGACATCGACTTGCGGTGTATTATTATGACACCGGAAACATATTAAAATATAGCCCACAACATGTTACACATATGCCCCCTGTGTATTATTTTGACACAGGGAACATATCAAATATAGCCCACAACATGTTACACATATGCCCCCTGTGCGTGAACTTTCACTGCCACATACATCAGATAGAAGAGACCTGCAGTTTGCAGTGTCTCTTCGGAAAGATAACGGCAAAATGGCAGGTGAAGTCGAACTTTGACCCCTCCATTGAGAGCCCGACGCTCTAACTGTCGAGCCACCGCCTCACACGATGTTTACATGAATCACAATAGGCAATAGGGCTACGATGGTGTCACGATCTGACATGAGTAAATCAATTACCGTATTATTTACATATTCGCAAGATGTCGCCAGTGTACCGCCGATGTGTGCAGTCCAGTCGACTGTATTGAGTCACTCAACAGCAATTTATTTATCACAAAATATATTGTTTGATGTGTCAGGTGCATTTGTCAAAGTAGACGGGTTGGCCGTCACTCTGACCTACACCGAAATTTGATATAAATGGAACTGACTGCTTTAACACGATTTAACAGGATTGCCATCCAAGATAAAGGCCAATAAGGCAAGTGGACATATACCTTTATTCTGGACAGCTTGAGTACAAGTAACATCTAGAAACATTTCGTTAACTCGAATACCTATTCAATGTCCGGGTAGTTCGGGGCTTTTTTAAAGATTTTTATTGACAAGTCGGCGGCGCGCTATTTGACTGTTCTGTTATTGAACAAGGGTTCTCGGTTATGTTCCAGGTGGTTTCAGCGGCGTCTTGGAACCAAGCCATCAGACAAATGCAATGGCTATGACAGTCTTGTTTTGCATTGATCATACGAGGTTTCCATTTTCCTTTCGATCAAAGTTACTGTTTACACAGTTAACGTTTGTCTCACTTGCTGGAAAGACAGGAGACACAATATCGAAAGCTGCGGGAAACAGTAAAACTAATGTATGACGTTTTACGCAGAGCCGAGAGGAGCTGAATAATAGCGGAAACAATTGGATGTATTTTTTATTATCCAATACATTGATTTTGAGCATTATGCAAATTATTTTTGTTCGCAAAGCATACGAAAGTAGATCTTTGCATATCGTAATTTTAGGCGCCAAACTCGAAGGTCGTGAACTGTCTTGGACTTAGACTTAGCCTTAGGTGAAGTCCGAAGGTTCCGTACTCGTCGATCAGTACTGGCTGTCACTATGTTTATTTGTTGTGAGTAATTTACCAGAATATAAATAAAATTATATATTATTATAATGATTATAATGTGCGTGTGTGTGTGTGTGTGTGTGTGTGTGTGTGTGTGTGTGTGTGTGTGTGTGTGTGTGTGTGTGTGTGGGCGCGCGTGTGTGTGTGTGTGTGTGTGTGTGTGTGTGTGTGTGTGTGTGTGTGTGTGTGTGTGTGTGTGTGTGTTATTGTGTGTGTGTGTGTGTGTGTGTGTGTGTGTGTGTGTGTGTGTGTGTGTGTGTGTGTGTGTGTGTGTGTGTGTGTGTGTGTGTGTGTGTGTGTGTGTGTGTGTGTGTGTGTGTGTGTGTGTGTGTGTGTGTGTGTGTGTGTGTGTGTGTGTGTGTGTGTGTGTGTGTGTGTGTGTGTGTGTATTAATATTGTTTATAATTATATATTCTGTGAAATGTTCATTTAGTGTTCTGAGCTGAATATCGGTTGTTTAATTCGTTATCAATACTTGCATTTATACTATTATAGTTGGCAGTTGCGTGTCCTAACTTCGTCCAATTCCGTGGGACTGGCATTGTTTGAGATTAAAGGAACAAATTAAGTGAGAAGTAATTAATGTTCATTATTTGTTTAGTACATGCAGACGACTGACACCAACGTATTTTTCATCTGTGTAGAAAATATATCAACTGAATTTACTAAATTAACTAAATTTAATTAATTAGTTTTTTTTACCAGAAAGGCTTCTTCAGTGATTTATGTTTCCAACTAGAAACTACCAGGATATCACATAATATCATATAATACAACTTACGTATATTTATTCCCTTTCAGCTAGTGTTATGAAGTCAGTGAATGGCAACACCGAGTCTGATGTAAACACAGCTGTTGCCGCCACCCTGAAGTATGCAATACAGAGGAGTGGGGGAGGTGGAAGAACAGTCAGCACAACCAAACAACCCACTGACACTGCCTAATCAGACACATATATAGTCTAAATTGCATCTTCTGTTACATCATCGATAATAAACATAGGATTCACCGATATATTTGTGTCTTTGTATCATTGAAGTTGAAACAATGCTGACAGATCAATCAGCATTGTTTCAATTACAAAAACCAACATTACTAAGGACGTTGAAATCTAGTCAGTTTGTAACGTTGTTACAACGTTGATATATGACGTTGGAACAACGTTGATATCCGACGTTGAAACAACGTTGATATCTGACGTTGAAACAACGTCGATATTCGACGTCGGTTCAACTTTCATATCGACCAATAATTCGACGTCATCACAACGTCGATACCTGACGTTGCTACAATGTTGCCACAACGTCGTGTGCCTGCTGGGTTAGGACTATATTTAGAGCATCACCTCCTACTGTCAAACTTATCCGACTCGATATGACTCTGTAGAACCTCCACGGCATATACCAATGTATAGGGGTGTAGCGAGGCATCGAACTATCGATGCATCGATAGTTTATGCTGCGGCAATACTATCGACAGTAAATTTAACTGTGGACAGTCATCGTCGATAGTGCTGTGAACTATCGAGAGTAACGATAGTTAGCCACACAAATCAGCAGGTTTACTTGTATCGCGGTTATACTATTGGTAAATGTGCTTTTTCGACTTTATTGGGTAATTTTATTCATCTACATAAACAATAGTCGATCATATCAGCGTCACTCGCGGATTCGCCGTGTTTTGAGCCAACTGCCCCCTAGTCCAAGCGATGCTGCTCGTGGTCTATAAAATTAAGCATCTACGAAACTATCGGGATACTTTCAAAATTAGTCAAGACATTGCAACAATTCAGCGTCCGTCCTAAGTGAAGGACATTGTGAGTTCTGGTGTGATATGTATTCCGAGTGTGTATTCATAGTTGCTTTCAACGTGTAATGTGTGATTTGGTAATGTAATGTGTATGTGCTATTGTGCACGGGTTTGTATGTGTTATTGTGCATGGGGTCCCATACACAAAACACAAACACTGCCTGCATGCGTTCGTGAAGTAAGCACCCATATGAACTGTGATCAGAAAATACACTATGTCTCTGGGCATCCTTGTATGACGCTAACTGAACCAGCTACAAACCCCGCTCACCGTGAAACCGGTTTATTGTAGTGTCTTACGTCTATGCTAATGTCTTGAGACCACCTTTAACAAGCGTACATGGATGTCAGACTGTCATTTCGCGTTGACGGCCTGTGTTTTCCGCACAACATTTCTGAAGTGAAGCTAGTCTCGCTTATTCGACTCTCATTCGCCTTCGTGAATTCGCCGAGAAAAGAGTCTGGCCTCAGAGGAGTTGTCTCGTTGTTACGCACTGTCACCTGTCTAGGTGCGTACATAATTTTGGTCACAATGAAAAGTACACTTTGCATGCAGGCGTTGACGACAAACGGAACCTGGATAATCGAGGCCAAAGAGAAGCAATCCAGCTTCAAGCGAGACGGATCGAGTCTAGGAAGCCGTCAATAATAAGATACCAGTATTTCGAATCGAGTCAACTTAGCCATCATAATATGACAGGATACAACTGTGTCAAGTATCTAGGGTCCCAAGTGCAACTTCAGTCTACAAGTAGCGTTTGCTACTTTCCATATTTTATAATTTAAAAATAACTTATTTATACTTATCGATATCCAATGATCAATGTTGAATTGCACTGAACTTTCAACATAATCGATATTTACACATTCGAAAATGCTATGAATAACCTGTATAGTTGTAAACTTAACTACCAATAAAAGTGGAAGAATGAAAATATAATTAATTACGTCCAGTACTTACGTTAAACTTATAGTTCCATCGTGTGTGATCCTTTCATTATTCAGTTCAGCATTTTGGGTCACCAACAGACACCGTCACACTTCCTCCGTAGAATATATGCTAGACACACTAACCTGGCAAACCCTCCAAACCCGTAGAAAGAAAGCACGCCCCAGCTAGTATGCTATATAAATATAACCCAGGAACCATCTCAATTAACTCGCTGTACCTCCCCACACTATCCGGTCCACGAAAAACAAACACTAGGAAGACCCTTGACATCGCGTGTGACCTTCCCGACACCGTACGCAGTACAGGAAGATATCATTTTCCCAACGTACAATAGCCGAGTGGAATAGCTTGCCCCAAGAAGTGGTATCTGCGACCACACTGGACTCTTTTGAGTCCAGGCTCCAGCGCCACCTCTGAATTCTATAAACACCTCTCCCATCCCCTCCCCTCCCATCCCCTTTCCTCCCATCCCCTCCACTCCCATCCCCTTTCCTCCCCTCCCTCCCCTCCCCTCCCTCCCCTCCCCTCCCCTCCCCTTTCCTCCCATCCCATCCCCTCCCCTCCCTCCCATCCCCTTCCTCCCTCCCCTCCCCCCCCTCCCTCCCTCCCCTCCCCCTCCCCTCCCCTCCCTCCCCTCCCCTCCCATCCCATCCCATCCCATCCCCTTTCCTCCCATCCCCTCCCATCCCCTTTCCTCCCATCCCCTCCCCTCCCCTTCCCTCCCTTTCTACATTCCCTTACCACACTGATTATATTGCACTACTACATTTCTATTCTCTTTCCTGTCCTCCCAAAATGACAACATCTTCAACCAATGAAGGTAATCATTATATAGAAGAAGAAGACTTTTTTCAATGTTTTTTTCTGAACAGGTTGATGCATTTCGTTGTTAAATTAATATTGTTATATACAATGGTCACTTGAGCGGTCACTTCCTCTTAACGGAACTTTTAACCCAGTTGTTTTGTCATGAAACCTTACTTCCATCCTGTATGTGCATGATTGTTAATCAGGCCGCCGCTATTTCGAGCCCGTCACGGGTCACACCCTCGCAGGCCATTTGTCCTACTAACCATATTGCTGTGGCTGGTGCAGCGGCCGCGGCGGCGGCGGTGTGGCGAGCTCATGCTTGGACAACTTACAGCCTGCAGTGTGGTCCCGACCGCCGCTGTTGTTTTGTTTGTGCGCCTAGCTGCCAGCTGAGTCTCTGACACAGTTTCGTCACAGCGGCCGACAGTGAAGTAGTACTTTGTCCGAGGTCCTCACTGCGTCGGTACACCTTGCCTGGTGTCGACCGCGACTTTTCGTTGACGTACGTACAGGAGCCCGGACGGGCTGCTGGGACACGTCCGGGACATGTTGACGAGTTCGGAGGCGAAGTGGCGCTGTATGTGGCACATGTTGGTGTGGTCAATCAGCATGACCCTAGTGTCGCAGTTTCTACGCATCACGGAGCATGTCGCATTCTATTTGTTTGCCGCCATCAGCGTACTCGTGTTGCCTGTGTTGACAGCCACTTACTGCAACACGGCCGGCCGACGGGGAGCCAACTTGCTCAGGTAAGGCATGCGTAGACCTAATAGGCGCGACGTTACACTGGGCTGTGTTAGTGGCTAAAAATACAGCGCAACGGTGGTAATCGATTATCATGGGTGGCGGACAAAGCATTTGGCGATGTTTCGTTACGTAATGCAGTGAAGATCGAGGGGCCATGCCCCCCTTCAAACATATTTAGTGCGCATCGGTCGTAGTAGAAGGCATATGAGCCCTTGATTGCATATAGTAGTGTGCACTACACCAGCCTTAACAGTTACAATTACACACCAGAAATGCATTCGGAACACATATCTGAGCTTAAGTGTTCTTGCTTCTGGTAAAGATAACAATTATCCCCCTCCTCCCATCAGTATCAGAATTGTTGACCCCATAAATGCATAAAACGCACTTCTGAGCTATACAAGCATAGATTTCTGATTTAATGATATATGGTGCTGGGCAAATGTGGGGACAGTTCATTTGTCAACGTCTCGCTCACGCTGACATATTTTATACACCGTTTAGATGATTTCTACTAGACTGCCAGGGGATTTTTGACACGGATCCGTATCTAGAGCAATGCCACAACTGGAAGATGGAGATATTAGCTAAACATACAAATGACAAATGAACTAATTAATAAATGCGACCGAGACCGTCAGACGGCCCGAGATGAGATCGGTCGAGATCGATGGGTTCGATCAATCAACGTGTGAACGACATTAAAGAATGTTTAAGACGCTCATATACTGCACAAAAAGAAAGCGGATGTTATCACAAATAACCTCTTTGTTGTGCTAAGATACATTACAATTCGTTTACAACAAAATAAGCATGTGTGACGTATCGTCTAGGACATATTATGTGATTTGTGACATGACGTCCTCGCGCCCCTCACGAAGTCAATGGCCGTCAACAATAGACTAGATGATTTGGTGTAAAATGCACCAGGACAACTTGTCGTTGGGTGGGTAGAACTAATGAATTGAAATTTACACGTTAAGTGAAGTTTACCCTTTTTTGAAAATATTAAAATTTGCTAATAAAAAATAACAAAAAGTTATCAAGCCCACTTTCCTGTTGCTGAGATCGGTTGTCCTAGTGTGTACTTGTCCTGTGATCGGTTGTCCTAGTGTGTACTTGTCCTGCGATCGGTTGTCCTAGTGTGTACTTGTCCTGAGATCGGTTGTCCTAGTGTGTACTTGTCCTGTGATCGGTTGTCCTAGTGTGTACTTGTCCTGAGATCGGTTGTCCTAGTGTGTACTTGCCATATGGTGGACTTCCTCGTTAAGCATAAATTATTAAATTCATCTCAACATAGATTCCTTAAAGCGAGGTCATGCTTAACAAATATGTTATGTTTTTTGGAAGAAATCACTAAGTGGATAGACGTGGAATCGCCAGTAGATATTATCTACTTAGATTTTCAGAAAGCTTTTGACAAAGTGCCACATCAAAGATTACTACTTAAATTAAAAGCCCATGGTATTGGGGATAGCATAACTGACTGGATAGAACAATGGCTGACTGACAGAAGACAACGAGTTGTAGTAGATGGAGAAGTTTCAAATTGGAAATCGGTTTTGAGTGGGGTACCTCAAGGATCAGTATTAGGACCTATATTATTCTTAATTTATATCAATGACTTGGACGACAGTATAACAAGTAACGTACTGAAATTTGCGGATGACACAAAACTTTTTAGAAAGGTTAATACTGATGGTGATAAACAACATTTACAAAACGATCTAGACAGATTAGTGAAATGGTCTGAGAAATGGCAGATGCTGTTCAATTTTGGGAAATGTAAATGCCTACATACAGGACATGGGAACTTGAATGTAAACTATAAAATGGGAGATACTGTTCTGGGTACTACTGTAAAAGAAAAGGACTTAGGACTTACAATAAGCGCTGATATGAAAGTTTCAGAGCAGTGTGGTATTGCAGCTTCAAAGGGTAATCAAATTATTGGATTGATTAGAAGAAACATAACATACAAGGGAAAAAAGTTAATTATACATCTTTATAAAGCAATAGTTAGACCTCATTTAGAATACTGTATACAAGCATGGAGACCATATCGTAAGAAGGATATAGATACGCTTGAACGCATACAAAGGAGAGCAACTAAAATGATTCCAGAACTTAGAGACCTTAGTTATGAAGAACGCCTGAAAGAATGTGGTTTAACAACTCTAGAGACAAGGAGGTTAAGAGGAGATCAGATTGAAGTTTTTAAGATATTGAATGGGTATAAAAATATTGATAGAAATATGTTTTTCTCACTCAAGAAGGATAGCAGAAGTAGAGGACATGAGGTAAAATTAGTAAAGGATCAATGTAGATTGGACATCAGGAAGCACTCGTTATCACAGAGGACAATAAATGAATGGAACAAATTGTCTACAGATTGTGTAACTGCTAGCAGCGTGAATATGTTTAAAAACAAGGTTGACACATATCTCAGGAGGGCGGGTTATAAGTAGGTGAACATTGTTGGACTCTCGATAAGCCAATGGCTTCCTTGTCCACTTGCCATCTGGGCCTTTGGCTTGGATGGCAAATCTTGTCTTGTTAAATCTTGTCCTGAGATCGGTTGTCCTAGTGTGTACTTGTTCTGTGAGCGGACGTGTCCTATGCATCATTGTACATATACTTTTGCAATTGAACAAGCCTGTGATTTCGATTGTTACGATGTTTTGTTGGCATAGACAACACTAATTACAATAGAACACTCCACAACGGACACTGTATCACAATATGTTTCCCCCACAACTGTATACTTTACCAACCTCTGTAATTCGGCCACCTCTTTAACCAGGCCACTTTATCTCAGTCAGTGGCCGTTTTGGAGGAGTTATATTGCATTTTATCGACTACTCAACCACCAAACAGTCTTTCTGCTGAATATGTAGACCCTAGTATACCTGCACATGTTGTCTTTGTTGTGACACCCTGAAGCTAGTAGCGAGTAGGTACACATGAGTGCAGTATAGATAAGAAATATCAAGAACACAATATGTATATGTGAACGGCTTTATCTTATACGTGGTATAAAATAAAATCATTATTTTACCCAATTGATTTTTTACCGCTAACCCCTTTCTAACAACACTTTTCGTTCTTGGAATAGGACAAACTAGATCATGCTATGTGAAATATGTCAAACACTGAACAACTGGCGGAAAAGCCTGTACTGTTATTAACATTGACACAGAAATGGCTATATACGTGGCTCGGTTGTATGCTTGTGTCTGTGTGTCAGGTTTCTGGAAACCGACCAAGACACATTAACTTAAGAACATCAGTCTGTAGATCATTTCCATACATAACAGCAGTACACAGTGAAAACAAACTGGCATTGGGCCTACATTGTTCTAGCAATGGTGATATAGCAAACCAAAGTACAAATTAAATGTTGTATCTTGATTGTGAGAAACGATGGGATTTCGTATGGCTCATACTTGTATTAATGTTTCATTCATGCCATATACTCAAGGGGCAGCTTAGAATGTTACCTTTCTACTTGGAAACTGTTCATGCTAACATTTGATGGTCAGAAATTACGTACCGCTTCGCACCATAAACCTTTTATGTGTAGAACTAGTGTGCGTATATATTAAAATGTGCTTGTATATGTGGTATTAAATGAAAGTAACAATTTCTTTACAATATTTTCATGAAAGTTGCCGATATACAAAACAGATCAACGGATTCAAAGTATTTTTAATTGCAGCATGGCTGAATGTTTCTCATATAAGTCGACTTGGTGTTGAAATGAACAGGTCTGCCAAGGGTGAAATGTAAACCGTCTTGAGCGGTCATGTGGACTGGATACTGCGCTATATAAGGACGTATCTTTTTTATTTGATGCGTCACACGCGTGTGCCACATAATAGTGTTTACCCGCTGGGTAAACACTATGTTGACACATTTCAAGAGGGGTGGCTGTAGAAATGGGTCAGCGTGTGCTTGCTTGATTGTAATAGATACCCTCTTTACAGCTGATCACAGCTAAACTGGGATATGGTATAGTGAGTTTGATATATGTTGTTAAATATGAGATCACCAGCTCCGTGAGGTGCTCACAATAATGTTTCACACATAAGATCCGAGGGGTGGGGGGGGGGAGTGGAACTCATGGGTGTACACACGCACCAGCTCACATGTTTAACCAAGTATTCAGGATTACTAAAATAACTCTAGCATTGATCATAGAGTAGGCCTAAGTTCCCATCCGGGGTTACAAAACAAAACTAATATCAGAGTTAACTGCCGTGTCAGATAACTGGCGTTTAAATTGATCCGCAGCTGTGTCAACAGGCCACACGAATAAACATGTGTTTCTGTCAACAGTAATCGCTCGAGGGGCTCTGCTATTATTATTTCGGGTCAAGGGTCTGTAAACATGGAAATGCAAACTCCACCGTCCTTTGTCCGCATGTGTAACTCATTGTGCAGAAGCCAATCTCAGCTCAAAGAGGCTTCGTTCAACACCCACGACACAGTTGGTTTGCTACTACAGGCTCCCCGGGGATGTATCTGGAACATTTCTAACTTTGATGTACAAAATTGAATTGTGGTATCGCTAAATGTGTACAGTAAATTTTCCATTACGGGTGTTGGTGGCCAAAACGCAAAATGCTTTCCCTCAACTCAGAAGGTTCAGAGCCTTTGATAAGTGTTGTTAACATGATGCTGTAATATTAAGTATTGTATTGCTGCTGAAATGAAAGAGTTAGTATTTGCGTGGGATGTCTTACGTTACGGTAAAGCAATAAGCTCAACATTGCACGTAAGATAGGAACGTATTTTAATATAATTCGCCATACGTTTCCATTGGTGTCTGTCCTTTTCAAGTTCTCGTATTGTTATCCCGAATAATCCGGACGCAAGTAGAGGCCTAGTTTTGTGTACGTTTGTCTTGGTCTCCCTTTTCTTCTATGTCCATGCTTTGGTTGCCAAGTAACCAACTCTATCAACACTTCGTTATTTATGGAACAGCAACTGCGAATTTGATGTGTCCATGTATAAATGTATATTTTTCATGTGTGCTGTCCAGGAGATGTTGAATACTTTACGTAGTAGTCATGTGTAGCGTCCACCTAATCCACTGCTAAAGAAGATTGACACATATGTAGCTGCAGAAGCCTTTAAGTTTCCCTGGTCTCATTTGCCCGACATACACTACTGTTTGAGTAATATCGCAGGTTTTCAAGTCCTCAATATATTGCAGTCAATATTTTTTGAAGTCCCTGACACTTCTCACATACCAGCTGTGCTTTCCTCTTCCTTCACCTTGGGAATAATATGTAACCCCGGCTTGTGGTGGGTCGCTCCTGTCTCGTTGATCTCATAGCTCATCGCAACAAGGCCATGTTTGACTCATTTTTGTAGGGTTCTCGGTTCAGATAACTTGATCTCTGTATATTGACTGATCAATTCGCTACCAAGGTCCGTTAGGAATTATTTACGTTGCCTATAATTGTTCTGATTGTACTCTGGGAATTTGATCGTCCAAACAACGAGGGCAGCGTTTGCAGCAACGTCAATCTCCCGTTTGTAGGTGTAAGTGTGACCAAATGGCTCATATATATTATTGACACCACCACTTATATTGTTATATCATAAAACCACATCTCAAGACAACATGTTTGTTAGTGTCGGTAGGTACGTCGTTGTCGTGGTGGAGTGAAAGAAACCCAGACAACACTGGTGTACTTGGTACGTAGGACACAAAGGTAACTGCTCATGTACACTCACGGAAGCACCCACACAGCTGAGGTGTAATACTCAGGGAGTGCAGCTGTAAACATGACCCAAATATCACCGATGGTGGTCAGTTTTATTGTGTATTGTTGATAATAAAGCCGTTCGGCAAAAAGGTTACAGCTGCAACACTTGCGACAGGGTTCTCCAGCATACCTCACGTGTCCTATCTGATGTGATATGTTTTACATTCAAAGGCCAATATTATAAAATATCATACTGAACGCAAGCAGGCGGTTGTGCATTTTTGTGAGCATTTGTCATGAGTGTATGGGAGACCGGGACTAGTTACAAATTTAAGTTAAAGTCACTTTTTGTGAAAAGTATGTTAGATGCATCATTTCTTTCAACGTATCCATTAAATATATTATTCATGTTAATAAAATGTACGATGCCATTGATGTTCCATGACGTAGCTAGGTATATATGTGAAGTTTCCCAGGCAAGGTCGACTCTAACAACAAGCCCTGAAAACGGGGCAAGTTGTTACGTCACACGGGACACATTGTTACAGCAAGAACGTGTGGATCGCAAAGCATGTGTCTCTCGTACATGCTACTGTTATTACATTGATTTGATTATACACACTTATACATCTTATACACAGTGTGCATAACAATATAGGTGTTCACAGTTTCATATTTAATTACGAAAGGGGACTTATTCTCCTGATTCTTACATAACAAACCACTGTGAATGGAATATAAATAAATCATTGAATGGAATGTGGAATAGTGAATGGCAACATATATGTAATGCGACTTCTACTTGATTGAATGATACACACACGAACGCACTCACATACACGCGCACGAACATCCACATTTCTAAGAATCGTGCAATATTTATTAATTGCTCAAATAGGGTTGTGCTATAAAAAGTGAACAAGATTGAACACGATTGTCATCCAAGGCAAAACACCCAGATGGGAAGTGAACAAGGAAGCCATTGGCTTATCTAGAGTCCAATATTTAACAATTATGTGTAACCCGCCCTTCTGAGAATTTTTTTATTTTGTTTGACGCTGGTAGCATTTTCAGTACTGGTTATAAACCAGTACGCTTAGGCTTCACATATGAAATAAAGCGTTCACAAGTCATGGTTAAATAAATGTTGTTCTTTCGGTCATGTTCAGCACACAACTGGTTGAGACATCGGTACGAGCCGCCCGAGCGTTGTTACAGTTGTAATAACTTGCCCCAATACAATTGTAACAACCTTTTGTATTTGTACGCACGTTGACGATAACAAGTTGTGAATTTCAATTTAACTTCTACTTGGCACAACCCCTTATACTATACAGTAGACAAGTTTCATTCACGAAATATTTAAAGGGTGTGCCTGTGTGAGATGATATTATGTGGGCATACCCAAAACATTTTTAGGTGGTTAAGAAGTAATTCTTGTCCACATCTCGTGAAATTCGTCTTCTTAACTCCCGATTATTTGGACAGTGTGTCTGTTGGTGGACTTCCAACCAACTACTGTCGATAGTGGCACACAAGTGTGCTGTTTTCATAAAAAAAGTATCTGTAGCAACTAGCCTACATATGATCTCAAAATAGGCGAAAGTTTAGGAGACACGCGAAATGTACACACCTGGGGGTTGACGTGTCGACTTGAAGGTTACGCATGAATTGTGCTAATCTGATTGGAATACCAATGACATGCGAACCCATTTCTAGTTATAATGCCTCCAATGGATTGATCGACTCACTGGTTATCACGCTAAATCGTGATGTCATTGGTATGATAACAGTATACTTTATAACCGCCGGCCAATTTGGACCGAAAAGAAATACATTGTATCATGTCGGTGTTTACACCCTTTACCAGCCGCGTGTTGGCCGCGTGTTCCTTATTGTCTGTCGCCGTGGAGTAAAGTGCCGGGTACGGTTTATTTACGTCGGTGATATATGACGGCAATGTTAGATGCTGGAATGTACGCGCGTAAATAGCATGATTTGCTTATCAGACAGGGTTGGGTTTCTGACAGGTAGAATGTATTTCTGACATGACAGTGTCAGAAACTGTAATATTATGTCGGAATGCATTCGCGCGCGTGTCTCCCGATATGTACTATAGTACATATCTACGCCACATAGCCTGCGTTTATACGCGCGTTTACACAAATGCCTACATGTACAGGCAAGATAATCAGAGATAACAGTCGACAATAACATCTTGCTAAAGCTGTTGCATGATTCCTGGTTGCATAAGATATTACTAGATACATTAAGATGTTATGGCGTAAAGGAGTAGCTTTACGTTTAATTATAAATTATCTAACAAATAGAAAACAATAATGTTGAAATAGAGGATGTCAAATCAGAAATGCTTAATATTTCAACGGGCGTACCTTAAGGTTCGATTCTAGACCCATTATTGTTTAGTATATACATTAATGACTTTGATTACATTTAACTCCCAGCCTTTCTGGCAATACACGCACATTGTAAATTATGCATCACAAACGTGTTGCATAGTTTGACTTTAAACTACGTGACTATCACCACGCGGAGTCAGTTGTTCCACACATTTTTTATATGTTAATTCTTAAATGTCACGTATCATATTAACCGTCCAGCCAATCATTACCACCATCACAATCAGACAGCTTTATTCATGTAACAGTGCATTCACGGGATAGCAAATGGGTATTCATAATGATACATTTAATATTGATTGATTGTTTTAATGATAATAATGGTTATTTAATTTAATCCATTTTATGATATCAATAATAATACTTATAATCAATTTAACACATTTCATAATCATGTAGTTTAGAAACAAACATAGGTCATGAGTAGCACAGATATGACCACGCGGTGGCCTTGTCAACGTGAATGTACCGAAATGTACAGCCCGGCTAGCCGCCCATGCGCTCGTCACTTCAAAGCTGGATTACCTTTCCGCATGCCAGCTGGCCTAGCTACAGCGTGTGCAGAACACTGCCGCCCTCATTGTGTCACACATCCCCCCCACGGCGGGATCTACATTGCATTGGCTGCCTGTCAAGTACCGTGCACAGTTTAAGCTGTGGACACTGACTTATAAAGCCATTCACGATGGAGGACCATCATGCCTAAAGGACATGCTCACACAAGGAGAACACTTCACACAGAGAGTCAGTTGTTGCTTGAGGTGCACTTATCCAGGAGGCAGCGGGGGAGGGACAGAGCTTTCTCCGTTGCTGCCCCCACATTGTGGAACAAACTTCCACTTGCTCTTCGCCAGGTTCCGTCGGCTGATGCCTCCAAGAAGCTTGTTCACTTGTGCATTTTATATTAAATTAGCAGGAGTTTGATTTATATCGACATTTTAGTGATATATTTTAATTTTATTGAATGGACTTTGTCATATTTAAGATTTGTTTTTAAATTGATTAATGAACGGGGAAAGCGCCTTTGAGCGGTTAAGGCTGGATAAATATGTGTGATTGATTGATCGACATGTTTTGGAAGTCACTAAATTATAGCTTTATTTGCAGTTCACACTAATAACTCAGCACACGTATCGTGTTGCATACATTGACGTCTCGCTATATTTACCCCCGATGTAAGGATCACACTCTTAAAGAAACAACGTTTATATCCCATTTCTGCCCTGCAATGTTGATCACCCTCCTTTGTACCCATATAAGTATGAACATTATATTCAGGTTGCTTTATTGCTTAGATAATAATAGCAATAATATGCATAATTGATGTAGTATTCATGAGTTTTATTACAATAACTTAATATTCATATTATAATAACTTAATATTCATATTATAATAACCGAATAGACAATTTGAAAAAATCCCAAACACAAGTACATTTTGTTGTGGTTGCTCTCCTCTTTTTGTCAACATTTTACAAAATGCCAACATGATTTACGTAATTTTATGTTAATTACTTCGTCGTCATTGTTTTTTTATCAACACACAGTTTTCGAAATGTATTACATATTTTTTTACTGATAGATAGATTACTGTCATTTGTTATGTCTAAACAATAAAAGTTATGAAATGTGTTTTGCATTCAAGTGCAGTTGTATAATTGCTTCGGTGGATTGCATCTTTAAAAAAACTTTCTTGAAAAGAAGGCCTAGATCAGCGTAGTCCGCCATTGCCGGATTAATCAAGGTATAACTGGTACACTCGCACCACGCCCGCCCCTGCACAGATGACCTCCCACAATCATAATCCATCTGATTAACCGGTCTGTCTTCGCTTCCTTTGAATCCGGTTTCGACCTTTATTTAACTTATGTGCTATAGTCGTGAATTTGACACCGCCCCAAAGAGATATAGGACAAACAGGGTGAAGAGAACGCCATAAAATGCGGACGTGACAGAACTATTATAAGTAACGCCAACTAGCGTATTAGTTATATGTTAATATTGACACTATAGGCGCCCCATACACCAAGTGCGTCTTATAGCGGGACGAAGTGTTTACCTACATCTTATTAAACATGTTTTGCTATAACCTCTAATGTAGTTGTTCACGTCTAGCCAGTTGTAATTGCATAACTCTACATGGTAGCAGTCGGCTTTTAGAATAACCACAGCACGTCTAAATAATAATTAATAATATAAGTTCGTACCAGGCCCCAACATTTATAATACAGCACTGTTGGCCGCTACCGTCCTACACATGAATTGGGCATGAATGAACGACTGCTTAACATGAATTGAGCATGAATGAACCACTGCTTAACATGAATTGAGCATGAATGAACGACTGCTTAACATGAATTATACGTGCAAAGTCGTAAATCAGCATTACAATATAATTTATTGATTATGGTGTGTCCATTAGTGAAGCCAAACATGTTTTGCTGACTAACTTGAAGTGAAATTTTGCGTGTCCTCATCCAAGCCCAGGGGATCCATGTTTTTTCTGGACTTTTGTTGCAGCATAGTTTAGACGTGATAGTTCTTTTCCAGTTACATTATTTATGTAATCGACCGTCGCACGCAAACTCACCATTAACTGAGTTGTATGTGAATCTCGTACAACAGCGTATCTGGTACGCTACATCTTCAGGAGAACATATTTTTGATTGTTGTCATGGTCGTATTACTTGGTGGACTGTTTGGCATTCCCTACAATATTCCAGCTCGCGCATGGGTACGCGTGTGCGTGCGTGTGCATGTACAATAGTCATCCAGCAATGTAGTTGTATACATAATTCGCTTATGCTAGCAAGCGATGTTGTTTCAATTTTTTAGCATTAACCTTCCATTTTAATCTATGTTCTTTTCTGTCAACTAATTTGATTCCTATTTGCGCAGATTGTGAACAATCATATGGCTAGGTCGCAACACGATTGTTCTTATTTATTCCTCGTATATTTGTTTGACTTTTGCCATGTCTTCATAATTTGATATACGTCGACGTTTAAAATTAATTCAACATTTAATTGTACAATAGTGTTTGATATATTTGCCTAGTATCTGGCGTGCCATTGCAGGGCCGGCTATGTGTTCTGTGATCCGGTGCTGGCATGTCTCGGCGTCACTCCAGGACTTCTACTCAAGGAGCTTCCCCATGTCGTCGATGAACATGATTGCCTCGTCAAGAATTCGGGATTGAACGCCACCTACAGGTGTATGCAGGTGCGAAACGCCAACGGCGACATCTGTCGGGTTGTTCTGTCATGTTTCAACAAATGTTGCCGGGCAAAAACATTTGAGTACTGTGCTTGTTTTAAAATACCGATCAGACAAGCTTTGATATAACTATCAGCGCAGATGAAAGGTATCACCCTCTGACAAAAAATCTCACAAAGTTGTGCCACTATCCACTGAATCTCCGTTTGCTGTGCTCACTGCAGAATAATCGAAGAGGAACGTAGACTTTGTGTACATCACAACGGATTTTGTCAATGCAATGTTTATCTTTCTAGTATCACAGATATGGGATTTGTATCACTAATTGGAAAATCAACTCCTTGGCCTGTCTGTCAAGAATTCAAAGTTAATATGCGTATTGGTGATATTGTGAAAGGCGTGATACTGTCTCATAATTCAACACATTGCAATCATGGTATAGACACCATTCATATACCGGTACAGCACGTTTGTCCATTATACATGTTGTTTGTTTGATTGTTATTTTGCTGCTATTTTTTATGAACACTAATAGCAAGAAAATAAATATCACGTTATTTTGCCTCAACTTCAGTGGGAAATGGAGCTGTGATGTCGTGTAGTTTGAATGTGCACAAACAATCTAATTATAAGAGAAAACCGGTTTTGCGTAATTATTGCAACTTAATTGAATGGTTAAACGAGCATTCCTGCCGCAGACAAAGTGGGATGGAATCTCTCATTGGGGGTATCATTAAGTCCTCAAGGATGGAAGCGATTCCACAGCTGGGTGTCAGACAACGAAATCTAACCCTTGACGAGTGCATTCAGTTGTGTTGTTCTTGCAGAACATCAGTGGACACACTCACATGATTATTCAGTGGGAAAGATTCACGGCCAACGTGACTGAAACAGTGCGCAGTTCATTGATCACGGATAAGGTACGCCGCTTTGAATCAACAACGTTTATTTTTTTGTGCGTGCGTGCGTTTGTGTAAACGTGTGTAGACATGTGTAAATGCGTATAAACGCGTGTAAACGTGTGTAAACGTGTTTAATCATGTGTATTTGTTCATATGTGTGTGTGTGTGTGTGTGTGTGTGTGTGTGTGTGTGTGTGTGTGTGTGTGTGTGTGTGTGTGTGTGTGTGTGTGTGTGTGTGTGTGTGTGTGTGTGTGTGTGTGTGTGTGTGTGGGTGGGTGGGTGGTCGGGCGGATGGGTGGGTGGATGTATGTATGTATGTATGTATGTATGTATGTATGTATGTATGTATGTATGTATGCACATGTATGTATGCACATGTATGTATGCATGTATGTATGTGTATGTGTGTACGTGTATATGTATGTATGTATGTATGTATGTATGGATGGATGGATGGATGGATGGGTGGATGGGTGGACGTATATATGCACGGATGAGTGGATGCGAGGATGGATGCATGGATATATGGAGGCACTGATGGATGGATGAATGTACGTACATACATACGTACATACATACGTACATACATACGTACATACATACGTACATACATACGTACATACACGCATATCATCATAATTATCTACTACAGAAATTACATCCTTGTTTTCAGAAAATCGACTTCCTGCTCATCCAGGCGGCCATCATAACGCCGATCCTGCTGGCGCTGCTGATGGGCCGACGGACGCGCAAGATGAACTTCAACACGTACGTGTTCACCTTCGTCTACTGGCTGCTGACAGCCATCGAGGCGATAGATCTGATGGAGAACGTGCTGTTTGGGGAGGACTATCGCCACGTCATCTACACGACAGCTACGATGACCTCCATTATCATGATCCTCACGAACACTTACGCCGTCGTCACGCTTTGCAGCTACGTGGCGCCCATACAGAAGGCGGCCGCCTCGAAGGAGCATTTCGACCAGAAGTTCGACCTGCTCTACAAGGGCTTTGTCGGTTCATCTGGCCTCATATTCGCCGAAATCCCGTTCCTCGTTGCACGCTTCCAGGTGTGGGTGTCATCTCGGTCACGCCTCCTGCCGGGCGCCTTCTATGCCTGGTTCATAAAAGATGTCCTTTTCATTGGGCTTATTGTCGTCACGGTCATGATTCAGACGTTCGGACAGAAGCTGATGCGTATCCCGTTTCAGCCGCGACACAGTCGCGATGGTAGCGACATTGTCTTCGAGCCGGAGAAGCGCGACGCTTACATCCATCGTCGACGCGTTCAGCACTCGCCTTGCTTCACCGTCACGGCCGATGTGCTACGAGCTGCCGACGGAACTGCTGTCGCCGCGACGTCGGAAACCGGCACGAAAAAGAAATTACAGAAGCGGGTATCATTCAAGCTGGACGGCGACCGCCGGACCAGTCCTACGGAGGGGGTATTCAAGCCGGAACCACAACAACAGATCGCATGCAAACCACCCGTACAGAACACAGAAGACAGTGTTGCCGACTCAACCGTATAGCTATGTGTATTAAATAACACAAAACTAACGCATTTTTGTTACCCGAATACAATAAATGATGCTTCACCATTGGTTCGGAGAAAGATACTGGACGGATTATCCATGCCGGTGCAACTCGAGATCGGCCGATCCTAAATATGTTCGACTTCGGATTCCAGGACTTACACATTTTGAAACGCAACTTCACGCAGGGCGTTACACGAATTTATTTGATGGGAATATGCTGCAACCGTATTCACGGGAAAAAGACTCGATTGGAATGATACATTAAAATATGTGCTTATTTTTATGTTTTGATAGTGTAAAGTCATTGACTGTAATACTTGACCAAAATGAGACATGTTTGCGAAATGCTTACTTGATATACTTGGTTGTATAGTCTCTTTCTTCCAGTGGGTGGATACCACAATTTTTCTTTGAACATGTTCAGTGTTAATGCTGACGTAACTTTGGCAAAAAGTTTGTTCCAACAATCGATGACACGATGAGATTTGAGAAGACGTGTTTAGGAGTAGGAGAATACGTTTTCTTTAGCTGTAAGCTGTGAACCCTCAGATTATTGCAACATTTATTCCCGTTTAGGCCACTGGTATATTTGAATCGGTGAATTCAATAAGGGTCCAACTCCACAGTGCCAAATTTTACAGACATTTTTTTTTCTTTTTCTTTAAGTGTAACAGTAATATGTGCATAATATTTCTTGTGCATATAATAGCCCATCAAAGGTACTTAATCATGAAATATTATGATTAATGCGTTTTGCGTTTGAACTTGGCGAACAAACAAAGTTAGTGGAATTGGGCCCTAATTTAATTAAACACTTGACACTTATATGCAACAAAATACACACTGTTTCTCCGAATAACTTTTGATTTCACATCCTGACATTAAATGAACACTTAGTGAAACAGGCTCTTACAATAATTTGACAATGAAGGTGTTGCAATCCAACCCTACAGAAGATATGACCCGGGGTCCTACTCATCTTCATAATCAGATCTTCAATGAAAGTTTGTGCATTAAGTGACAAATATCGAGCAAGTTTCCTGACATCACTTACTTTTGCAGCTTTGACAGGCAACTTCTCAGAGTAGAGCGCTTGTTCAGGATAGGTCACAGCCCTGACATTCGGCGTTAAGAGTCGGAACCTAGTGGTGACCACTGACGACATATTGTCAGATACCTCAATGTCGCTTTTAAAGTCTGCTGAAAACCCGAACACTTTGTACTTACTGATAGAGTATTTCAAGCCAACTCTGGTGGTAGACTTCTTGAAGAACAGCCCCAAGTGCCCCTTGAAATCATACATATATTTGCCTGTCATTGAAATGTCCCCATATTCTTCTCTAATGATTCCCTCCAATTCCTGATAGGATTCAACTGTCTCATGTTTTCTCTGGATTCTTTCTGTGACTCCGAAATCCCTATTACAGGGCAAATAGCTGTGACCTCTTACTGGCAGTTAATGGGTTACCTCGTCACAGTGTCGGGGGTGTGCTTGACAAAGAGTGACAATTAGCACAATACTTAATTTACACCCCTTTTTGCTTCTGTTTCAGGACTAATAATACATCTTCCCTTTCCCAGTTTCGGCGGGGTGTATCCCAAATACACCACCTGTGGGGACACGAGGGAAGAAGGGATCGTCCGAAATGCAACGTCTATTATTATGAGTGCCACGTTTGTCTTTCGTTGACATTTTTATGATAGTTTCCTTCGCAGCAGCTGAACATGTCTCGAGGCAGTTTCTCTCGCACCTGGAATGGAGAATACAGTGCTTTAGATTTTTGGTCCCTTTATTGATAACATCGTTATCGTGGAAATAAAAAATATTTTATGCGGGCCGAAATTATTATGATGAGTGTGGGGACGAGAAACAACTAATTAATTTTATGTCTAAGCATCACCAGAGATTCCAATGCGGTATGAAGTCCTAATGTGTTAAAAGGTGAACCAACGTTTTTACCTTCCTAACGCTTAATTCATACTCATAGTCATACTCACAGGACAATAAAAAGTCTTATCTATGTCAATAGCTTTTGAACAGGACTGTACACGGTAGCCATCACACTATGTATTATATAAAAAAAAAAACTAGCCAAGACCTTAACGCCAGGTAAACCCAACTTCACAAGTTATTCCATTGGAGTTGGGCCCTTGTACAACACACCTATACCTTATACAACACATTGTTTAATCCATTTATTTATTTGCACTTTTCACCTGTTCTCCTGGCATCAACTTTTCCCCCTTGGCACTGACGTACTTTTGCCTTCTGCTCTCACCTTCTTTCTTTTATTTCTACCCTATTCTGCTTCATACTTGAGTTCTTGTACTGAATGGGCGCATCCATCTTGAATTTCTGCTGCTGCTGCCACTTATAGGCGGGTATATGTTCCTTGCAGGATGGGCCGAATATACCTTACAGAGGTCCGCTTGAATATCTGTTCCAAAGGATCAGATTCGACAAGTACTTTAACTAATTCATTCATATCATTTTGACATAAAGGGTTCCAAGTTGGTGAGGCATAGCCAAGCATTGCAATGTGATTGACAATGCATTCTGGGGTAAACAATGTTCCCGAATTCCGATGATACCCGTGTGCATTACTCAACCAGCAGATTACGAGTTTCCTTTTGGTCAAAGACAGCTGTAGTTGAATCTCAAACAAACACATTAATGTGCACAGTTACTAAACCTTTAATAATCATAGCCTCTGGCATTCATTACCGGCTCGTCTCACGGGAGCCATCTATGTTACAAGCTTAATAACATAACTATCAAATTCCCCACCAGTGGCGCCACTCACCATTTCACCACTTATATTTGATGTGCATATTCTGCACATATTTATTTCATTTGGTAAACTCCCAATTGTTGTCAAGATATCTTTCAATATCGATTGTATATAACTGTGGGTTGTGTTTGCGTTGAAAATATGTATAGGAACGAAATAACGTTCGGTTTTGTTTGAAACTATGTTACGTACATTCTAGTGCACAGTTGAAATGACGTAACAAGGCGTAAGCAACAATGACGTTGCCTAGCCAACCAATCCTTTATAGCACTCCAACAACAAACTCGGACGGGCAGAGTGACGTCACTGGTGTACGGTTGTCATGGAGATCCGGCCATCTTAGTGACAAATATTTGAATACTTTGCACAGCAGACCGCGAGGGTGAAACGAAAATGCCGTTTTCGATGCAGGATGCAACCACTAACGCCTGCGATAAACATGCAAGTTCTTCAGTTGGCCGACCAACGATGCGTGGTTGAGAAAATGCCTGCAAGACGCTATAGGGTTCAGCATACAGTTACATTTCCCATTGGTGGCCATGTTAACGTTTTGCATGATTATAAGAAAACTTGACCATAAAAAATTCTGAAATTTCTTACCTGCCGTTATCATAATTTCATTGACACGCTGATCGAGTTTAGTCAAAATTAGACATTTCTAACTCTTTTAAAATGGCTGAACGTGTCATGCCCGTCAATGTTTACCAATTTCTGCATGAATTTGCACACGGGCATTGTGGTGAAAAAATTGCCAAAATCCTTCCGCCTATTGAAATCATCCAAAAATCCTCAGTTACACTGTCAACATGTTCTACCAGCAAACTTGCGAATGTGCCTGCTCAAATGCAGTTATGTCAGATGATATGATTTTGTAAAAATTACTGTTTGTAACACAAAAGGAAGTGTAACTGAGGCATGATAGACATCACAATGTTTGCGAACAAAATGAAGTTAACATATTTTAGAGACAAATATGTATCATGCACTCAGCCAAAAAAATATTACATCTGTCCATATGTTTGGTTTTTAAACACATTTCAACAGTACCACCCCACTGGGCAGTGCATACCCAGGATAGCCGCTTTAATGTGTAACGACCTGTAATCCACCTTAACTCTTGAAGGTACACACTTTCTCAGCTAGCATTTACGAAATTTTAGAACCAAATTTCAGAAAGCCAAGCATATGTTCTGTAAGCACATTGTATTCAGCCAGCTTTTATGTTACACTGAAAATTATATTAATTTTTTACCATTTGCCCTATTACACAAATGTAAATATACACACGATTCACCTTAAAGTGTGAATTCCATCAAGACCAGACTACTCAACTAGTTCTATTGCATAACATTATACAACCTAATTAGCAAACTGGCAGTAACAAAGGCACTTGCCTGATGGATCACCCCCAGTGAGTCAGTAGACCTTATCAGATAGCATGCTGCTCTGTCCAAGATTTTCCCAAGCCACAGGAGGGTGTACTCCTTCAGGAGATCTCCACAGTAGGCCCATGTGTCTAATAGGCTGAAGTAAACAAAAACTTATCAATAAGTCATTACACTCCAATGTCATTGGTTGAAATTGATATAAATGTCCAAACTGAGGCTTTACTAATGCAATTATCTCCCCTCCCCCCATCATACAGATGTCCCGTCACTGTCATTTGGATTTTCTGACTGATTAGAGGCCTGTGATTTCAAATAACAGTTTGTCACGTTCAACTGTAATTTTGCCTGGATTACTGTGCATTGTTACAAGATGGAAGAAACAGTAAATAAGAATAGTGAGCGTGGGAGTGAGAGCAAGTGTAAGCCACCAGCTGGTGGGATTAAGAATGTGCGAGGTTTCAAACGTGGCCACCCGTACCTGGAATCACGAAATGTTGCAACATCAGAAACACGTGAGAAAAAAACAGCGGCGTGTGGTTGCGAAGACTGAATATGGATGAATATTCAAGAGTGGTGCACGTAACGCCTGGTGGACTGCTAACAGTGCCCGATGCTGATAGCATATATGGAAATAGCAAGATTCTACGACCACGGCTAGATCAATGCCCTGATTTAGCAGACAGTTACCTTCAAGCAGAAGAGACTGGTGGAGTATCTGAGATGCGTCTGCTAAGCATGCAGAAAAATGTGGCAATGTGGAATGAGTGTTTCACAGAGCATGCAAAAAAACAAGACACGCACCTCTTCACACTTTGAAGTACATGACGAAAAACAAGTCGGTTTATGCTGGGAAATGTCACTACGTTATCTCCACTGTGAATATAAGTCAGGCATGTACAAATTGTACGATGAGGTAGACGCTGGCAGTTGTGGTAAAAAACCAGCCACATCGAACGTGGCACTCCACAATCCCTCCGGATTCGACTATAGGAATCATAAAGATGAGAAACATTCTGGCTGCAACGAACACACCCCCTCCAAGCCGATGTGGACTGAGAGAAATGCAGACAGGGTTGCCGCTATCACTGCCCAGGCAACAATGGATGATTTGAAGCAGAAAAGAGAGCAAACAAAATAAATTAACATCCTGCGTGGTCTGCCAGAGAATGCCCGGATCAACATATGCATGGCCGTGAGGTACAACTCAACAACAGTTAAGAACAGTTATGGAGTCGGTCAGGCTACATCTCAAGCAATCGGAGCTGTCATAGAGTGGCAGACAGATCAACACCAGATTGTCGGTTTTCATCTAGATAATAAGCTCTGTAAAGTAGGATCCATGCTTCGCAGTCAAGGTCACAATATCATATGCCCTGGTCATGAGCGATGCTCGGCAACTCTACGAAGAGTGGATCCAATCTCGGAGTACGACATTGGCAAACAGATAGGCCACAGTTTCGCAAAAGACAATGTCGCAATCAGATATGTGGCTACTGATGTGGATGCATCAGCTTCTCGTGGGGTACAGGATGCTATGCCGGCAGTCCCCACAGAAAGACAGGCTGACACAGCACATCTTGGTCAGACACAATTTAGACATATCATGAAAGCTTCATTCTCCCCCCGAATGTTTCCAGGAGAAACAGCCATCATCAGAGCAGAAAACAAAAGAATGTTTGCTGAAGATATGAAAACCAGATGCCAGAAGATGCCACGGATCATTCAAATTACCATAGACTGCTATGCAGGTTCTTGCAAAAACTGTCGTCGACATGCAGTGGTATGCCGAGGCGGACTGCAAAACAATTGGTGTCATAAATCACAGCACTTGAAGGCAAGTGGTGTGACACGGTTAAGCATGACAGATGCCGATAGGTTAACACTTCAATGGTTAATAGAAATACGTCTCGGAAATGCAGCACTTCAGATGACACGACATAGATTAACCACGGACAAGTATGAATCGATCAACAGATCATTCTCTGGATCCATTCCAAAGAATGTGAACTTCAGCAGAAATGCACAGGGACGAGCGTGTTCCGTCATTGATCGCTTCAATTATGGAGCTGGAAACTCAATGCTACGAAAACTGGAAAATGTACAGTGTCCTATAACAGGGTGGCAGGGTTGCTCGGGCAGTGAAGGACATTCAACATGATGTGGTCTACCAACGGGCATATTCGAGACGGCCCTCGGTGCGGCTACACAGACGACGTACAAAGCTAAACAGAATGAGAGACTATTTTAAAGCAAAAAGGAACCGCCGTCAAGTAGACATATACAGAAAGGGTTGGCTCACCCCAAACTTGCAACTCGAGCAACTGTGGCTAGGGCATCTACCTCGACACCAGCAGTGACAACCACAACCACTAGGCCAGTGATAACACGAAGGTGGCGACAGCGAAAGTCACTTGCAGATCGCACTGATCACCCATACTCGTTAAGGTCACGGAAATCTGCTGACCACAATTATGCCAGCAGAGGGTAGACATACAAGAACAGTGCATGCACACACGACATTCTAATACTGTATCATTCTGCATTTCATGGAGCGTCTACTACCTGCTTACTGGCAACCCTGCGATCACAATCAGACAGACTTAGACCACCACAAATGGCGCCACCTGCTGAAATTCATATGAACAAATTGAGACCAACACACACGATGCACCATCAGCTATGAAGGCTAACTGACGTTAACGCACATCAATGATTGAGATGATGATTTGAGACGGTTCATTCTACATAACTCACGAAAAAATGTAAGTTCTTACCATTTTTTATATTTCAATTCTAATAGGCATTGGGGGTATTCCCCATGACCAAAGCAGAAGTTTTGAGCCATACAATATTGCCTATTGTTATTTACAGAGTGTGGCTCCATAGATATATGGCTTACTTTTACACACAGACTTTTATGGCATAGATGACTAGCATCTAAGCCTGGGTCAACATGTGTGATTCTGTGTTAAAGCATGTAACTGAGCCTATGCACTGTCACTGCACGACTGCAGCCACATCTGAATCGGCAATTAATAACTCCGTATTTAAAAAAATCCTTTTGTGCAGCCTGTCCATAGCATACACTCGTTGTTTGGTGACAGAACACGTTTTCATGCAATTTAGCACTATAGTTTTGGTAAAACCTCTCCTCCTTGACTGTTCAATGGCTACCGCATTTCCGTTGTCAGGGTACTTATTTGGGTTCATACAGTTACATTTCCCATTGGTGGCCATGTTAACGTTTTGCATGATTATAAGAAAACTTGACCTTAAAAATTCTGAAATTTCTTACCTGCCGTTATCATCATTTCATTGACATGCTGATGTTTACCAATTTCTGCATGAATTACTACGCACACGTGCATTGTGGAGGAAAAATTGCCAAAAACCTACCGCCTAGTGAAATCATCTAAAAATCCTCAGTTACACTGTCAACAGGTTCTACCAGCAAACTTGCGAATGTGCCTGCTCAAATGCAGTTATGTCAGATGATATGATTTTTTTTTCAATTACATATACCTAAAAGTACTGTGCCCTACATTCCTGTAACATACCAGGAAGTGTAACTGAGGCATGATCCCTATAATCATTCTGACGGTTAGTTTCAACGTCTTCGGGCGTGTTGTTTGAACCCCCCCCCCAAGCGCCGTTGCTACCACGTGACACGTAATCACTGCCCGTTTAAAATCACGTTGTGGTAGTGGTGATGTGCCGAGTGGCGCCACTGTCGGGTAGTTTGCAAAACTCTATTGGAAAGTGACGTCATCCAGCGGCAATGGAGTGTTACACAGACGACATCGAGCCATTATAATTTACTATTCTATTGCTCAACATGCAACCCACCCTTGTCCGTCTAGGAGACCCACCCTTGTCCGTCTAGAGGACCCACCCTTGTCCGTCTAGAGGACCCACCCTTGTCCGTCTAGAGGACACACCCTTGTCCGTCTAGAGGACCCACCCATGTCCGTCTAGAGGACCCACCCTTGTCCGTCTAGAGGACCCACCCTTGTCCGTCTAGAGGACCCACTCTTGTCCGTCTAGAGGACACACCCTTTTCCGTCTAGAGGACCCACCCTTGTCCGTCTAGACGACACACCCTTGACCGTCTAGAGAACCACCCTTGTCCGTCTAGAGGACACACCCTTGTCCGTCTAGAGGACCCACCCTTGTCCGTCTAGAGGACCCACCCTTGTCCTTCTAGAGGACACACCCTTGTCCGTCTAGAGGACCCACCCTTGTCCATCTAGAGGACCCACCCTTGTCCGTCTAGAGGACACACCCTTGTCCGTCTAGAGGACACACCCTTGTCCGTCTAGAGGACACACCCTTGTCCGTCTAGAGGACCCACCCTTGTCCGTCTAGAGGACCCACCGGACCACCGGACAAAGTTTTGTTCTCCTACAACTTCTGATCTTTGTTCATTTAATGCGCACACGTAGTTGAGGTTTGAGTTGGCATGTTTTCTCACATCTGAGATGATTATTGGCTCGATTGGTAGGGGAGTTGATAAAGAGAGCGTTTCACAGGCGTTATGAAATGCACATTGTAATAATCGTGGGTTTCAGAAAGATGCATTAACTCAACAAGAGTGACATAGGATGCATGTACCCGTCGGCACATAAAACTACGAAACATATCATATTTAGGAAATTTTACAATTACAATATATTTTGTGCCGATGGTTTTTGACAGATGTTTAGCCAATGTTTATTCTGTTCGTTGTACATCACCAAATCCCAGTGGAATGGGACCAACTCACATCTATCCATGCGCCTTGTATATCAAATATCATAACATAGTAACTATAACAGTAGCACCACTAAACATGATCGAAACTGAACTTTCTGAAAGTGCTCTATACATGTATTAGCTAATGACTGCAAGTGGTCAAAATCTCATTAAGCCCTGTTGGACATTCTTCTCTAAGGTCCAAAAAATATTCTTTTCCCATCTTCCAACACATTCCCAAGCTGCTCCATCACAGCCATTTCCACCTGCAGATCAAAATCTTTCTCGAATGTTATCTGGCCAACTTGCCCAAGGACCCGCCTCATGCAAAGAAATGTGCTCTCTCGTTTAAGCTGTCAATTGTTTTAGTAGGCAACCTTTCACATGGTTTGTCAAACAAATGCATAGAATGCAATGAATGTTGCAATGTGTACAGATGAGTAACATGATAGTGGTTCATACAACGAAGAAAAGGCAAACGACGACCAAAATGGGAGAGCCTAATTAAATACAGATGACTTAAGAAAGAAATAAAATCTTATTAATGAACTGACATCTAGTAGTAAATATATGATGTTGATCATGTTAGTATGAGTGATAACAATGAAAACATAAAATACAAAGCTGTTAGGTCCTGTAGGTGCAAAATCTGACGGAAAAATACAATCAAGATTTATATTACATACAGCTCAACTCAACAAACCAACGTTAACATTTTGTGAACATCATACAGGTCTGCGAAGTTAATAAACACGTTCGCACGAATTACTCGGTGTTGCGCGGGAGAAAAGGCAGCCATTGCAAAAGCATACCACTCCTGTCACTACCCAGCCAAGTTCTGGCAATGAAACAAGCTTTAGTTGTAAGCGAGTAAATAAGAATCAAATTAAATATAAATAAAAAAATGCAAGATGTTGCTTTACAAAATTGGAATCAAGAAGTGATCAATAATAAAGTGTGCACTAAATACAGACTGTTTAAACATAATTTATACTGGCGTGTTTCTTGATGAAATTAACTGTGGCACACGAAATGTATACAAATCTACGTGTGGGAACCATTTGCTGACATTGTTTGACATGTCATACGGTAAGATCATGTACTCGTTGTGATAAGTATCCAACATATTAAATCGTCACATGATGGCGTATCCTGCAGCGTCAAATGTTTGACAGCAATACTTACATCGACATAACAGGGTAAGACCAACTGTATTTTAAGTTAAACAATTATTGGATGTTAAACATTTGTCCAACATTGCCAAATTCGCAAAACTATAATATCGTTAGTAGTTTATTTATATCAAGTAATGTTGTATGTTTTTGCAATTATCATACCTTTTCTTTATATTATTGTTTGTCATATTTTCACGCTGAAAGCTGAAAGTCTGTATGGTAATTTCTAATAACTCGAAAAGGTCGTTTGGAAAAGACAAATAACGTGTTATTTGTTATTTGTCACTGTCATCTGTCATTTGTTTAATGAAGCAGAGTCCGGTACAACAGGTGTAGCAGGCGCCGGTCAAGCTGAATATTGCGTAAGTTGCGGTCGAGACCCAGAAGGCGAACCAATACAGAGTTGGATTGCAATATTTAGAGTCGCTCGAATCCAATGAGTTGAAGTCGGAGTAGATATTATAAATCCAAAGACAGCCTGCCGAACAAAGATACACAATATGTATAATATATATATATATATATATATATATATATATATATATATATATATATATATATATATATATATATATATATATATATATATATATATATATATATATATATATATATACAATGCCATACTCTAGTATGACTGTTAGGAAACTCCGGTAAACATATAATTACTCGCTATCGAAATAGCCTAACATACTAGCTCAAATGAACAATAGCTTAGGCATGCCACTACATGCACATCGGTTAAGAATAGTACATACCGCTTTCGTAGATATATGCTTGTTAAACTCGGATAACACATGAGTGAAACATGCTTGTTTAATCATAGCAAATGTTTTGTTTAAGAGTTGTGAGCTGACATCTCTTAAACAATTTTAGTTTAGCACTTAGATGAACTTAACATTTAGAATAAAGCCTATAATTGTGATGTAACCTCTATAACATTACACGCAGTAAGCTAAGGCTTTATATACAAATATTTGTTTCTGTAGAATGGCTATTATATTTGTTTCTGTAGAATGGCTATTATATTGTGTGAACAGCTCCATACAGCTAATATTTTAACATTATATATGTACATGTATGTGTTTGTGTGTGTGTGTGTGTGTGTGTGTGTGTGTGCGTGCGTGCGTGCATGCGTGCGTGCGTGCGTGTGTGTGTGTGTGTGTGTGTGTGTGTGTGTGTGTGTGTGTGTGCATATATGCATGTATGCACGTATGTATGTATGTATGTATGTATGTATGTATGTATGTATGTATGTATGTATGTATGTATGTATGTATGTATGTATGCATGCATGTATGTATGTAAGTACAAAGTCAACGAGATTGACAGTGGTAGTGGATTTTTGGGTTTGAAAATTGATAGTTATGGTGATTGCGGTGGGGAATCCCAAGAGGACTGGTTATTGGCAGGACAACAATGACGACCTTGGGAAATACCTGGAAAGACAAGGATGTGACAATGACAATGAACGACATGGTATCCCCAGTACTTGGTATCCCCAGTACTAATGCACGGATGCGAGACCATGGGTATGTCTGCCGGACTTCAAGCAAGTCTTTAGGAGACATGACACCGAGAACTTAACTATTAAACAAGGAAGAATGGATATATGATATGTGTATTTGTATACTGGATATTAGAAACGACAAAAAAGGCATAATGTCTGATGGAAGGTAGCCAGGTGGATGAACAGACAGAAAACAATGATAACACAATATCTTGAAACGTCTCCGTCTGTGTTTCTGCATATACACCGTGCATATCAAACCTCTTCATTTTACTATAATGAGAAATATGCTGGCATACGAGTTTAACTGTTCGTTCCAGCATGAATCATGGAAACTAATGTGATTGCTTAAATCAGTAAATAATGTTAATAACCTGTTTTAATATGCATTCGGATACCTGAAAATTCAATCTCAATGTACACCTTTTCGTACATTTAGTTTTATTAATCGACCAAATAACAAACACTTTATGTATGCAAGACATTAAGTTAGACTTATTAAAAGCAAACATTTTCGTAAACACAGCGCAGCCTTGCGTCAATGCCAAAGGGTTATATTGGCCCTGTAGTTGATTTACAATTATTCAAGCAATCAATTTCAACAGTTAAATAAGTACCCTCTGGAACTACGGTGGACAATTTAAGTCAAGTGATGAGTCTTCGGGTCAGGCCGGAATGTCATTACGGCAACCGACTGATTGTTATCTTTAGAAACAGCACCCACCACTGCTACAACAAAAACCTAAATTGCGCATTAACCAACCTGCGATGACCCAAGGCACGAGGAAACAGAAGAGAATCCCATCAAATTTGTTCGACACGGATGTGGGAACACCATCGCCATCTTCGGCAACGATACGGCTTTTCTCTCGCTTCCAGATGGTCACGAAGTACTTTATGATACCAACGACGCCACCAACGATCAGGTAGATTGGGATGTTGGGTTGTCGAGGACATTGCTCCACGTATAAGACGCCTGTAAATCATGTATGTTTACATTAACTGCACAAAAGGCAACACAGTAGGATATGGTGATGTGCCTACTAACCACTTTATCACACATTTTTCTCTAGATGTTTCTTATGTATTCATTATGTAATCAAGTTTCCATCACCGGGCAACGAACTGTAAGGTACTTTGTCCTCCCCCCGTGGAGTCGTCATATGACACACTGGCAATTAAACAAGCAACAAAGAAACAAACCATACCCATGATAACCATTGAGACAAGCACTGTTAATACCACGATTGAGACGATGGTACATCCAACTGGAATGAAGGTAAACGTACATATATGAAACATACATGAAAACATGAACGTATACGACTTATCTCTTGTATACGTATTACTCATAAATAGCCTATGTCTACTTTGTTAGCACGGTGTTAATAAACATCCCTGTTTGACGGAGTATTAGTATTAGTTCGTAGGTCCCTCCGCAATTCGATTGTTTTGCTAGTCTCATGTAAAATCTATTTTGCGAAAAATCAAACCTACCTTGCATCCACTGCAACATGCTAACTCGTTTGTGCAACTGTTGTATGTCGTTTTTGTGAAATAATCAAACAAACTATTAAATTAGTAATTGCTTGGTCAAGCATTAACTGTAGTCAAAATCGAAATGCTAAAAAATTACGATTTTTTTCCTTGGTGAAAATTCGTAACTTTGTGATCGGCGAGAGGATGGGGGTCACGTCCATGATCAGCATTGACCCACACAGTGTCTACCATTTTGGATATCCACTATTTTGATCCTTACCAGATCTAACGACTAAAGTCAATTCTCTCGATGATTTGAAATCAATCGGCATTTGTTTTATTAAACAGACTGCGCACATTACTTAAAGTAGTCACACACTACACATCTGGACATAAGCGAACCGGATTCGCAATAGGCTGAACCATTTGAGGAAGCAGCTTTAATGTTTGATCAAATACTAAGTGAAGTGAAAATGGAAACGCTGAAAACTCACGAATTTCACCCTTGGTGTAATTTCGTAACGTTGTCTTGTGATCGACGAGAGGATGGAAGCCACGCCCATGATCGACATTAACTCGCACAATGTTTACATTTTGGATATCCACTATTTTGAGCCTTATCAGATTTAACAACTAAAGTAAATTGTTTCGATGATTTGAATAAAAATTGGGATTTTTATTATACTGACTGTGGATGTTACATAAACTATTCACATACTGCATATTTGGACATCAACGGACCGGATTATGCATAGGCTAAATCAGTTGAGGATGGAGTTTTAGCGAAGAAAACAGCAACGGCATCAACACATCTCATTGTGGCAGGTAAGATGCGATGGTTGTAGCGGTCTTCCATTCAAAATAACAAGATGGATTCTTTTCTTAGATGAATGTAAACGAGGCATGATATCACAAACCATATGTTTGTGTTGTCTTTGGTTGCATTTGGCAGGTTGTCGCTCATTGCATTATTGCTAGGAAACAATCCGTGCCTGGGATTGTAATCGCCGAAGACGGGTGGTAGGCCAAGAGAAGTCTATCGCGTTTCTATTCTAGTACATGATCAGCGCCACATAGCATGCGTTTATGCCTGCTTTTACACAAATGCTTACCTGTACAAGCAAGATAATCAGAGATAACTGTCGACAATAACATCTTGCTACAGTTTCTGTATGTTTCTTGCTGGGCAAGCGATGGCCTCCCCACTGAATGGTAGGAAGGTGGGGGTTCTGGCAATTCAAACACATTGTCGATAATCACAACGAAGCCAAACTGAAACTGGAATACGCTATTGCGAACAAACAGTATATTGAACAAGCTAGTACTTCTAATTGTGTGTGTGTGTATGTGTGTGTGTGTGTGTGTGTGTGTGTGTGTGTGTGTGTGTGTGTGTGTGTGTCTGTGTTTGCGTGCGTGCGTGCGTCCGACCGTCCGTCACACACACACGCGTGCACACGCACACGCACGCACGCACTTTAACAAGATTTAACAAGATTGCCACCCCAAACAACAAGTTCCAGATGGCAAGTGGACAAGGAAGCCATTGGCTTATCAAGAGTCCAACAATTTTCTCATTTATCAAATATCTGTCAATTCTATTTTTAAACATATTCACACTACTAGCATTAACACAATCATTTGGCAGTTTGTTCAATTTCTCATGTCCAACCTACACTGCTCCATAACTAATGCTGATTTGTGTCCTCTGGTTCTACTGCCTTCTTTAAGTTTGAAGAACATATTCCTGTCAACATCCTCATAACCGTTCACTATTTTAAACACTTCTATTTGGTCTCCTCTTAGTCTCCTGGTCTCTATTGTTGTCAAACCACATTGTAATAAGCGACTTTCGTAACTAAGGTCTCTCAATTCTGGAATCATTTTGGTTGCTCTTCATAGTATTCTTTCTAGCTTGTCTATGTCCTTTTTACTATATGGCCTCCATGCTTGAATACAATATTCCAAATGTGGTCTAACTATTGCTTTGTACAGGGGTACAATTAGATGTTTCTCCTTATACTTAGCCCTAGAATTTTATTTCCTTTAGAAGCAGCAATCCCACATTGCTCTGAAACTTTCATGTCAGCACTAAATGTTATTCCTAAGTCCTTTTCTTGTGCGGTTCTACCTAGTACAGCATCCCCATTTTATGTTCTTCGTCCATGTTTCCATGTCCTATGTGTATACATTTACACGTCCCAAAATTTAACGAATTTATCTAGATCATCCTGTAAACTTTGTTTATCTGTATCATTAGTAACCTGTCTGAATACTTTTGTGTCATCTGCACGCACGCACGCACGCACGCACGCACGCACGCACGCACGCAAACACACACACATGTATATATTGGTTCATTCACAGGGTGTTCGTGGTTTCCCCGAGAAATATTTTCAACATTTGCACATATATACATGGTACATACTAATGTTAACTGTGAATGATGGCGGTTGTCCCTCAGGAGAATCCACTGTAGCATCATCACTCTTTGGGTTCTGCCAAACAACACATGCAGTCAATTGGATCAGTTCGGTGTCAAACTGCCAAAGTGTTTATTACCGTGACGCATCTTTCTTTGAAACAATGTCCTGTAGGGATGATAATATCAATATGCTTTCATATCCACGTTTTGTTTTACAGGCGGGAAAGTGGGACCAAAAGAAAATGTGGTATTTTCCGCCCGAAAGCGTAAGTATTGTATGCATAGTGTGATCGTGTGTAGGGTCTAATCACGCGCCTTGTAGTCAAATGTTGGTTGTGTAGACATGTGTCGAGTTCGAGTTAGATACTAAAGCCCGCCATGCACATGCCGATTCTTCTGTTGCCAACATATTGGCAACTACGTTTTCAGTTGGCAACTCAAATGTATTCGTGTGTATGTTCCCCACCAACATCTGGCAACATTTTTGTGGACATATAGCATCTGAACAATGGCCGATGGGTAGTTGTCAAACATTTGTCTATGTCTGCCGAGGTCTGCCACCTAGACGTCTGCCACCTAGATCTCTGCGCTCGAGTGAACTTAATCTGCTTTGTGTCCCGCGAGCTAAACGGATCTGGGGAGACCGATCCTTCGGCATCGCAGCCCCGACATTATGGAACCTGTTGCCACAACATCTGACATTAACAGGGCTTTCAGAAGATGTTTTTAAAGCACAGTTAAAGACACATTTTTAAAATAAAATATTTTGAACACTTTGTACGGCACCATGAACAACGTCTGTTGGAGTCGCGTCTTGTAAATATCTATCGATCGATCGATCGATATGTGTATGGCGGCCTTTACAATAACACCGACCAACGTAAAGCCCGCTATACACATACCAATTCTTCAGTTCCAAGGTGTTGGCGACTACATTTTCAGTTCAGATGGGAAACATGATCATCTGAACATCAGCTGAACGAATACGTTTATTCATGTGCGACCATTGTCTGAGATTATTAAATAGATTATTAGGAACACTCAACCAACCCTACTGAACTCCATTGACAATCCCCATACACACAAGAGGACACTTGCGAAACAGTTTCTACTTAGATGTTAGCCACCCCCGCTGCCTGAGCCTGGTGTCTTCTCGGGGGTCCGCTTCACTCTCTCAGATGGAAGAGTGCCTTTCATGAACTGATCACGAGAGCAGAGTATTTTTGCCAAATGAAAGGATACACCACCCCAAACGATAGTTAGCTGGCGCCTCGAAGGACACATTTATAAGTTACTTTCTGTTGATGACAGATGATTCACAAGAATATGCGAAACGATTGTTGGATGAACGGCGATCAATGACGATTCATTTGTGGTGTCCAATGCCTTTTTCGATAAGTTGGACAAATGGACAAAGATAGCTTCTCGCGACGGAACTGCTTTTCGCAAGTTTATTGAACCTTTGAAGCAGTGTATGACGGCCATGAGGTAAATACATTGCGTCAATGTACTCAGCGACGATCGTGAGAGCCGGAAGTTACTAGGTGGGCTCGATTTGTGTCTACATGGAAAACTGGAAGTAGTTGCTTTCCGCCTTTCACGGTGGTTGCAGCCTATGTGTCTCGCGAAGCTGATATCGCCTGCGATTATATCACTTCCTTGCAATCACCGCGTGGCAGTTGCCATCAAGACATATTAAATTATGATCGAAAGAAATATCAAGCATCAAGTTTGTTCTCTACAGACACAAAGATTAAGACACTTGTCAAAGACACTGGCATTGAATGTACCATTTGTCAGGGAAGCCACCCCTTGGACAACTGCTAAATATTTCTTGCGAAACCTCTGCCAGAAAGGAAGATATTTTCAGTGCAAAAAGTTATGTTTTTCGGGTGCATGGAGCCAGGCCACCGTTCCAAAGAATGCAAAATGCGAAAGAGTTGCAAATGTGTGCGAAATGACACCATTCGGTGGTATTAGACAGGGTTGGCGTGACAAGACCACATCCAATCGAAAAGTGATAAGCACACAGACCAGCATGTGTCATCTCAACAGCAGAAATCGCAAGAAAAGCGTCATGATCAGTGTGACTTAACAACTTAAAGGGCGGCTTTCTGAAATGCTTCTACCATTGGTGCCACCACTGCTGCGTGGGTGAGATAATTCCACATTGAGATACGTCGAACATAGAATGAGTGCTGGTAGATGTTGCAGGAGGCTGGTAGCGTACGGAGTTTATATTCGTGGTGGCGTCTAGTGCGAGCATCTGCTGTGACAATGATGGTAGGCAAACTGATGCGAACTTATTCATGGTGAATCTTATAAAACAGAGTGGCATCTCTGATGCAACGTTTGCAATGTATCCCACATGAGGTTAGCACACATGGCAGTGACACTTGACGTTCTCCGACAGTCACCACTTACAAAACGAACTGCGGAACTCTGCACTTGTTCAGCTTTCTGAAGCCATGCAAAGCTAATTAAATTATGTAAATTCGTACAGGAAATTTTAAATAGCTTTAAGTTGTAAGTAGATCTTCCTGTGATACTTTTGTGTTTTGTATTTTGGTAAAACCATTTACCAATGTAATTTATAAGTATTATTGAAGCCTGGATTACATACACTTATAGCCATCTCACATTGTAACAGTATGCAACATTGTGATTCTCATGTAACCTAATAAGGTTTTTGAGAATAAAGTTGAAGTTGAAGTTGAAGTTGAAGGTTTGTCCTCGTGTGGGGTGACCAGGCGCAAGTACCATACTCAAGCGTTGATCGGACGAGTAAATCGTATGCAGATTTCCTCACTTGGAGCGGTGCCGCATGCAGTGTTCTCTTGATTAGTCCGAGCGTCTTTCTGGCTTTGTTTTGCACCTTGTTGATGTGTGGCTGCCACGATAACTTCGTGTTGATGGTAATTCAAAGGTAGTCCTGGTTGTCAGTTCGTGGGATCTGTTGGTAATCCATATAGTAATCATAGTAATCATATGTTGATGGCTTCCTCTTGGTCGTAACTGACAGGACAGCGCACTTTGACACATTAAAGTCCATCTGCCACGTCTTTGCCCAGCGGTGGAGTTTGTTCAGGTCAGATTTAAATGCCAAGTGGTCAGCCAAGGTTTGAATTTATGGTAAACAATACTGTCATCAGCGAATCCTAATGACTCTGAAGTTCGGAAATCGCAATCCTTTGCGATTGCGAACGTTGCCCTTAAGAAACAGTTTTGTGGTATCTAGAAACCGTGTCTTCTCACCTTGAAATCAAAGGTGAATTACCCCGAGCGGATATCTGCTCTCGCCGACGTTGACGTCGAGTACAACATTTTGCGAATGAGTTCTGGAAGCGTTTTGAAAAAAAAGAATTCCTACAAACTCTTCAACTGCGAAGAAAGTGGGTAAAACCTAAACGTGATGTACAAATCAGAGATGTTGTCATCACTAAAGACAGCAACTTACATCGCAACCATTGGAAGCTTGCGATATTTGAAGAAACGCATAGGAGCACGGACAATAAAATCTGATAGCTTATCATTCGTTGGACAGTAAAGGAAAGCGAAACAGACCCATCTCGTTCCTCGAACATCCTATTCACAAGTTGTTGTTGTGGCTGGAAAACGAGTGAAGATGTACAGTCACTGGTTTCCTTCCTTCACACTCAATTGTCCTTTCGTATCTTTTAGGCCCACACAATGTCAATTTCAATTTGTGGAGACATGTAAATGGTAACTTGATTACTAGTACTGCCATCTAGCGATTGAGTCATTTATGGTCTTTACCATGCGTGGGGGACACCGCGCAAGACTGACAGCCAATTCAACACAGACATATTGTCGTGTTTAAATATTGCACATGAAAGGCCAAAGAAGATTGTTTATATTTCCATTTTGTAAGTTTTATCTCTAAGTATGAAACAATAAACAGGAAGTTCAACTGTGGTCTTATCCCTAAAGCTGCAGAGAACGTGGTCCGTACCAGTCAATAACGATTTTTAAGTAGTCCGCTTCAGCGTATTATCGGGATTTAACAACACGGGCGTGAAGACGTGTATGGCAACGCATATTATCGTAGACAGCGCGGTATCAGTAACCGTTACCCATGTAATAAACTTACTTTATTTCTACAATATGAACCATGATAACCTACCATAGTAACTTGATGGACACTTGTGTTGGACAGGTGCTAGAGCTCTTCAGTCGGAATGCGTCGGCCCAACATTGTTTTTGTATTTATGATACTAGTCACGCATTACAAACCATGACATAATCGACTCATTGGATCCGTAATTACATATTCATACGAATCCTACTCTTACAACAGTTCAATGATTAAACAGCTGGCTACACGGAAGGGCTACGATATTTGTCGAAAGCTCGATAACCACTATAGCACAGAGCGCCGGCGTGTTGACATCACGTTGTCATGACGCGTTTCAGAATAAAAGGTCCGCGGTAATTGGTGCGATTGTAAAAATTAAAGCTAGCAATGGCACTTCCTTCAACTTTCTATTCAACAATGGCCGCCGATAATGTAAAAAAAGCTTTTTCTCGGAAAACTTCATTGTCCCAGAAAAGCCATTCATTGGTAACAGATTTGGTAGTTTCTGCCGATAGGCTGTGACAACGTAATGGCGGCAACGGGCAAATGCGGCGGCCATCTTGGAGTTCCAAAACAACGTAAAAACGCTAAACGTTGTTCGTTCTGGGTGCGCGCGATTATCCAGCGTTTTCATTAAAGTATCGTTCAAACTGAGATGGCTGAAATAATGTTCTAGTTTTCTTGTGCAGTCTGAATAACAACGTACACGTGTATCTGAAAACATAAATATATAAGTACACATGGCGCATTTTAAATACATTCAAACCAATTATAGAACACGTGATTTGGTTGTTTTGATTTCCCATCTTTCGTTTAGCGCGATAAGCATTGCGTGAACAAATACTTATTATGAGTACCTCTTGCAAAACCATCTTACGCAATATCATCTAAAACAACTGTGCAAAGTGTCACTGATAACGTACCGTGACTTTTGGAGTACGACTCGGATTTCCGCTCATTGCCGAAAACCTGCCGACATGACTTGTGTAATCGTCAACGGCAGTATTAGTTTATTGAAAATAGTCACTGCAAACAACTGAATGGACCATTCTATGGATTATGTAGATGAGATAGTGTTAGTTATTTATATTTCATATATTATATAAACAGCTTTCACCGATTACTGCTGATATCGCCTTTAGTAGCACAACCTATCTCTCAAAATAGTTAAAGTTGTTCGGCAATTGTGGGCTGATAAATCAACACAGTCTGTGCGTTTGCTAGATTGGGGGGGGGGGAGGGGGTGCATGTTAACATTGCCTTGGCAATAAAGTAATTTTAAATATCATTCAAGTATTGTTTACATAGGGGAAAGTGCCTAAGACGCCCGCTGTGCACAAGAGGCCACCCCCAACTTTGAAGGGTGTTCCGAAAATAGGATGTAGTCCGCCTCCCACAGATGGAAACTTAATATGATTACTGACCTTGTGCAGTATTAGTGGACAGCCAACGCAGCAGCGAGGAGATGTGAGTGACAGCAAGGTAAGATGACACTTCTTTTACTATTTGTAGTCAACTTCAAACTGTGATAACTCACCAAAGATGGCAGATAACATGGGTCATTTAGGGTGCCCATGATGGCCAACTTTCTTACATATATTATGACATTAAATCAATGATTAATAAGTCTGTGTATCTGAGTAATGACCTTGTAAACGAAAAACGTGGTGGTGCTCAAAACACTCGTTCTCAAAACTCACACGGGGTGTGCGTTTTAGGCATACATTCAGCTGACTTGGCTATGCTTGTGATATTAATAATAACAATATAATAAAAAAACCCAGTCAAATGTACATGTTTGCAATCATTAATATAGACCTAGGTTTATAGTAAAAATAAACCAGACATTAGTATGAATAAATTGTGCATATAAAATATAAATTGTTACACATCATATGCATCGTTAGGCATAAAAGGCTAACTGTTTTACAATGACTAAACATTATCAAGTGATTCGGGTTATCTGATATATAACAATAGCAAGGCGTTCTACAATTTCTCAGTTGAGTCAACAGTGACTGTTTGGACACGAGATTGTGATCTTAATGATCTGATGATGTTGTTTTCAGATGGCAAAACCTGGCTATAAAGGACGATCTACAAGGTGCCAATATCCATCCAGAGCAGGCTGTTTGTGGTCTGGACGAGGATGTAGTTGGTCGGGAGCAGGCTATTGTTGGGTATAGAACAGGTGGTAGTTGGCCAGGGGCAGGCTGTAGTTGGTCATGAGCAGGTTGTAGGGGGGAGAGGACCAGACTGTAGTTAATCAGGAGCGGGTTGTTGAGGATCATGATCATGTTGTAGATGGTGGCCAGGAGGTGAGTATGGTAATAGGCATGTTAGGCCAAGATGCACAACATACCGTGTAGCAAATTATAGCATTTTCACCAATTCCCAAGGTTGCAACACGGGCTAGGAATCGACAAGCTCATATAGCAGAGCTGTTAATTTCGTCTCCTTATGCGTTAATTGAAAAGGTGGTATTGATAGGAAGAGATAGGGGGAGGAAGTTACCAAGAGGAGCAAGAGGAAGAGCTAGGGGGAGGAAGTTACCAAGAGGAGCAAGAGGAAGAGATAGGGTTGAGGAAGTTACCAAGAGGAGCAAGAGGAAGAGATAGGGGGAGGAAGTTACAAAGAGGAGCAAGAGGAAGAGATAGGGGAGGAAGTTACCAAGAGGAGCAAGAGGAAGAGATGGGGGGGAAGTTACCAAGAGGAGCAAGAGGCAGAGCAAGAGGGGGAGGAGAAGCAAGAGGGAGGACAAGAGAAGTGATGACAGTCAGAGGACAAGAATTAGACGGAGAAAGGGGAAAGCCCCAAGGAAGATTGATGGTCGTGGGAAGGACAAGGATTATATGTAGAACCAGGGGCGGTATACCAACACCTGCCAGATGGGTCAGAACACGTGATGGAGCCAGGGCAGCTCAGAATGTTGCATGTGTAAACAATGTTGCAGTTGTTAACGAACGAAGTAACATCAGACTACTTTTGTATCTACTGTCAGGAAAAATACTGATCCATCAAGATAGGACTGGTTGCAGTGTCGATCTTGTGCAGAGTGGTATCGTGAAGCGTGTGGCAGCCCCTTTAGTGTTTGTGATATATGTGACAGTTAGGCCAGCCTACCATGTTTTAACCATGCAGCAACATTATGAGACAGTATGATGCCTTTAATAATGATATTGTCATGGCTAAAAGAACAAGTGGGTCTCCAACTGGACAGTCTTTGTGTTTCACTCAGGGCTAAGACATGAAGATTCGCAGTTTTGTATTATTGAGTGAATTTACAATAAAGTGTAGGCTTCGGCCTAGGCATAGAAAAGGTTCAAACATTGTTGTTCCGGGGGGGGGGGGAGGTGCACTTTGGGACTATTGAAGTAATACAACATATAATGGGGTGCGTTTTGTGAACAGTGGGGTGCGTTTTGTGAACATGTAGAATAATTAACGCGTTCAATTTTATTTACGCAGCCTTGACCATAAATTAAACATAATTCAATCGTCTGCAAATTAGAGTAAAGCGGAGGACACTCCTGTCCGCTTCAGTAACCGCACCCGACATATTTGCAGCTTTATATTAGTCGTGTAACTTACCTTTTCATTGTGTTAACGCTATCACATGCGTTAAACCTCGTGAAATGGAGCACGCACGCACGCACGCCCACACGCACAGACGCACGCACACACGCACGCACACACACACACACACACACACACACACACACACACACACACACACACACACACACACACACACACACACACACACCATACTTTTTCCACCTTAACTGTAATATACATTTATACAGTTACCACACTTATTGTTAGAAGTATTTAACTGTATTATTTATTACAAACTCGGTGGACTGACGTGACGGGATGATAAGTTTAATGTAAAGTTGTAGCATCATTTATACGATATAGATTAACTAACAGCCACATAATAGTGAGAACCATTTGTTTGATTTCAAGGCTTTCGTTGAACTAGAAAAGTTCATTGTCCTTTGAATAAGACTGTCGGACAGTTGCGCCTCGTTGTCGAATAGTGTAAACTATTACAATGTGATGTTGCCGAACAATGTAACAAACGTGTACATCTGAAAGACATCACAAGTGTCCAATTCAGCCTTCACCATCATTGCAACTTGTGGCAATTTGCAAATGCGTTTAACAGAATAGATGTTCATTCGACTGCGTATTGGCCGCTCTGCACTTAGTAGTACTGCAACAGTGCCACAAGATGGAACAACTAAACCGTCTCCACCAGAAGGTGATACGACTGATCTAACTGGGGCACCTATGATCACCAGACACACACTTGCGACATACATTGCATATTATTTTAGTTGTGACTTTTCTGACAACCCATCCCGCCAGGTAAACAACTGCATTTTCGACAACTTCTGAAAATGTTGCAGGCAGCCACGACTTGTAATTCTGCTCAACAATCACACCGTTTATATGTGGCTGATTCGGTGATGGGGCAACGTCATCGCACACCCCCCAAACAAGGAGCCGCTTGCTACTCACACAAGATTTGTGTTGTCCTGTTGGGTCGCATTCCCACTGTTACACGGGTGCGCACCACACCTGATCAACAGGCTCCTGCATATGGCTGCGATGCGTTTGGGTTGTTGTTCCACCCGCTTGAAATAAATGCAGTTCAATTTTCGATAAGCAGGCCTTCATGTCATATATATATATATATATATATATATATATATATATATATATATATATATATATATATATATATATATATATATATATATATATATGTATATATATATATATATATATATATATATGCTCGACCAACTGTACGCAATACGGATTATGTCCACATTTGGTACGGACATACTCGTGTGATATTCGCACACACAAAACAGATGATAAAACGATTCGTGTTGCTCACATCATGTCAACATAACACATTTCCAGTCTACCCCACAAGTCACCACGTGTGTTCGCTAGGTTCGATACCTGCGTCGTCAGACTGTATAGAGTGGTACTCAGATTGTTGAATATGAAGTAAAAGTGAGGGTAGCACTTCTGATTTTGTTCATTTATCTATGTTATGATGCATTGAAAAAACGTTGTACAGATCTTATAGTGTTCATACTAATTCTCCGAACTGCATTGAAGAACAGATGGTCCTGGGTTAGCTTGTAAGTGAGTACATAGCGTTGGTGCTGCGGGAGTTCGGGGACCATCATGAGTAGACTGACGGTGCTGCAGGAATTCGGGGACCATCACGAGTAGACTGACGGTGCTGCAGGAGTTCGGGGACCATCATGAGTAGACTGACGGTGCTGCAGGAGTTCGGGGACCATCATGAGTAGACTGACGGTGCTGCAGGTATTCGGGGACCATCATGAGTAGACTGACGGTGCTGCAGGAGTTCGGGGACCATCATGAGTAGACTGACGGTGCTGCAGGAGTTCGGGGACCATCATGAGTAGACTGACGGTGCTGCAGGAGTTCGGGGACCATCATGAGTAGACTGTCGATGTCCATCACAAGTCCAGCTACACACATCTGCCTGTAAAACTGTCATTCATATTAGTATTGTTTTATTAGAAACAAGACTTTATACAACGTAAACATTAATGTACAATTGATGAGTCACTCCTATCAGCCAGTAGAATCGTGTGTACCAGTTGTAACACACAACGTAACCTTGAAATAGTCACTCGTGGAACACAACATCCATCAATATTTGCATTCATCGCTTGGCATGTGTAATTTATGTATTTGTTGTTTATTCTGGTTGAGGATAGAGGAAGGATAACTAAGTATGAGTCTAAATGTATTCACGTTAACATATGTCCGTATCACAATAAGATATAACACATTGCAGTGACATCGCAAGATAATAGAAGTAAATTTGAAAATGAACTGTCGAATTTAATTTTTTTTGTAACTAGTAAAAGCATAGATACCAACAATAGACATAGCTAATGCAGTTATACCTTTACCTTCGTGATGAGTGTAGTGGTTGACCACTGGTCGTCTTGGGGCTCATCAGGTACGTCCGGGTGTTCACTAGGAATACACTCATGTAACTCCATCCTTTGAATCCCTTTGTTGTGAGGTTTCGGCTGTTTAGGGGGTCGAACAGCTGATCAATGTTCTGTAGTGCAGTGTAGATTATTTAGGTATGCTGACAGAGAAAGGTTTTCTTACTATGTGCACCTGCTGGACCATTGATGATCAGTAACTGATTTATCGCCCATTACTGGTAATTTTCTTCCATCTGTAGCCGTCTACGATACCTGTGTTTAGCGTTGTGCTCAAGTGACCGTGAACCGCGTTCGTAAACGCTCAAGCGAACTAACTGTACCCATGGCGACCGTTACAATGGACGGTACTAACCCAGAGAACAATGCACGATCACACTACGAACTGCAGTTCAACAGGCCGTCCATAGTGCGTTGCTGAAATGCAAACCGATGAACACTGGTAAATTATATGCAATGGCATATTATGCTACCTCTTCAACAAAATGGACGTTATGGTGAACGACACTTGTAGAGCTATGTGTCGACCATTTATCATCTACGGAGATTGAAGCGGCCAAGCAGACCGTATACGAGTGTGATGTCGTCAAGAAACTCGGGCTGCAACAGGGCCGTCATCGGCAAGGCCAACAGGATAATCTCCAGGTAAACCATGTTATACGTACAGCTTAGACCATGTTATACGTACAGCTTAGACCATGTTATACGTACAGCTTAGACCATGTTATACGTAAAGCTGATGCTAATAATTGCAAAACTAGCATGTCGGTACTCTATGATTGTATTAATTATGATCATCACCCGATGTTATTCAGCATTGACAGTGATGTTGTTCCAGAATGTGTTAAAAGTAGTGTTGACACTAACGAAATTCAAAAGTGTTAACTCCCCTCTAAATAAACGCGCTACACAAGCACCGTCGTAAACACGTGAACCCCTCTCAGTATGTCACCCAGTCACCTCATAAGCGTGACCTTCTTCTCAATAAACCACCTCTCAAATAAATGTGTTACCCAGTCGCCGTCTTAAAAGGGTTAAACCCCTGTCGATAAATATGTTACCCAGACACTTTCTCAAAATCATGAACCTCTTAATAAATGTGTTACCCAGTCACCTTATCAAAAGTACTCACGCATGCAAGCACGCACGCACGCACGCACGCACGAACTCACGCATGCACGAATGCAAATTGGTTCGAATCCACCTGTTTCACCTCACTTTAGCTGTTTCTTTCGGAAGATACACCAACAGATCATGGTCCCTTCTACCTGGTGTATCTGTAAGGGGCAGTAAACTATCCCACACGGGTAAAGGTGTAAAGTTCTGTGGATTCCATCTTTCTTCGAATTTCAGTATAATGATAAATTGTATTAGGAACATGCGAAGACATGCTGTTACGTATGACACAGAAACGATCTGTCTTTCTGGACCACTTTGATTAAGCACGCTGAGGACTTTTGTTTTTTCTATCTTGATTAGCAGGGGGTGAATGAAATTTGCAAATATGGAGAGTGGCCAAAAGCAAGGTCGTGGTATTACATTACATATTTATTTAAGTTATCACAAAAACATTTCCACCGCCACCGTAATCACGAGAAAAAAGGGGGCTTACATCACCTTTATACACTACTATCATTGTTTTAATTAAATCTACTGATTTGTGTTTTCAATCGTACTTTGGCATAGCATAAACACAAGTGTCATTCCTCTGTGTGCATGGATACATTGCGTTGTTCAAAATGCCCAGTTGACGACGTGACCGTGTCTACGAAGACGAAATGTAGACCAAATTGACCGACAAAAGATATAGCACGTTGCCCAAACGTCAGGAATCGTAAATTTGGAAACCTGCCCTAAAACCGAAGAAAAGCAGTCTTGTGAGCAACACCAGGTTAAACACTATAGCACCCTGTAGATATGGTGTGAGAAACGATGCAAACTCGTGTGGTGTTTAACCCACTCTTCATGCGAGACAAAAACGGGTATGATTAACGTTCAACTGCAGACGTAAGCTTTGTTTGGCATCCAACAACGGTTGTCACGAAACCATCACACTCTGCGCTGTATAACTCACTGACCAGAGTCGGGCAGACAGAGTCGAAGCAAGCAGCCTTGGTAGATCTCTCCTCAGGTAAGTCTTATCGAAGTGAGCGTCGTCAGTCTCAACACAACTGATTTCGATGCCCAATCGTTATGCTAGTCAACACAAGTTTAGCAAAACAAATCGTCTTTTAACAATCGCTAATAGTGGACCATGATCCATCTAAATACAACCTATCATGATAACACAAGAATCACCGTGTGCTTTAACGTTTTACTGCGGTTAGAGTAACTTGTTCGCGTACGCCTTCCTTCAACATATGATTAAAACTAAACAGTATTTCATACACATGCGATGTTTTACATATTCAATTCACATGGTAAATTCTTTGCGCTCATACATACTTATATACACACACACACACACACAAATACTCACATACACACATATACAAACACACATACACATCCATCCATCCATCCATCCATCCATCCATCCATCCATCCATCCATCCATCCATCCATCCATCCATCCATCAATCCATCCATCCATCCATCCGTACATTCATGCATGCATGCATGCATGCATACATACATACATACATATATACATATATACATACATACATACATACATTCATACATACATACATGCATACATACATACATACATACATACATACATACATACCAAGTTGATCTTACTGTGATTCGATTGGTGTCAGCTTTCCTTCAGTGAACACAACGTGGCTGAATTAAACAAATGTCGTTGTGTAGGAACGAGGTTTACCAATGGGTGAAATGTTAATGAAATGACTCGATTCGCCGCTACATAAGAATAATGATTTATCTTTCATACCGCAGACACTATGAACATTCTGGCGCAATGTGTCTTTGTGCTACAGTTCAACGATGACGCACTTCAAATCTGTCATACTTGCTGCTTGCGTTGCGCTGTCTCTCAAAGGGAATGCAGGTGTGTGCCACCCGTCTATGTTCACAATGAGCAATTTGACAACGAGACCAATTGGCAGATGAAACAGCGCAGCTTGAAAATACCTACTAAGATGTGGCTCAGAATCATATCGGTCTCCTTTTTACAAGATGCGCTGTTTAGTGTTTTCTGCTTTCATGCACAAGGAACCACTCCCTCTTTCAGTGACAAGCTAACTAGCTTTGCTGTTTCCATTAGTAATTATGGTACAATCCCTCCAACTCAGGGTGATTTAATTATATTTATTGTCTTTTTTAGTAGCTGTACTTTTCAGAGTTACAAAGAACTACAATAAATAACCCTACTTAACTCCCGCAAATTTAACATATGGCAATGAAGTAATAGTCTTTATGAACTAACGTACCCATTTAACTCCTCTGCAACTGAAGTGATGGTATTTATTCCTTGCATAAGCACATGCACTCTAGCCATCATTTTTATACTGCATGCTAAGTTTTGCTCTAAACTTCTTTTGAACTTTCTAATTTAAGCTGCATTTGCTGTTAAAATGCAAGTTGTTCACTTAAATCAAGGGTGTCTTTGTAATTGTGGTAGTCCGAATTTCCTCATAGTATGTACTTGTTCTAGTATAAGCATCGGAAAGGTGTTTCTTTCTGGAGTGTTTCCTTATTAAAGAGAACACATATATCAACGATGCTCTGTCGTATTTTAACAAGGTTCCATTACTATATTGCTGCGTTATTCTTCAGTGTATTAATAAAATCTCAATATTTGTTTAATATGTATATTTATTTTTGTGGACATTTATTCTGCATGGCTTTTTATTTATACTATCGCATTCTACCGCTTTGATGTTAAAAGGGTTTGAATACCGTGCATATAGGCACTCCTGTTCGGACGTCAAACCACACACAACATTTATAAAAATATAATATCAATGTGGTTCCTTCTGCTTTTTCATTCATGTTCCACATCATCAGGTTTAATTAGATTGATTTATTCGTCGTTGGCTACATTTTCTTCACCTTCAACGGTAGTAAGTTTCATGTCTTCCAGATAGCAACATTTCATGGCTTCCAAGAGCTTTTCAAGGCATACATATATGTTTTAAAAAATACACACTTCTTTATTTAAATGGCTGTAACCGTTTTACATAGCTACATTAATCATGTATTGGTTCACGCAACATTTAATAATTTTCAGGCGTGGTAGCGTAATGGTCGATATAACCCGATTTTAAATCCCATTGCCGCTGTTTCGAAGCTTGGGCAATTTCATTCACTTAACGTTGTCACAATTCACTCAATTGTATAAATTAGTACCTGGCTACAGGCAGTAGTGAATATGTGAACGAACAGTCTTCGTGCAGTAATTAAGACATGATTGAATTCTTCCAAGAGAAGTCGAGATTGCGTTGCAATGAACAGTCCGGGGTTTAATGTAAAGAGTTTTGAGCAGTCGTTGAGCAGGACTGGATCCAGCGCTGTGTATGAACCACATTTTACCATTACACGAACGACTGTTTTAATAAAGAACAATTCAGTAAAAAACAGTCGCATTCGTTTGTGATATGCACATAATTAAGTCATACAAAAATTTAATTGAACTTGCTGGCCATCTACCTAATACTTATATAGATTCAGTATTTTAAATGAATAAAATAAAGAAAACACTAATCAGTGAGAGTGTAAAGCCAGAACCGAATATCCATAGCGTATTGATTACCATAGTTGAGAGGTCATGTTACTGGAAAACATAACAGACAACAGCGTTAAAACGATCAGAGTCCACTCAGTTAATTATTGCTGTAGTAGTAGTCATATTGGTAAAGCAGATTCTGTAAAATTATATAGTGGAACATTAACTATCAAACCCGTAATAATATATGTGATGCTCAACGATAAAAGGTAAACAAAGTTAGAACGCTCACGGCCCTGGCGAACAAATCCGCAAATATTATATTCCATCGGCATATATAATTTTATATGATGTATCACATACATGATGCACCTAGTAGTCACTTAGATTAGTTGTTTTACAACATAATAATTTTAGGTATAGGAATATGGAATTATAATGAGTAAAACGATGAGAATCCAATCACACCTATTTTTAAAATCGCTCTCTCAAAATAGAAAAGTGTGATTTGGATCGTTTTACCTTTGTGGTCTTTGCATACATCCAGTTCAACTATCGACACGACGTTTCAGACGCAGTCCGCGAAATCACGTGCTTATCCTTCGAGAAGAACTGTAAAGGATCTCGTGGCGTTTGGGTGTCACAACGGTACATACAGCGCGTAAGCGCCGACTGTCCTTCCGGTGAAATGTGCGCTCGATTTAGGCAACTTCAACTGCCTTACAGTTCCCGTCTCTCTATCCCTCGTTTCGCCGAGTCGTTCAACGCTTGGAGTGGATTCACTTTAAGTTTTTGGTAAGAACATTGCATACCAATATTTCTTGATGTGTGCATGCATTATTAACCGATAAATAAAGCAATATATAATCTATTTGCTGCATTCATTTATCATGTGTTATACAATGGCTAGCTCGACGTTCACGTATTGGACGTTTGGCGAATACTACGTAAAATAATAAAAAATGCGCAATGCGTTGTGAACAATCGCGCATCTATGTCAACGCGCCTGCTCGACCACGTTCGAAATTATTCAAATGTCAGCCATGTGTTATCTAGGAGGATATATCAAGGTAACATGCAAATCAAGTTGTTTTATTATCGTGCGTTAAGTAGAGTTTGTTATACTTGTTAATGCATGCTGATCTATGAATGCCTCTGTCAGGATCAAGAAGGCTGATGTGAAGTCGTCCGTACTCTTAGTCAATGACCTTTGTCGATAAATTATCGCTGTTTATCAGATTTCCACGCCAGTCATACTCGAATCGTCAGTAAAATGTTTTAGTACACTTGATAATGTTAGCTTGGTGTATTTGGTAGCATCAATACGGATGGCGACAAGACGTCAGTAATCTTTGTCAACGACCTTTGTCTAGAAATGATCGAGTGCTTAGCAAGTTATCCAACCTAGCTGTACTATGGTATTCAGTATAATTAATGATTTTTATAGCTGCTTAGCAGCTTTTCACCACAGTCACACGAGGGTATTAAGTAGGCTGTGTTACACTTTGTAGTATATGCTAGATGATATATGAATATCTTTGACAGGTTCAAGACGGCCGATGACAAGACGTCCTTGCTCTTCCACAACGACCTTTGTCGAGATAACGGCTCGTTCACTGTCACTGTCTACAACTCGGGCATGCTGATTGCAGAGCAGGTGCTCGACAACAAGAAGAATGCGATGACCATAGCCTTTGTAGTAGGTTTCATTGCCACAAAGATTGAAATGGTTTGCATCACATGCTCCGTGTATTTATCGGCTTTTTCGGCTACGATCGTCAATCCAGCTTTTGCTGGTTTTTGTTCCAGGCGATTTAGTAGTAGTGAGCGTGCTGTTAAAACTATTTATTAACTTTTTTACAATTGAATTGAATTGTGATTGCTACTCGCTTCTGCATAGGAATGTTTAGAGAGCATTCTAAAGCTTCTATTTACTTACTCCCTCTCTGTGCTGCCAGGAACACAAGATAGAGAGCAATCGACGTCACCTACATCTATCTTCAGCCATACTTTCAAGGTCTCGTGTCTTAATTTTTTGGGCTTGGGCCTTTCTTGTGATGGTTCGTTGTTGGTATATTGGTCGTCCAGGTTTTCTCTTCCCAGATGGTTTCCAGCACTACGCCTGTTTTGGGGTTCTCGGCATTCTATGTACGTGACCCAAATATCTCCATCTTCTTTTCAATATTGTTGAATTGATTGGCTCAGCATTTGTTCTTTTAAGAAATCTCTCGTTGGTGATACATACATATTTTGTTATTTTATATTGATACCCTTTGATTTTCAAATTTTTGTGAGTTTCTGAAATGGTCCCCATGCTTTTCCAAACCTATTTTTTCTTTCACAGTTTGCTCTCGTGACTTCAGTTTTGGAGGCACTAAATAATCCAACTTTGTTGGCATTGCTTGACAAACAGCTTGTCTTGGCTTGAATTTCATCAATATAGATGTTTAACATGCAGATGTCACCACACAATCCAACTCTTGCATCTGTCCAGTCTATTCCTGTTTTCGTTTCCTCGGTACGCCTCATTACAACATCCTTGTCGTACTCCAGTGGTTATCTTAAGAGTTTATGTTTTCTGTTTAACCTTTATTGAACATTGTGTATTGTCATAAATAGATAATATTAATGATTCTTAAAGGCATTCCACGTATTATCTCCCAAACTGAGCATCTGTCAATATTGTCAAATGCTTTCTGGAAATATACAGAGTTCATCACTTGAAGGGTCTGCCATCCGTTGGATTTTTGCATGCTGTTTTTCAGATTGACTGTTTCTTATCTGTACAAGACCTCCGCGGTCGGAAACCAGCATGTTAACTTTCATGGAACTGAAAGTAGAGCTATGCTATACAGCTTAAGGAGAACCTTATTCATACATTGAGCAGGTCTTCCCCACAGTCAGATTAGAGGAGGGCAGAGAATTGTACAGTCAGTTTCCATATTTCCCATTTGTAATTATTACGAAATGTGTATACACGTTTATGCAATGCTTGTATTGTTTGTGTTGATAGTCGAGGAATGATTGGCATCACGTGGCCGTCGTGTGGACCGGACGTGATGTCAAAATGTACGCAGACGGCGAGTGCAAGGACACATCGCCGTTGACAGGTGAATAGCCAAATCACATGTCGTCAGACTAACATTGTATGGCTTATAACTGTCCTGCAGTAAACGTCCAATAAGTTGTGTGTACACTTCGTAAAAGCTACACGTATTTTCTTTAAAACGTAGAACAGTATAAATAATCGATGCTCCCCGTTTGCATGTTTACACCATTTGGCTATAAACTCGGGCAGCTTCCTTTGTATGTATGCAGGCCTTATGCGTATGAAAAGGAATACAAACTGGCCTTCCTTTATCATTTGCATATCCGCTATCCTCACCACAGTTACACATAGACGGATGCGTGAGATAAAAAAAAAACGCAGCAACGACATTTGTCTCGGGTGTCAAGTATGTTTTGTTTCGGCAAGAGAAAACATACCAACCAACACCAAGCCACTTCATCTTCATGGGGAACGTGACGTGTTAAAATAACACGCATCATTACCTTTGCAGGCGGCCGTATCTATAACAGCAGGTGTCCTCTGGTTGTGGCGGGACACCCAAAAAAAGCAAGCGATGATGTATTTCCATTTGAGGGCTACATGGACCAAGTAAGGCAAAACTACGATTCACTCCACCTCAGTGAAGCTCAGCGTGTGCACATAAAAGGATATGTCTTTTTTTCACCCACAAGTCTTCACATCATGACGCAAACAGTTCAGTGAAGCGCTTCGTGTGCACATGAAATGTCTCTTTCCACCCACAAGTCTTCACATCATGATGCAAACATTTATGTAACATAATTAATTTACACCGCTCAACACCCGTTCCTCTTAAATTGGTGTTAACTTGTTATTATTCAAAGGTGATTTATATTAAATCTAAAATACATTCAGCATCCCAATCCCCCGCTGTGCTATGCCGCTAACCAACGTACAATATTCTAGTTTAACATTATAGTGGCACATATGTGCACCGTGTTGCCTTAGCATGACATACACGGATTCTGGGAGAAAGAGTCATTTATATAACATTTGTATTGACTTAACAGAAGGAGAAGAGAGATTAAGATGGAGGGACATTGTTATAATTATGATCTCGAAAGGGCAGAGGTGATCAGCCGAGAATGGAAAAGAATGTGGACCACCTCACATGACAAAGACTAACTGCTATGTTTGACCAGCACATGGGGAAGAGATATACGCAAATGCAGGACGGAAAGTGGTAGAAGGAGCAAATAAATAAAAAAAACTAAGATTGATTGGTTGTGCAGAGGGATATCCGGAAAGCTGGTTTGGAGAGCAAAGGAAGAAAATGGAAGCGTGTGGAGAGGGATGGCGAAAACACATCTGCATATGGATGCTAAAGAATGTAAAGAGATAAAGGGGAATCAAAGTAAAATGCCACTAGCCAGTTCCCGTTTAAACATATTAAATGTGGTCATATGGGGAACTATGTGTGACGTATACACATCACTGCTGTCGTTGTCGCCTTACGTCTGCCTGCCAGGTCACGCGTGGCTAGTTTGGGAGCATTTCACGAAGAAAACAGAAAAAGAAAATACACAAATCAGACTACATGCATGCAATCAAAGGTTCTGTTTAGAACACGTTAAAGCGTGTTATATATGGAACTATTCCTGGTGTATACGTATCGCAGGCAACTAGTGAGGGGTCGTTAACTAAGAGAAAATAAAATACCACATCCCTAACCATACGCAGAAAACCATATATATAAAAGGTGTTTTTATAACAAATTAAATTGGGTCATATATAAAATTTTCCATGATGTATATTATCACAACTGCCGTTGTTTCTTTGTTGCTGTCTGCCAGGTCATGGGTGACTAGTCAGGGGCCGTTTCACCTAGAAAAAAAATTAAGTGCTACACATCATATCACATGCATGCGATCAAAGGCGATAGTTACAAAACCGTGGTCAAATGAACAATGTTCCTAACGTGTAAACATCACTACTACTGGTGTCGCCTTGACTGCCAGGCCATGCTTGTCCAGTCAGGCGTCGCTCCACAAAGAAACAGCTAAGCAGAACAATAAACCACATTGCACGCATAACATTAAAGAGGATAGTTACAATTAATTAAATATGGTCAAATATGGAACTATGGGACTATATGTCGCTTTGCTGCTGAATGCCTGGTTTTACAGAGCAAAAAAGATACACGTTAGTTTCATAAACCAGAAAATATACACACAATCAAAGGGGTTGGTTACAAAATACTAACTCGGGTTACATGTGAACTGACCTTAGTGTATATATTCACAGTTGTTGCTGCTGAATGCCTGGTCACGCATGGCTAATCAACGGTAGTTTCAACAACAGGAAATTATATAATTCGGTAAACGAGTCAAGTACGTCTTAGTTGTATGTAAAGCGACCGTCTAGTTGCTTGCGACAATCAAATCAACTAGATGACCAAGTTAACATGGATCCGAAGAAGGAACTGTGATCGGTGTGGATCCAAGAGTATTGCAAAACAGATCCCCGATTGATGGTAGGTCTCCGTGTTAATGTGGAGCGTTTCATGCAATACCATATGATACTAGTTCAGTTTAACTACATATTCGTAAATTTGCTCTATTCCAGTCAAAGGATCTAATTTTGTCTTACTGGAACGGTCCCTAGTCTGGCTGGTGAAGGTCACAGAGAACCAAGCATTGGGTGTGGCCATCAATACATTGGTTAAACACGCTAGCTCGTTGTTTGCCTTATGCGATATGGCCCTGTATGACGTAGTAATGACGCAAACGCAATGAAAAACACACATAAATCACATGGCCATGGGTTGCCTTGCTTCAACTACAGTTGACATTTATGACTTTCTCACGTGTGTCACCAGCTATGCAGGATAGCCATTAAAACATGTATGATATTGCAATATAAATTAATTTTTTTGGCGGCGTCTGATCCACCAGACACATCTAAACACGCTGCACATCACCCATTGTAAATACATTTTTGTGACACCAACTTCTGTGGGATGCAATGATCCACGTTGCAATACACTGCTATTATTTACAACTAATAATGCACTAAGCTAAAGTGAATCAATACGCTTAACATTTTATCATCACTAACTTCGCTACATTTTGACACAACCGCGGGATCATATATTTAGAAATGTTGTCAGAATGTATTGATTCATGTGCACTAGATCCATCTTAACAGATTCATAACTGTTACTAACAAAGAATGATGCATTGAAGGTGATGTAATGAGACTTGAATATGACAGTTATATTACAATGCAGTAATAATAATAATACTAAACTTTATTTATACACTAATATCCATAGTAAGACCCTGTTCAGGAGTGTTTACATTTGATAATGAAAGACTAAATATATATAAATATCATCGGTAGTTGAAATGTACACAGTTTGTCAACTGAATGAATGAATATTAATGATTAAATCACAGTAGTTTGCTTAGCATATTTATAGGTATATATTGTTATGTATATATTCGTGTATTCGTGTGTGTGTGTGCGTGCGTGCGTGCGTGCGTGCGTGGGTGCGCGTGTGTGTGGACGGAAACAACAGGCGCACTCTGGATTGCACAATATGTGAAGTTCAAGTAGGATATCTGGTATTTATGATGGAAATACGGTTGTCCAACTTGTTCAACATACGATGTTGCTACTTGCAGATATGCATGTACGGAACAGGGCTGAATGCCATGCAGGTGAAAGACCTCTTCGAAAACCCGCACCCATAAGGCAACAACTGTATGAAGCCATACGTGATGACCGCTTTCATGTGTAGGGATGCACATTTTATTTAGAATTTCCAAGTTGCATTTTAAACATGTATATTAGTTATCTAAATAAAATACTTCATAAATACAAGTGAATTGGTTATAACATCGTACTAAGTCATATCATGAAATTGGTATTTCAGTTTGCTTTTGTGTTATGTATATATATATATATATATATATATATATATATATATATATATATATATATATATATATATATATATATATATATATATATATATATATATATATATATATATATACAAAAGCAAGCTGAAATACTACTATATATATATATATATATATATATATATATATTTAACGTGTGTTGAAGAAAGGCCAGCAGTATAATTATGTTGTTTACGTACACTGTGCAGAATCATTTATGCATCTTGAAAAAACGGCCATAACAAGATGTTTATTCATATGGTAGGCTGAATGTGTGCACTAGATGTAACACTGGTTTTTATTGGAGAAATGAACACCGTGACAATGCCTCATAACTTACAAAGAACAATACACGCAGTAGTGTTTTTTAATTTTCGTATCGCATGTCAATACGTGTGTTTTTATTTGTCAGCTATCAGCATACAAAGCGATGTACTAATGATTGCGTCCATACTTAATATTCATACTGTATATTTTATAGTTTGTTTTATCTCACATTTGCTAAAGTGTTAACATTAATAACACCGGGTTATTGGAAGTTTATAATAATATGAATCATGTACTGACGATATAATTTGGCAATTTCGTTCACTCCACGTTGCCACAGAGCACTCAGCTGTAAATGAGCTCATAGCTACATACTTTGGTGGATATGTTAAAGAACAGTCTCTCTGCAGTAATTGCAGCGTGGCTGAATGCTTCCCAGGGAAGTCGAGATGGCGTCCGAATGAATAGGTCTGCCGGGGGGGGGGGGGGGGAGTGTAATTTGAAAAGTTCCAAGGACTGGATATCGCGCTATTTAAGAAAGAACCATTTTAACTTTACATATAATATCACTGATAATTTGATCAGTGGGTCTGTCAGTGTTTTGTCAATGACTCCCTGTGGGTATAGAGCGAACATACTTTAGACATGGCGGAACGAGAAATAAACCTGTGTTGTCTGATCAACACACCAACCAGTAATTCAACAAACCAACCTATACAATAATCAGCCAAGCAGATAACAGCAAACACGCACTGATGCACGCACGCACGCACGCACGCACGCACGCGCGCACGCACGCATGCACGCACACACACACGCACGCACACACACACACACACACACATATCCATATGCATACTCATATTTAGGCTCCTATGTAAATTGTGAAGTTTGCTGGCTTGACATGACATGGATCAGAACGGCACAGGACAGAAGTAAATGGTACCAGCTTGGGTAGGCCTTCGCCCTGCAGTGGGCTGACAATGGCTGAGATGATGATGATGATGATGTTGTAAATAAATTATCATGCTATCTGTGAAGGTATTCAACTAGCATAGTTGAACGTATGAACGTTTCAGTGCATTGGACCGTAATGGGCGTGTTACCGTTTGCGTGTGTGCGAGGTATCGAATAGCCGACTGACGTGCGTGTTACTGCAATTACATAGTACGGATATTGTGTCTGCATGACATATACCTTGAAGCGTTATTCAACCGTATCATTACGAGTTCTCAGGCGGATCATTGGCGGACAAGTCAGTGGCCCCAGGTAGACGCTGCATACAGCATACAGATTGTCGCTGCATACAGCAACATAACATGCTGTTGTACATTATACAAACGATGCCATATACTGTGACAAGAGGACGCGTTTTGTTCATGCTGCTATTGGTGGCAACAGCGGCGTTTTGCTTCGTGTCGTATTTGTCCACCCATAAGGTGTTATCAGTGCATCCACTCCCACAATTTAGTGCGGAGGACAGGTCAACGATTATCCGCTTGGATGATGGAGTCAATGCCAGTTTCGACACGGAACAAAGCGACCCTCTACCAGATGCCCAGCATCCTATCGTCACGTTGAACAGTGTCGGCTGTTTGAACACGTTGACGCGGGAAATGGACGACATGTTGTTGGGAAAACTGAAGTCTCGCGGAATCGTGCAGTGTCGTGACCGTCCAATCGTCTTGCGATACCGGTCGAACACTTCGACGATTCTGAAGTCGAGGCCGGACGCTGGACGTATGTCTGCGATATTCATGGGACGGACCGGCAACAATATGTACATTTTTGCCGGTTTGTACGGCATCGCGCGCAGGAACGGCTTCCATCCCGTGATCTCTGCATACAACCCACTGCTTACGTTATTCCAGCTCAACGTGACCGTGGTTCAGAGTGACCGTCCGGGGCAAGATTGGGCCCAATATGTTCCCGAAAACGGCATTTATGACCCGCACACGGAATACTTGGATCCACGGATCAATGTTGAACTCGTAGGTTTCCTGGCGCAGTGGGAATATTTTGGGCACGTCATGCGCGATATTGTTCAAAATCACTTCCGCTTCCGCGAAGCCATCCAGCAAGACGCGGACAGATTCTTGCGGCGTTCGATGGCGAAGTTCCACCTTTCGCCGTCCGACGTCGTCGTTATCGCGGTGCATATCAGGCGTACAGACTTAGTACGGAGGCGAACAAAACAACGACGTTGGAACGATATACCAGACAGCGCCTACTTCAGTCATGCTGTAGCGTTTTTCAACCGCCTCTTTAACAAAAAAACAATGTACGTAGTTTGTTCTGACGACGTGGAATGGTCAAAGGTAAACTTTGTAACAGAACGTCCAACCGTGTTCTCTGTCGGGCACAGTGCAGACGTCGACTTTGCTATTCTCTCTCGCTGCAACCACAGCATTCTCACCATTGGCACATTCGGCCGATGGTCAGCCTACATGGCTGGTGGAATTACTGTATATCACAAACGTCGATCGCCGACAGAAGTTCCTCCCGATGCTGCATATATAAAAGTTGAATCGAACGAGGACCCTAGGAACGCGTGGATTCCACTATCGTAGACTTTTCTGCAGCGAATAGTGTTCCAACAGACAAATTAAAACGGAATCGTGTCTTTGGTTTTATAGAAATGTTTGTTTACACACCTACTATTCATAAAAACGTTGGTTTTACGAAATGTAGCGCACTGCGATCTTTGTTGCCGCAGTTTTCCATGTGTTTGATTGCAATTGTGCATGACGATATTACTGTTGGACGAATTGGATAAGCAGCTTTAAGACGTTTCGTACGCATATTCGAATTTCATAATACAGCAAACAGCTATGTGTTCCTAAACGGGATGTGTAACAAGTTGATGGAAGTGTTTGTTTAGTCATCAAAGATTGTTTAAACTGAACTTTGACACTATTTTGCAATATTTCTACGCTGTATATAGATTTAAACAAGGGAGAATTTGCAGTTTAAAAATACGCTTATGTCAGCCAGTAGGTATGTGTTTCTAATGAAAACATACGAATGTGTTTAGCCCTTTATGCTTAAATATGAATGTTATAATATTACACACTCTACAATGATTTTTCTCGGTTCCATATCTGTTGATCTGCTCAACACCCTCGAATATGATGTCGGACTAGGTAGGGGAAGTTGTGGGACACGTCCCTCAATCTCTCCACCACGGTAATGCATTGTGATGTATGATGCCAGTTTCAGGATAATCCAGCGATTTTCGAATTAGCTTAACAATATTCAACCAGTAAGATATACATATATATATATATATATATATATATATATATATATATATATATATATATATATATATATATATATATATATATATATATATATATATATATATATATATATATATATATATATATATATATATATATATATATATATATATATATATATATATATATATATATATATATATATATATATGGCAGGCTTTTAAAGGTAATTAATCAATTCGATGTTTTTTCTAGTCTCATTTCAAATTAAGTTTACGAAAAACTAAACCTACCTAGTGTCCACTACAACATGCTAGCTCGTTTGTGCAACTTTTGTATGTATTTTCTTTGTGAAATCACCAGGCAAACTATTAAATTAGTTAATGCTTGTTCAAACATTTACTGAAGTGAAAATCGAAATACTGAAAAGTCACGATTTTGTTCCTTGGTGAAATTTCATAACTTTGTCATGTGATTGGTGAGAGGATTGATGTCACGCCCATGATCAACATTGACCCACACAATGTTTACATTTTGGATATCCACTAGTTTGATTCTTACCAGATCTAACGACGAAAGTCAATTATTTGATAATTTGAAAAACAAATACGCATGCTTATTACATTGACTGTGGATGTTACATAAACTATTCACACAGATATTTGGACATCAATGATCCGGATTTGCGATAGGCTAAATCAGATGAGGAAGCAGTTTTAAAGTTTGCTTACACCAGTGCAGGCTTGTTCCATGTTGTTTTCCACTTGACCAGCCGTTCATGAGATGAATGAGGCAGTAAATTATTCCAAAAGTAGTTTGTAAAACCCAGGTTACCTACAATGGGAAGTATTTTAAGCAAAATGTGCAATGCCATGAGATCAGATTTCGGATGCCCATATGAGTACTAGAGGATGCATTCTGTTTGGTTTTCTTTGTTTTATTGAGATGTTGAGAATTCAGAAGTGAACCAAACTAAGCAAGACATCCAGTAAGCAACACCGTTTGTATATTCATCACCTGGAAACTAAGCGTGTCTAGGTGAGATCACTGTCTCGACAATGTGCCTCGTCTTCTACTAACAGCCAAACTGTCACGCATAAACAAAGGTGGCGATATAATTATTTTTTTGTAGTTTGCACGGTAGGCGGTTATTTGGCACATAGAAGGCAGTCAAACGTAACTTATTTATATTCCCGCTGTTGCTTTGAACCGCCACCGGCGGGTGTGAGCTTGTCTTTTTTAATGTCTACGTAACACCATCGAGCTACCGCTTTCTCGGCTGACCTCGTGCTCTATATCAACAAGTGTTCATGTTGCACGCTCTTGCAAGAAGTCGTTTAGGCTGCATCCGTACTAAGTGGTCAAACCATTGTATTCTTTGTTTATCTATGTGTTGAAGGACCGTGTCTCTTATATGTTCGACACAGCAGTTTCCGTGAAACACCTCAAATGGTCACACTATTTAAGAATTGCTGTAGTCTCTGTTCAGGGCAGGTTGCAGTATCCAGCTCGTGTTAAATAACACGCCCGTACATAGTTAAAATTCCTGCAACAAAGGTCCAGTGACATATTTGTAAGCTGCAACCGAGTTCGTTGTAAGATCAATAATTATGTTAATTATGTCCAATCCAGTTATTGTTCTTGAATTCGACAGTCATCTTTTTATTGTTATCGTTAATTAGTCTTTCTTCCATCTGCACGTCGCTTAAAACTAAGCGACGTCATTAATTGGATAATGTAGGTAATTCAACAATGCTGCCATCTAATGAACATCAAGAGAACAATCCAACGTCGAACATTACTATTATTGCGAAATTCCAAGTGTGGTTTGGTCAACTCAACACATGCATCTGTTTTATTGGAGAACAAATAGCGATATAAATAATCAGCAGGATACATCGACAACAACTCCCAGTTTTGACAGCAACTCCATTATTATAATATAACATAACATAGACAATTCGTACGAACGACTCCGCTACACGTCACCACTGTCGTCGATGGTTCCACTAACCCCACAACACGTCGCCACTGCTCACCCCAATGTATATCACAATGGAAGTGCGTTTGATTGATGATATCATCATTAGCCAGTCATTATCCGAGAGATATAGAAGCTGTAGTGAGGTTGTAGCATGACGTGGGAGGTGGGAGGTTGTTCCAATAGATTGGTTGGAATTTAGGCTCAAACATTGGTGGGAGGTGGAATTATTGGGCGGTCGTAGGTGAACTCACAAAGGTGGTGGGAGACTGATACCCAAAACAAATGTGATATTGCAGGCAACATATTTTACAAATCTAAAAATATGGTTCAAAACGTCCACATCCCATCACACTGATCTAGTTCGAGGGTTTATTTTCACCTCACTCCATCCGAGTTTGAAGAGGTCGTCGGGCGGGTACACTGTTCTCGTCAAGCCGTCCATTCTACTAGCACACGTTATGCTTCTAGCAAATTATCGTCTAGACATTGCCGATGTGCGATAGTTGTATCATATATCAACATCATTGTCATGACCGGTCAACAACGCGTAAAATCATCTTTCCGTCCAGCGTTGTGATTAAGTGCTGAACGTACATTGCTAAGCTTCTGTTGCGTGTCAAGCGATTGCACCTTTCGGTTTGTGTACGACTGAGGCAGCGCGCATTCCACGACTTTATTTGACTGGTACGTTGCACAACAAAGGTTGGCGCAATTCGTGTGCGCACCGCCACGACCAATGCGTTATTTCCTGGAACTACATGCGCCTTCAGATTCCGGCTATATTGAGTGCAATAATTTATTAGTCTTTTTTGAAGTTCATCCACTGTTAACACATTAAAGAGGAATTTGTTGTAATTTTACAATGACACTAAACATTAAGGCAACACCGCATCCTCTCACTGTACAAATGTACATGAAACAGTTTAATGTTACGTGAAGATATCAAGGAAATTACTATTTACTGGGCATGCATTACCAAAGTAAAATAGCATAGCAGTTCATCGCCACCGTGTCAAACAACACAGAAATATATATAGCGATACAGTCATTATTAAAAAAACACAATGAGCCAACGTTGGTTCTAAGCAATTATGATTTCACAATGCATTACACGAATGTTGTGTTAATTGGTAACAATATCAGATGGATGTGTTTATGAACGGCTTTCAATAAATGCGGTTTTCTTTGTGTCACCTGTTGAGTATGATAGTGCAATTTGTATGTATCTATTAATAACAGTGTACCACAGTTCGTTATCATTTAGCATGTATACACAAATACATACAGTAATGACATTACACATGGTAAACTAGGGCAACACGTACGCAAAACATAAACGTTTGAACGTCCTCAAATCTGACCTTGTAATAATAATAATAATTAACTTCTATGGCGCCTATATCTTCAGGAACCTGAGCTCAGAGGCGCAACAAAACAGAATCAGTAAGCATAATCGTTAACAGGGACGCGCAAAAGTCAATATCAGAACGAGGAACAACCGAACATTTATGGTGGAAATGCAATTTGGAATAGATATGTTTTGAATTTTTTTCGGAAAATAGCAATAGTTTCAGATGTTTTCAAAGTGATAGGGAGTTCATTCCAGACCTTAGGCGCAGCGACAGAGAAAGCACATATACCCAAGTTAAGTTTTGTTTTAGGTACAATAAGTTGTTGTGAAATTGATGATCTTAGCTGCCTAGGGATATTTTAAAGATGCAGGAGACTAGCTAAGTAGGATAGTTGTTGTGTAGATAGAGCACGATATGCAATAGTGGACAGCTTAAAATTAATTCGATAAGTAACTGGAAGCCAGTGTAACTGTTTAAGTAGTGGTAGTGACGGTGAAAACCGAGGCGCCCTGAGAACCACACGTGCCAGACAATTTTGTACTCGTTGGAGTTTAGCCAAGTCTCTTTTAGCAATGTTATTTAGTAGTGAATTACAATAGTCAAGGCGGCTACTAATTAATACCGTTGATATTGTTTTAGCAGTAGATATAGATATGTGACGCCGAATCCGACGGAGATCACGAATATGATAGAAACAGGATTTACATGCTTCAGAAATATGCTGGCGAAAGTTGAAGTCACTGTCAAAGATAACACCTAGATTGCGAACAGTATCTGATGGGAATGTATCACTGCCAAGTATTCTACGATATACCATGATATACCATAGTATACCGTACACCGAGTGTTACCTCACTGGCAGAAAGGTGAGGTTTAGCTTAGTGTTAGAGTGATGGTTAATACTAAGGTTAGTTTTTGCTGATAAAGCATAACGAGCATCAATAAATAATACTTTGACAACACTCGGTTCATCATTTGTATTGCAGGAAACACAATTTAGAGACACCAGCATCATAACAATCCCGCACGTTTGGAACAAGTTACTGGTAACATAAACATCTAGTTGATAATCCAAGTAGCATTAACCTGATCAAGATAATACATACTTGACCAATCACCCAACAGACAGCTGATAATACAACTGATGACATGTTTTAGGTCAGTATGCTGTTCCAAGCAGTTGGCATATTGTGCCATTGGGTACTTAGAATAATGGAGATCAGTAACTTTGTTGCCGAACCAGTAACCTTTGGAAGTACACTGCTTTTGAAAGTTTTCCATTTGAGTCGTAATTGTTATGTGTCTACTTCAGCGTCATCTTGGGTGGATCACATACCTTATATGTCGCTTAGTAAGTTTTATTGATTTATATCTTTCAACGTGTCTGAGTTGATTCTCCTTGTTGGCGTACATTTGTATCACGTTCGTTTTAGTTTCACCATTATCCGGCCAACGCGTAGTTGACGGCATACTTGTCGGCAAGTCACAAACCAAGTCACGTATCAAGTTAATGACCTCAAAGTCAAGTCTCTATTCACCTATCTGAATTCCAAGTCAAGTGGCAAGTCATGAAAACGGGCGTCTCGAGTAAGCCCATACGACTCGAGTAAGCCCATTTGACTCAAGTAAACCCAAACGACTCGAGTAAGCCCATTTGACTCAAGTAAACCCAAACGACACGAGTAAGCCCATTTGACTCAAGTAAACCCAAACGACTCGAGTAAGCCCATTTGACTCAAGTAAACCCAAACGACTCGAGTAAGCCTATAAGACTCGAGTCAACATGTCTCGTTGATGGTCACATCCTTCGACAGCTGATCTGAAGTAAAGTCACCTTGCATGAACAGTCATTACATAGAGTTCATCAACGCTTGGTCACGTGTGGATATAGAGTACTCGATATAACCAGCCTGGTAGATTTATATATTCACCAAATAATGATGGATCTATATATAAATATGTATGCTAACATTGTCAAAAGAGGGTAAATAGAAAAGCATGCTAACCATTATAAAAAGATGATACTGATCAGGTTGACACATATCCCAGAAGGGTTGATTACACATAAATTAAAACTGTGGCACTCTCGATAAACCAAAGGATTCCTTGTCCACTTGCCATCTGGGCCTTTGCCTCGGATGGCAATGGATGGGAAGTGTTACATAACGATATGTAAATATTGATATAGCATATGTTGAATTAGGACTGTCACGTTATGTAATGATTAGGAATGACAAAATGAAGATATTGAGATAATGGTTATATATATATATATATATATATATATATATATATATATATATATATATATATATATATATATGCAGATATATGTGCATGTAAGAAAAATAATGTATTATACAAGCGTTTCTTGAAGGCAAAAACGACGCTGCTGAAGTTAGATATAAAATATATCAGAAAACTTAAACTTACATCCATTTAGAGATATTGCGAAAAACAGTATTACTCCAACCTGTTAGAAGAAAGTAAGAACAGTACAAAGCAGACATGGAACATCATAAAAGTTTATTGAATAAAAACTAAAAAAGTCATATTATCTATCTGAATTAAAAATACTGGGTCAACTATTTCAGGGAACAAAACAACTCAATCAACTCTTTGTTAACATAGGGCCATATTTAGCCCGAACCATACCTAAATGTAATACCAACTTTGCTTCCTTTCTAAGTGACAGGGTGGAAGAATCGTCATTCTTAAATCCAGTTTCGGATGAAGACATTTTAGCTATTGAAGATATTTTATCAAACGGTTATGACGGTATAGACATGTGCTTAGTGAAAAAAAATATTTACGCACATATTAGGTCCACCAAGACATATGTGTAGCTTGTTATTAGAATAATTGTGTTTTCTGATGATGTGAACATGTTCAACAACAGAATAATGGACTTCCTAAATAAAAAGCAAATATTATACTTCCGACAGTAAGGTTTTACAAAAAACATGGCCACATCAATAGCAATTATGGAATTAGTAGAGGAGTTTACAAATGTTATGGATAGAGGAAGGTTTACTATCGGTGTATTTTATTGCTTTAAAAAAGCCTTCGACACGGGGGATCCGAGAATTCTTGTTGATAAACCATAATATTGTGTCATTATAGGTGTAGCGAAAACGTGGCTAAGTAGTTACTCGGAAAACAGGAAACAATATGTATCTTTTAATGGTATAATGTTTTATCATTCCACTATGACATGAGTTGTTCCGCAGGGGACAATTGTAGGGCCAACTCTTTATACTTTGTATATTAATTGCCTAGGTAAAGCATTTTCACACTTCAATACTTTTCGCTGATGGCACTATTTTTGATTTGTTGAAGAAAGTGACCAGTCTGAGATGTGCAGAGAGGTGTCAGTAGAATTGAATAAAATAAACACATGGTTCAAAGTATAATAACAATAATATAATAATAATGAAGTTTATTTCAGCAACATCAACAGTAAACACACAAACACAATTGAATTTTAAACATCAATAGTACAAGTTAAAAAAATGTAAAAATGGCAAGAAGAAGCGTAATGATATGTTGCTTGCCGAAATATTTATAAGTGACATTAAATAATACAATTAAACAAGTGTATACATGTAAGTGTTTTTTAAGAGAATATTACATGAACAACTATATTGCAATACTTTTTTTACAATAATTGCGTTACTTATTGGTTATATAGTTGCACAATACGTGAAAAGTATAGTTTTTTTTGAAACGATGAACACTCTTGCAATGAATTAATGAGCTATTAAGGGAATTCCATAACTTTACACCGTTTATTGATATACACATTGTTTTTAGATTAGTGCGTGCATACTTTTGTTTAAATATATATTTTGTCTGGTCGTATACATAGAGTAATACAAAACGAAAAGCAACTCAGAATCACAGTTTTTATACTGAACAAACTGTGATCTATTTTCTAAAGAACTGTCAATTCACTGTTTTGTTTTTCGCAGCTCGATACCCCGTCGACTACCGGTGTATTTGTGTTTACAACGAAAGTGGGACACGCTCATACAGACCTTTCTCTGTTTGTATAAATGCACCAACTACTTGGTAGGTTGGTAACGGGCAATCCAATTTTATTCATACCCAACAAGGATTGCCGCTGCGCACACAATAATAGTGACAAAGTCTGCCACAAATTGTGCACAGCCTGGTATATTACTGACTAAGCTGGTGTGTATGACCAATTAGTAAATAATACCTGAAAAGATTTAATATTAGTTATATTTTCTACTGTAGCTAGCAACTGCCGAAGACAGTTTTAACCAAAAACCTTGTTGGACGGCTTCGCGGTAGAGGAAGTGGTTTTGGACGAGATCTCGCATAGCATGTCCGAAATATTGCCAACACGATAATATGCCTACAATTTCAACATCAACCCGTGGATCCAAGTACTCTATGTGCTGGTCATATTTACCGCGTTTGGGAACGTATTGGACCCAATCTCGGCCAGGGCGGTCATTCTGAACCACAGTCACGTTGAGGTGGAACAGCTTCAGTAGTGGGTTGTTTTCAGAGATCACGGGATGCATGCCGTTCCTGCGCGCGATACCATACGAAGAGGCATAGATGAACATCATGTTGCCGGTCCGTCCCATGAATATTGCAGATAAACGTCCAGCGTCCGGCTTCGGCGCCAGTATCGTCGAAGTATTCGATCTGTATCGCAACACAATGGTTCGATCTTGTCTGTCTAACGCACCGTGAGACCTGAGGTTGGTGAAGTAAGCGCCATCCTTTCCTCGCTCCAACTGACTCAGGTAATTGAAACTACTCATCTTGACGACAGGATGCTGGGCATCTGGTAGAGGGAAACTTTCTTCAAGTCGTATGTGACGGTGGTACCGCATTTTGTTCGGATACTTGACGAAGAGTCTTCAGCGGTCAGTGAAGTCCAAAGTTTCAGCACGTACAATGTCGGTATTGCCACAAATACCAGCGCGAGAAAAACGTATTTTCCTACCTTGATAAACGACATCGTCTGTATATTTGTTCAGGTGCGCCAAGCCGGCACTGCAGCATAGTCCGACGATGTGTCGCCTGTTCAACTACATGATGGTGACGCTTTTTCATAAATTTGATAGCAAACCTGTCACGCATAAACGAAAGTCGGATATCTCCGTTTATGTAGATCGTTCGTCAGTCGGTTACTGGACTCGTCTTCACACATATGCTCGCATGTTCAAGCATATTCAATACACATTTACACATACACCTACTTCTAGGTTATTTCATTATCACCAACGCGTATCCTTCATATTCGACGAAGACAAGTTGGTTGCTGTGGCGTGTCTGTGTCAGTTGTGAGAGGTTAGACCAGAATTGGAGCTTGGTGCCAAATTCGCGACGCCAGCAAGTTCGTAAGAAACTTTGAATTATTATATAAACTTTCATTTGTTAGTGAAGTATAACATTGAACGTTGGTAGATTGTAATTCTATTCAGCATACTTGATTTGTGATTATTTACTATGCATTTAATTTTGTTTTATTATGGCAGCAGCAGAATCACATGATATGTGCACAAGGAATATTGCAAGCAATACCATATATTAGCAAAGGGAAGCTTTGTTACATGATTATACATGAAAGTATACAGCAATTATGGAATGACCCACATACTTGTTTGATTTTTATTGTATAATTCCACTATGAGCACGGACATTCATTTATCTTCTTCTCCGATTCAACAAATCCAATTATCTTCAAAAATACAACGCTAAATATAAAGATTTAAATGCAAATACATAAACATTTCAGACAGCAAAGAGCACAACGAGCAACGGTTTAGAAAAAACGGTGTTCTCGCAATAGTAGATTCACAAAAAGTACTGAAAACAAGTTTGCCCAGTGTTACAAGTTGTTGCAGGTGTGCGTTCCGTTGGATAGCTCCATCATTGCACAGTGTCCAAGTCGTCTAAGACAACGCAATCCATGCGTCCCGAGGATTCTGTGTTGGATTAATTTTCCTGTTGACTGCCTCGAGCGGGACATCTGTCGGAGATCCGGCTTTGTGGTAGACTGTAACTCCACCGGCCATGTAGGCTGACCACTGGCCAAATGTTCCAATGGTGAGTATGCTGTGGTTGCAGCGAGAGAGAATAGCAAAGTCGACGTCTGCACTGCACCCGACGGAGAACACGGTTGGACGTTCCGTGAAGAAGTTTACCTTTGACCAGTCCACGTCGTCAGAACAAACGACAAACATTGTCTTATTGTTTAAAAAGCCGTTGAAAAACGCGATAGCGTGACTGAAATAGGCTTTACCTGGGATCGAGTTCAAGTGTCCATCTTTTATACGCCTGCGTACTAAGTCTGTACGACGGATGTGCACTGCTATCGCGGCGCCGTCATACGGCGAAATGCTGAAACGCGCCATCGAACGTCGCAAAAACTTATCCGCTTCTCGATGGACGGCTTCGCGGAAGAGGAAGTGGTTTTGGACGAGATCTCGCATGACATGTCCGAAATATTGCCAACACGATAATATGCCTACAATTTCAACATCAACCCGTGGATCCAAGTACTCTGTGTGCTGGTCATATTTACCGCGTTTGGCAACGTATTGAACCCAATCTCGGCCAGGGCGGTCATTCTGAACCACAGTCACGTTGAGGTGGAACTTCAGAGATCACGGGATGCATGCCGTTCCTGCGCGCGATACCATACAAAGAGGCATAGATGAACATCTTGTTGCCGGTCCGTCCCATGAATATTGCAGATATTCGTCCAGCGTCCGGCCTCGGCGCCAGAATCGTCGAAGTGTTCGACCTGTATCGCAACACAATGGTACGATCTTGGCTGTCTAAATCACCGTGAGACCTGAGGTTGGTGATGTAAGCGGCAACCTTTTCTCGCTCCAACTGACGCAGATAACGGAGACTACTCATCTTGAGGCAAGGGTGCTGGGCGTCTGGTAGAGGGATACCTTCTTCCAAGTCATATGTGACGGTGGTGCTGTATTTTGTTCGGATACTTGACGAAGAGTCTTCAGCGGACAATGTAGTCCAAAGTTTCGCAGATATCGCCACATTGTTGGACAAATAGAGCAGCACGTATAATGTCGGTATTGCCACCAATACCAGCGCGAGGAAAACGCATTTTCCTACCTTAACAAACGACATCGTCTGCATATTTGTTCAGCTGCACTAAGCCGGACTGTAGTCCGACGATGTGTCGCGTGTTTAACTACATGATGGTGATGCGGTTTCATAAATTGTACAGCCAATAGGTCACACATAAACGAACGGCGGATATCTCCGTTTTTTAGATCGTTCGTCAGTCGGTTATTGGACTAATCTTCACACATATGCTCGCATGGTCTAGCACATTCAAGTATGCATTCACACATACACCTACTTATAGGCTATTTCATTATCATCAACGGATATCCTTCATATTCGACGAAGACAATTGCGTTGCTGTGACGTGTCTCTGTCGGTTGTGAGAGGTTACACCAGGATTGCAGCTTGATACCAACTTTGAATTATTAAATAAACTGTGATTTGCTAGTGATGCATAACATTGAACGTTGGTAGATTGTAATTATAATCAGCATACTTGATTTGTGATTATTTACTATACGTTTAATTTTGTTATCAAACTGGAAATCTGTTACATCTGTTGTTGATTTATTTGTTGTTGTACGAACATATACAAACATTTAACCATAACGAGCCTGTCCATCGGCTTACCGCATTATCCCAGTCAAACTATATATCTGTACAAATCGTATGTGACACATATTGTGAATTAAATTCATTTTGAATTAATGTATGCAACACACTGCAGCGCTTTTCACTGAAATGTAAACACATTACTTAAAATTAAAGCTGTCTTTATACGTATATCTGGAATACTGCATGTGCCGACTGCGGATGATCCAAATACTATTTCGATTGCTTAAAGAATGTTTATATTTTGGATGTATTACTCTTTAATTCACTGGAATTTGTGAAACTGGTTGACTGTGTAACCGCTAAACGTAAACAGGCGATGCAATCGGATTTTTGGGCATCGTCCGCTAGCAACATCCAACTCGTTACTAGTTATCATCCGCCTACGTGAAACAAGAGCAAACTATGCCAACGACACACAATTGTATATCAGATTCGAGATGACTGACGAAAACAATAGACAGTCACCGTTAACATCGATCATTGTGTGCGGATGGAGGCCAACCTTGTAAAAGTAAATGAGGACAGAGCTGTTGAGGCCGTCGAGACAGCCTCGACATCTTAAATTTCCAGAATGTCGCTGCTGATAAATATATAGACGGTGTCGCTTACTATGGTATCGGGAAGCATTTTTGTTGCGATGTTATTGGAGTCATTGATTTGGGATGTTGTATTTTTTCAACAGTGATGTTTTATTCTCGCGGTCCTGGTCTGAAATTATTATGGTTGATTTTGTATTGATCGCCCGGGGCAACATTGCGTCCAACAACACGTAAATATTCTTGGATTAATCGATATATGCTGTTCACAATAATGTCTTGTTAAATTGGTAATAATAATAATAATAATAGTAACAACAACAACAACAATAACAACAATAATAACAATGTAAAACGTTAAATCAGTATGACACAAAGAAGATTATAGTGTTTTACCATATGCTTATGTGTCTGATTTCAGGCAATCCAGTTGTAATAAACCTCTCCGGATCGCCATATTACGAACATAATGGTATCTTGCGTTTTTCATACACAGTCCAGTAAACAGAGCCAGACCCAGCGGAATAAAAGGCTTTGATTCATCAGGGGGAGGCATTCCTTCGTGGTAGCTTGGATATATTAGTAAAGGACGCAGTATCTCAATTATGAATTATGCTAATTCATAAATAATAACGAAGCCACAGTGGATGTCTCAAAATATAATATGTATGATGACGTGTACTTAGTTGTGGTTGAATGTGTTATGTACAGACTATTGTACTGATTATGTTGGCATAGCGAAAATATGTGGTAATAGTAATATAATAGGGTAGGTGTACATATCCACAGAGGAACATAAAATAATTCTTGGCGCCACAAACCACACACACACGCACGCACGCACGCACGCACCACACACACACACACACACACACATAATCATATAGTTGAAATCGCGTTCGAAGTTATTCATGCCCAATCGCGTTCGAAGTTATTCAAACGCCAGATCAGCCGATTTGTGCGTTCCGGTGGTAATGTTGTGATTTATGTTGAATATCAATGAGCGTTATTATATGAAAGCTTCCCAGAGAAGTTGAAATGGCCTTGGAATGAACAGGTCTGCCGGGGGGGGGGGGGGGTGACGTGTAAAGCGCTCTGTTTGTGCAATGCATTCTTTGCTGAAGGTAATTCGTTAGACTCTAATTTGACGCACAAGTCGTACGTCCGTCGACACTCGATTCCGCAATTCATTGCCATTATACACGGTCGCCGTCTAGCTATCAAAAACATGATATTTCGGGTAACGACTATTGAGCGCAAGTCTGCGTGAGCTATCAATGTCAGAGTATTTGTTCTGGCAGTAGTTGCTCTGACACTTTCCCAATCATCATTATTCAAATGTGAGCAGTTATTACATATTACTAACGACGAAGGCTATGATGAAGAGCTAACGCCTGTGTATAAAGAAATATTATCTATGCCTACTAAATTACTACCCTTGATACTTGATAATTCAATCCCTACACAGCTGATCACAGCTAACCTGGGAATGATGCGGTGTGTGACGCCTACATACAATATAAAAAAAAATTAACAAAAGCAAAAAGTCACTACATAGAGGATGCAATCACGGTAAAAATTAATGAATGAGTGAGTCAATATATAGGTGGTGCAATCATGGTAAGAATATTTACAGATTCAAAGTGACCACTCTTCGTTTTCTTGTCTTTATGCACACCTGGTTTAATTTATGTTCAAAGTGGCGATCTCAGAATGCTGGTGAGAATGATGTGGTGGAAACTAGCGATTATGTATAATGACAGCCAAAGCACATAATGGAGGAATTTTGTTTGGGTGACACCATGAAATAGAATATGTTGTATATATCATATTTCTTTACATCAGTTTATTCATATATGTCGTAACCCATCTAACAGGTTAAAGAGGCAGCAGAATCACATTATATGTGCACAAGGAATATGGCATACAATACCATATATTAGCAAAGGGAAGCTTTGTTACATGATTATACATGAAAGTATACAGCAATTATTGAATGACCCACATACTTGTTTGATTTTTATTGTATAATTCGACTATGAGCACGGACATTCATTTATCTTCTTCTCCAATTCAACAAATCCAATTATCGTCAAAAATACAACGCTAAATATAATAATTTAAATGCAAATACATAAACACTTCAGACAGCAAAGAGCACAACGAGCAACGGTTTAGAAAAAACGGTGTTCTCGCAATAGTAGATTCACACAAAGTACTGAAAACAAGTTTGCCCAATGTTACAAGTTGTTGCAGGTGTGGGTTCCGTTGGATAGCTCCATCATTGCACAGTGTCTAAGTCGTCTAAGACAACGCTATCCATGCGTCCTGAGGATTCTGTGTTGGATTAATTTTCCTGTTGACTGCCTCGAGCGGGACATCTGTCGGAGATCCGGCTTTGTGGTAGACTGTAACTCCACCGGCCATGTAGGCTGACCACTGGCCAAATGTTCCAATGGTAATTATGCTGTGGTTGCGGCGAGAGAGAATAGCAAAGTCGATGTCTGCATTGCGCCCGACAGAGAACACGGTTGGACGTTCCGTGACGAAGTTTTCCTTTGACCAGTCCACGTCGTCAGAACAAACGACAAACATCGTCTTATTGTTCAAGAAACGGTTGAAAAACGCGATAGCGTGACTGAAATAGGCTTTACCTGGTATCGAGTTCGAGCGTCCTTCTTTTATACGCCTGCGTACTAAGTCTGTACGCCGGATGTGCACTGCGATCGCGGCGCCCTCAGACGGCGAAATGTTGAACTTCGCCATCGAACGTCGCAAAAAGTTATCCGCTTCTTGTTGGACGGCTTCGCGGAAGAGGAAGTGGTTTTGGACGAGATCTCGCATGACATGTCCGAAATATTGCCAACACGATAATATGCCTACAATTTCAACATCAACCCGTGGATCCAAGTATTCTGTGTGCTGGTCATATTTACCGCGTTTGGGAACGTATTGGACCCAATCTCGGCCAGGGCGGTTACTCTGAACCACAGTCACGTTGAGGTGGAACAGCTTCAGTAGTGGGTTGTTTTCAGAGATCACGGGATGCATGCCGTTCCTGCGCGCGATACCATACAAAGAGGCATAGATGAACATCTTGTTGCCGGTCCGTCCCATAAATATTGCAGATAAACGTCCAGCGTCCGGCTTCGGCGCCAGTATCGTCGAAGTATTCGACCGGTATCGCAACACAATGGTACGATCTTGTCTGTCTAATGCACCGTGAGATCTGAGGTTGGTGAAGTAAGTGCCATCCTTTCCTCGCTCCATCTGACTCAGGTAATTGAAACTACTCATCTTGACGACAGGATGCTGGGCATCTGGTAGAGGGAAACTTTCTTCCAAGTCGTATGTGACCTTGGTGGCGTATTTTTGTCGAATACTTGACGAAGAGTCTTCAGCTTTCAGTGAAGTCCAAAGTTTCACATTGTTGGACAAATAGAGCAGCACGTACAATGTCGGTATTGCCACCAATACCAGCGCGAGAAAAACGCATTTTCCTACCTTAATAAACGACATCGTCTGTATATTTGTTCAGCAGCGCTAAGCCGGGACTGCAGTCCGATTATGTGTCGCGTGTTTAACTACATGATGGTGATGCTTTTGTATAAATTTGATAGCCAACCTGTCACGCATAACTGAAAGTCGTATATCTCCGTTTATGTAGATCGTTCGTCAGTCGGTTATTGGACTCGTCTTTAGACATATGCTCGCATGCTCTAGCACATTCAAGTATGCATTTACACATACAACTACTTCTAGGCTATTTCATTATCACCAACGGGTATCCTTCATATTCGACGAAGACAAGTGGGTTGCTGTGGCGTGTCTGTGTCCGTTGTGAGAGGTTAGACCAGGATTGGAGTTTGGTACCAACTTTGCGACGCCAGGTAGTTCGCAAGAGACTTTGAATTATTATATAAACTGTGATTTATTAGTGATTTATAACATTGAACGTTGGTAGATTGTAATTCTATTCAGCATCCATGATTTGTGATTATTTACTATACCTATAGTTTTGTTATCAAACGGGAAATCTGTTACATATGTTGTTGATTTATTTTATAGTTGTAGGGATATATACACACACTGAAGCGTAACGAGCCTGTCCATCGGCTTACCGCGTTATCCCAGCCAAACTATAAATCTGTGAAAATCGTGTGTGAACACATATTGTGAATTAAATTTATTTTGAATTAATGTATGCAACATACTGCGGCGTTTTTCGCTGAAATGTAAACACATTACTTCAAATTAAAGCTTTCTTTATACGTGTGTCTGGAATACTTCTTTTGCTGGCTGCGGATGATCCAAATACTATTTCGATTGCTTAAAATTGTATTTATTATAAATGTATTACTTTTAAATTCACAAGAATTCTACCTGAACGTGTGACACTGGTTGACTATGTAACCGCTAACCGTAAACAGGCGATGCAATCGGATTTATGGACACCGTCCGCTAGCAACATCCAACTCGTTATTAGTTATCATCCGCCTCTATCAAACAAGAACAATCTATGCTGTCGACACCCAATTGTACGTTAAATTCGAGATGACTGATGAAAACAATAGACAGTCACAGTCGCGTAACATCGATCATTGTGTGCGGATGAACATCAATGTTCTACAAGTAAACGAGAACACAACTGTCGAGCTTGTCCTGGCGTCAGTAATTTAGTAGAACAGGCGGTCGAGACACACCTTAAATTTCGAGAAGGTCGCAGCTGATAAATATATAGACGGTGTCGCTTACTGCGATAACGGGAAGCATTTTTGTTGCGATGTAATTGGAGTCATTGGTTTGGGATGTTGTATTTGTCCAACAGTGATGTTTTATTCTCGCGGTCCTGGTCTGAAATTATTATGGTTGGTTTTTGTATTGATCGCCCGGGTAAACATTGCGTCCATCCACACATAAATAGTCTAGGATTAATCGATATATGATGTTCACAATAACGTCTTGTTAAATTGGTAATAATAATAATAATAATAATAATAACAACAACAACAATAACAACAATGTAAAACGTTAAATCAGTATGACACAAAGAAGATTATAGTGTTTTACCATATACGTATGTGTCTGATTTCAGGCAATCCAGTTATAATAAACCTCTCCGGATCGCCACATTACGAACATAATGGTATCTTGCGTTATTCATACACAGTGCAGTAAACAGAGCCAGACGCAGCGGTATGAACGGCTTGGATTTATCAGGTTGAGGCACATCTTCGTGGTAGCTTGGATATGTTAATAAAGGACGCAGTACGTCAATTATGAATGATGCTAATTTATAAATAATAATGTTTGGCTCATAATATAATATAACATATATGATGACGTGTACTTAGTTGTGGTCGATTGTGTGATGCACTCAATTGAAGCAGAATATTGGGTGGGTGGGTGGGTATGTGGGTGTGATCTTGCGCCACGGATTATTCAGGTTAGCGTCTATTGCTTTCACGTAATCTATGTTCCTCAGTGGATATGTACACCTACCTTACATATTACTATTATCATATATTGTCGCAATGCCTACATAGTCAGTATAATATTCTGCTTCAATTGAGTGCATCACACATTAGATCACAACTAAGTACACGTCATCATACATATTATATAATGAGACATCCACTGTGGCTTCGTTATTATTTATGAATTAGCATTCATGTTCGGCCGTCGAGTCGAGTCGACGAGGACCACTCTAGTCATCTGGGGGTAGCTGGGGCTGGATCTGGTGAGTGCGCAGATGGCTGACAAGGCCAATCCGTGCACGGAAGGTACGTTGGCAGTTGGGACAGAGAATGAGGGGGACGTCATACTGAGGATTGCTGGCTCGGGCTTTCCTGGCTTGCCTCCTTTGCTCTGCTGCAGCGGTCCTGTTGGCCACGCATATCTTGGAGCCTTTGTGCACGGAGGAACTCCACTTGGCCCTGTCCATGGCGGTTTGTTCCCAGTAGTCGGGGGTGATGGCAAACGCTTTCAGGGATGTTTTCAGAGTGTCTTTTGAAGCGCTTCTTCTGGCCTCCATGGGACCGCTTTCCTTGCTGTAGTTCGCCATAGAAGAGCCTTTTTGGGAGCCGATGATCTGGCATGCGGGCTACATGTCCTGACCAGCATAGCTGGGACTGCATTAGGATGGTATAGATGCTGGGCAGGTCTCCTTGGGCAAGTACCTCAGTGTTTGGAATCCTGTCCTGCCACTTGATGTTGAGGAGTTTCCTGAGGCACGATGTGTGGAAGTGGTTCAGCTCCTTGGCATGGCGTTGGTACACTGTCCATGCTTCACATGCGTAGAGCAGCGTGGGGAGCACTGTTGCCCTGTATACCTTCAGCTTGGTCTGTAGACTAGTGCCTCTTCTGTTTCAGACATTGGCATGTAGTCTGCCGAAGGTCGCGCTGGCCCTTGCAATTCTGGCGTTCACCTCGTCATCAATGGTGACATTTTGAGACAGTGTGCTGCCAAGATAGGTGAACCTGTTCACTGCACTGAGTCTCTGACCGTTGACTGTAATGTTGGGCTCAACATAGGGTTTCCCTGGGGCCGGCTGGTGCAGTACTTCAGTCTTTTTTATGCTGATGGTGAGACCGAAGTTTGTGCAGGCTATGGAAAATTTGTCTACGCTGCGTTGCACATCAGCTTCTGAGCCGGCGATGAGGGCACAGTCATCAGCAAACAGGAAGTCCCCGATGATGTCTGTCTTGACCTTGGTTTTTGCATGAAGCCTCCTGAGGTTGAACAGCTTGCCATCTGTACGGTACCTGAGGTCGATTCCAACGTCACCGTCTCTGAACGCGTCAGTCAGCATTGCGGTAAACATGAGGCTGAACAGTGTTGGTGCCAAGACGCAGCCCTGCTTGACGCCGTTAGAGACAGGCTCAGATGTCTCAGCGTTGTCCAGAATTTGTTCTTTCGTGCCATCGTGGAATTGCTGCACCATGGAGATAAATTTCCGTGGGCATCCGTACTTGGCCATGATCTTCCACAGACCCTCTCTGCTAACCGTATCGAAGGCCATTGTCAGGTCGACTTAGGTAGAGAACAGGTGAGAGTTCTGCTCAAGACATTTCTCTTGCAGCTGCCTTGCAGCAAACACCATGTCGGTTGTCCCGCGCTCTTTCCGGAATCCACACTGGCTCTCTGGTTGGAGTCCCTGGTCAAGGAGCGTTGTGAGACGGTTAAGCAGGATCCTGGCAAGTATCTTGCCTGCAATTGTGAGCAAGGATATACCTCGGTGGTTGTCGCAGACCTGATGATTTTCTTTTCGCTTGTACAGGTGTATGATAGAAGCATCTTTGAACTCCTGGGGGATCGTCTCCTGCTGCCACATGAGTAGAAACAGCTGATGGAGCTTTTCATTCAAAGCTGAGCCACCTTCCTTGTAGACCTCGGTTGGAATGCATTTTAGCATAATTCATAATTGAGATACTGCGTCCTTTACTAATATGTCCAAGCTACCATGAAGGGGTGCCTCCCCCCTGATGAATCACAGCCTTTTATTCCGCTGGGTCTGGCTCTGTTTACTGGACTGTGTATGAATAACGCAATATACCATTATGTTGATAACATGGCGACCCGGAGAGGTTTATTACAACTGGATTAACTGAAATCAGACACATACGTATATGGTAAAAACACTATAATCTTCTTTGTGTCATACTGATTTAACGTTTTACATTGTTATTATTGTTGTTGTTGTTGTTATTGTTATTATTATTACCAATTTAAAAAGACGTTATTGTGAACAGAATATATCGATTAATTCAAGACTATTTACGTGTTGTTGGACTCAATATTTCCCCGGGCGATCAATACAAAATCAACCATAATAATTTCACACCAGGACCGCGAGAATAAAACATCACTGTTGGACAAATACAACATCCCAAATCAATGACTCCAATAACATCGCAACAAAAATGCTTCCCGGTACCACAGTAAGCGACACCGTCTATATATTTATCAGCTGCGACATTCTGGAGATTTAAGGTGTCGAGGCTGTCTCGACCGCCTATTCTACTAAATTACTGACGCCACGACAAACTCGACAGTTGTGTCCTCGTTTACTTTTACAAGATTGGCCTCCATCCGCACACAATGATCGATGTTAACGATGACTGTCTATTGTTTTCGTCAGTCATCTTGAATCTGATATACAATTGGGTGTCGTTGGCATAGTTTGCTCTTGTTTCACGGAGGCGGATGATAACTAGTAACGAGTTGGATGTTGCTAGCGGACGATGCCCAAAAATCCGATTGCATCGCCTGTTTACGGTTAGCGGTTACCCAGTCAACCAGTGTCACACATTCCAGTGAATTAGAGAGTAATACATCCAAAATATAAAAATTCTTTAAGCAATCGAAATAGTATTTGGATCATCCGCAGTCGGCACAAGCAGTATTCCAGATATACGTATAAAGACAGCTTTAATTTTAAGTAATGTGTTTACATTTCAGTGAAAAGCGCTGCAGTGTGTTGCATACATTAATTCAAAATGAATTTAATTCACAATATGTGTCACGTACGATTTTTACAGATATATAGTTTGACTGGGATAATGCGGTAAGCCGATGGACAGGCTCGTTATGGTTAAATGTGTGTATATATTCGTACAACAACAAATAAATCAACAACAGATGTAACAGATTTCCAGTTTAATAACACAATTAAACGTATAGTAAATAATCACAAATCAAGTATGTTGAATATAATTACAATCTACCAAAGTTCAGTATAATGCATCACTAACAAATCACAGTTTATTTAATAAATCAAAGTTGGTATCAAACTGCAATCCTGGTTTAACCTTTCACAACCGACAGAGACACGTCACAGCAACACATTTGTCTTCGTCGAATATGAAGGATATCCGTTGATGATAATGCATACTTGAATGTGCTAGAGCATGCGAGCATATGTGTGAAGATTAGTCCAATAACCGACTGACGTACGATCTACAAAAACGGAAATATCCGCCGTTCGTTTATGTGTGACCTATTGGCTGTACAATTTATGAAACCGCTTCACCATCATGTAGTTAAACACGCGACACATCGTCGGATTGCAGTCCCGGCTTAGTGCAGCTGAACAAATATACAGACGATGTCGTTTATTAAGGTAGGAAAATGCGTTTTCCTCGCGCTGGTATTGGTGGCAATACCGACATTATACGTACTGCTCTATTTGTCCAACAATGTGGCGATATCCGCGAAACTTTGGACTACATTGACCGCTGAAGACTCTTCGTCAAGTATCCGAACAAAATACAGCACCTCCGTCACATTTGACTTGGAAGAAGGTTTCCCTCTACCAGATGCCCAGCACCCTTGCGTCAAGATGAGTAGTCTCCGTTATCTGCGTCAGTTGGAGCGAGGAAAGGATGCCGCTTACATCTCCAACCTCAGGTCTCACGGTGATTTAGACAGCCAAGACCGTACCATTGTGTTGCGATACAGATCGAACACTTCCACGATTCTGGCGACGAGGCCAGACGCTGGACGAATATCTGCAATATTCATGGGACGGACCGGCAACAAGATGTTCATCTATGCCTCTTTGTATGGTATCGCGCGCAGGAACGGCATGCATCCCGTGATCTCTGAAAACAACCCACTACTGAAGCTGTTCCACCTCAACGTGACTGTGGTTCAGAGTGACCGCCCTGGCCGAGATTGGGTCCAATACGTTCCAAAACGCGGTAAATATGACCAGCACACAGAGTACTTGGATCCACGGGTTGATGTTGAAATTGTAGGCATATTATCGTGTTGGCAATATTTCGGACATGTCATGCGAGATCTCGTCCAAAACCACTTCCTCTTCCGCGAAGCCGTCCATCGAGAAGCGGATAACTTTTTGCGACGTTCGATGACGCAGTTCAACATTTCGCCGTATGACGGCGCCGTGATAGCAGTGCACATCCGTCGTACAGACTTAGTACGCAGGCGTATAAAAGATGGACACTTGAACTCGATACCAGGTAAAGCCTATTTCAGTCACGCTGTCGCGTTTTTCAACCGCTTTTTAAACAATAAGACAATGTTTGTCGTTTGCTCTGACGACGTGGACTGGTCAAAGGTAAACTTCTTCACGGAACGTCCAACCGTGTTCTCCGTCGGGCGCAGTGCAGACGTCGACTTTGCTATTCTCTCTCGCTGCAACCACAGCATACTCACCATTGGAACATTTGGCCAGTGGTCAGCCTACATGGCCGGTGGAGTTACAGTCTACCACAAAGCCGGATCTCCGACAGATGTCCCGCTCGAGGCAGTCAACAGGAAAATTAATCCAACACAGAATCCTCGGGACGCATGGATTGCGTTGTCTTAGACGACTTGGACACTGTGCAATGATGGAGCTATCCAACGGAACGCACACATGCAACAACTTGTAACACTGGACAGTACTTTGTGTGAACCTACTATTGCGAGAAAACCGTTTCTAAAACGTTGCCCATTGTGCTCTTTGCTCTCTGAAGTGTTTATGTATTTGCATTTAAATTATTATATTTAGCGTTGTATTTTTGACGATAATTGGATTTAACGAATTGGAAAAGACGATACATGAATTCCCGTGGTCATAGTCGAATTATACAATACAAATCAAACAAGTATGTGGGTCATTCAATAATTGCTGTATACTTTCATGTATAATCATGTAACAAGGTTACCCTTTGCTAATATATGGTATTGCCTGCCATATTCCTTGTGCACATATCATGTGATTCTGCTGCTATCATTAAACTATTAGATGGGTTAAGACATATTTGAATCAATTGATATGAAGAAATATGATATATACAACATATTCTATTTCATGGGGTCACCAAAAAAATTCCCCCATGTATGTGCTTTGGTTGTTATTATACATAATCGCTACTTTCCACCACATCATTCTCACCAACATTCAACACTGAGATCGCCACTTTGAACATCAATGAAACCAGGTGTGTATAAAGTAAAGAAAACGAAGAGTGGTCACTTCACATCAATGAAACCAGGTGTGTATAAAGTAAAGAAAACGAAGAGTGGTCACTTCACATCAATGAAACCAGGTGTGTATAAAGTAAAGAAAACGAAGAGTGGTCACTTTGAATCTGTCCATTTTCTTACCATGATTGCATCCTCAATAATTTATAGTGACTCGTTAATTCATCCATTCTTACAATGACTGCATCCTGTATACAACGACGTTTTGTTTTTATTAATTTTTACTTATATTGTAGACGTCACACACAATTGAAGCAGAATATTATACTGATTATGTAGGCATTGCGACAATATATGATAATAGTAATATATAAGGTAGGTGTACATATCCACAGAGGAACATAGATTACGTGTAAGCAATAAACGCCAACCTGAATAATCCGTGGCGCAACATCACACACACCCACCCACCCACCCACCCATCCACCCATCCATCCACCCACCCACCCACCCACGCACACGTACACGCACACGCACACTTGAAACATGACAACATGACATGACAATTCGGGTAAAGGCTATTGAGCGCAAGTCTGCCTGAGTTATCAATATCAGAGCATTGATTTTGGGAATAGTTGCTCTGACACTTTCCCCAATCATCATTATTCAAATGTGAGCAATTATTATATATTAATACCCACGAAGGCAATGCTTAAGAACTAACGCCTGTGTATAAGGAAATGTTATTCATGCCTATTAAATTACCACCTTTAATAATTGATAGTTCAATCCCTACACAGCTGATCACAGTTAAACCGGGGTTGATGCGGTGTGTGACGTCTACAATATAAGGCAGGCAGACTTGCGCTCAATAGTCTTTACCCGAAATGTCATGTCATGTTGTCATGTTTCAAGTGTGCGTGTGCGTGGGTGGGTGGGACACACACACACACGCACGCACGCACGCACGCACACACGCACACTCACTCACACACACACTCACACTCACACACACACACACACACACACACACACACACACACACACACACACACACACATGCACTCACGCACGCACGCACGCATACTCACTCACACAAACACAAACACACACACAATCACACACACACACACACACACACACACACACACACACACACACACACACACACACACACACACACACACACACACACACACACACACACACACACACACACACACACACACACACACACACACACACACACACACACACACACACACACACACACACACACACACACACACACACACACACACACACACACACACACACACACACACACACACACACACACACACACACACACACACACACACACACACACACACACACACACACACACACAATCATATAGTTGAAATCGCATGACGTTTTCAACGGAACGTGTATCTACACCAATTCACGCGCCACCCACCCACCCACCCACCCACCCACCCACCCACCCACCCACCCGAACAGGAAATCAGACTGAACTCCAGTAAGTTCTCTTTTCATGATCAGAGCATGTATTGCTGCCAGCATACGCCGGGTTAGAAGCGTTTCCTTTGGTTTCTACTCTGGCATAACTTTTACACAAATGAACTTCAAACTTTGAGAGATATTTCTGAACTTCCTTTGAAGGCTCTGTTTTGTTTTTTACTGCTGTTTCATAGTCAGACAATTTCATACGCGCTGCTTCCCCACTTCTCCTCCTGTTAAACAAGATCACTTGTGCCAAAGTAAGCTGAACTATGTAAACATTGGCGTTTATGTCCTGTGTCATTTCCGACAATTTCTCTTAAATTTTCCCAGATAAGTGCTTCTGCAACTTTACAACATCTTCAATCAAAGGCAAGAGGTGTGGTCTTGTTGTACTGGTTTTCTCTCAAAGTTGACCGAGACACTGTGCTAATTCTGTCACTCCATTCACTGGCATATAGGTCCAGAAATGCTTGAGCCTTCTTTATTTTCTCATCATTGCTTTCAATCAGGCCTGTTGACTGAAGAAGCTTGGCACACTTCATCAAACTGGCTACAAGTTTCAGTGGCAGAGAAGGAGTCTTATAACTGTGGTCCTTTTCATCATAATCAGCGACTTTTCTAACCCCCTGAAGGAGCAGTTTCCAATTAACGGGCTAAATGCAACTTTCCAAATCTGTTTTTGTACTGGTGATCTTCCTGATGCTTAAAATCAGTCTTCCAAGCTCTCTCAGTTTGTTGGCTATGTAACTGCGATTGTGAATTTCATGACCATATTTTTCATACAGCCGAACTCCGTATGCTCTTAACAAAGGGTCACTTTCTATTGTATATCTCACTTCAGCATCCACCATGTGAAGCAGAATGTTAGCATAGAGATCTTTGCTCTTCACTTTCAGTGGCAGAAGAAGTTTCGTGTTTTTAATGGTTTCGTTACGTTTTGCTTTATCATGGACATTTTCTTTCAGTGGACAGGTATTCTGGTGTTTCCACAAGTCTGTATTGACATACATAGCCCAACAGTATTCACAAGGTACATAATCACTAGTTTGTGACAATTGAGTTGGTCTAGCTCTGTATCTTGGACTAATGCAGCCGGATCCATTTTCAATCACGCTGTAATTGTGATTAAAGTCACCTTTGTTAACCAAGGCTGCCCAAGCTGCCCTTCTTTCTTTTAATTTTTTAGTAAGATTTAGCACTTTTGCTATTTCCAACTCATCTGCATGTACTTGTTCCAAATGTCTTGCCATTTTGGAAACTTGCTTTTCACAATATAGACAACTGTGGTTCTTCAGCTGTCGTTTTTTACCACCCACCACAGACTGCTGCACGCAGAGTTTGTCTTCCTGGTGAACTGATGTACTGCTACTAACTGAGTGGCATCCAGTGATTGTTTCCGTACTACTGCTGGCCTTATTATACATGGGAAAAACTTCAGACATTTCATCTGACAACCTACTTTCACAATGATCTTCTTCTATTTCTGATGTATCTCCGTTGCCCTCCAAGTCAACTGATGCACTTTCGTCTTCTAAAGGATTGTAATCCTCATCTGATTCATCGCGATATATGGCACTAGAGTAATTATTTCATACAACAGAATCGTCATCGTTGATTTATGTAGTTTTCCAATTGAAATTCTTGTTTCAGCCTTTTTCTGCCATGGAGAGCGTCCACTTCCATACTCTTAGCGCAGTTCCTCGGCAGTACGAATGTCTCTTGATGCAAAGAGACATATGTTTGGGCAGCCAGATGGACACATCACAATTATCATGTTACAGTTC
>BSQZ01000010.1:7802500-7857500 GCA_033239005.1 Lamellibrachia satsuma
TGTTTTGGGTGACCCCATGAAATAGAATATGTTGTATATATCATATTTCTTCATATCAGTTTATTCAAAGATGTCTTAACCCATCTAATAGATTAATGATAGCAGCAGAATCACATGATATGTGCACAAGGAATATGGCAGGCAATACCATTTATTAGCAAAGGGTAACCTTGATACATGATTATACATGAAAGTATACAGCAATTATTGAATGACCCACATAATTGTTTGATTTGTATTGTATAATTCGACTATGACCACGGGAATTCATGTATCGTCTTCTCCAATTCGTCAAATCCAATTATCGTCAAAAATACATCGCTAAATATAATAATTTATATGCAAATACATAAACACTTCAGAGAGCAAAGTGCACAACGAGCAACGGTTTAGAAGAAAAAATTTCTCGCAATTATAGGTTCACACAAAGTAAAAAACAAGTTTGCCCAGTGTTACAAGTTGTTGCAGGTGTGCGTTCCGTTGGATAGCACAATCATTGCACAATGTCTAAGTAGTCGCATGGATAGTGTTGGATTCACTTTCCTGTAGGCAGCTAGCGTCGAGCGGGACATCTGTCGGAGATCCGGCATTGTGGTAGACTGTAACTCCACCGGCCATGTAGGCTGACCACTGGCCAAATGTGCCAATGATGAGTATGCTGTGGTTGCAGCGAGAGAGAATAGCAAAGTCGACGTCTGCACTGCGGCCTACGGAGAACACGGTTGGACGTTCCGTGACAAAGTTTACCTTTGTTTATACCCAGGGGTCGAAATTAAGAAATTTAACCTACTCGCCAGGGGGACTAGTAGGCTTAATATGTTACTCATCCCCATGAAAAATCACTAGTCCCCATTTTTGGTAGACATCGTCAAAATGCGACCTTTTTTATGCAAATTCGTATGTTGACCTGCAGTTCTCCTTAAACATAAAATGAACAAATAAATATAAATTTCATAATTGATGATGCAACATAATTATTTTATTCAATTAGTACTAAATCAGATCCCGAGGTTCTGGACGTTGTCAACGGCCGCATGACTCGACTCTCGAGTCCTCCACAATGTCCCCAGGCAGTGTCAGTGAATTACATCTTTCAGGATTTGGGCAACTGCATCTTCATCCATCTCCGACTCATCAGAGCCATCATCAATGTCACCAATGTCAGTGATGATGTTGGGCCTCCTTGCCCTGGGCCCAGCATGGTTCCAATGCTTCACTGCAGATGATGGATCAAACTGGTCCACATCAGGGGTTTCCAGCAAGACTGTCATCAGAACTGACATATGTGTGTCAGATAGCCTGGTTCTCCAGTCAGATTTAACAAACTTCATGTGGGAACCACCTTTTCTGCTGAACATGCGGGAAGGGTGAGGATCAGGTCAATAAGTCCCAGGACATTGGGGCATCGTGTCCCAAATTATAGGTTAACTTCCTCCCACGACAGCTTCTTCACTGCGGGATAACTTGTGTAGAGAAGACTCTTGAGCTTGGCCCACTCTGGTTCCATTTTGGAAACAACCAGCGCAGAGGACGAGAGTATCCACCTTGTCATCACCGAAGTCTTTTTCGTGAACAAGGGATGTTGGCCGCAGCTTCAGGTTGGCGATTGATGACGCTGCAATGATTCCTTATGCCCCCTCTTCGAATCTGTCACTGAGACAGCAGCCCCTGTACCATTCCACGTCTAGCTTCTTCAAAAGCAGAGGATGGTGCTCCTATTGTCTCTCAAAGAAACTGGTCTTTGCCATTAATTATCTTCAGAGAAGGCCCATCCTTCTTTCCATATTTCTCGATGACTACTTTGCATGCAGTTATCTCGGAATTGATGTCCGCGATTGTGATTTCCTTTTGCAGGAATGCTATTGAGACATCACTCAAGGCTACATCTGCGAGGAAGTGGAGGAAGTACACAACATCCTTGGAATGTAGCAGTGCGTAGTAATAATTATTTGCCTTTGTGCGCTGCTCTTTTGACTTTCCTTGTACATCGGGGTTCATCACCTGGGATAAATGGGTCACAAGCCCCTTGTATCCCTTCAGCATATTGGAAACTGCTCTTGATATGTAGGGAACCCAACGGTTCCCGCCGACTCTACTCGGGATACGGTGGGTCTCTCCGAGCGCATCAAAAGCTTGTTTGATGCTGCTCCTGTTGAGGGGGCTGTTCCGATAGAAGAAGTACAAAGAAAGGAGCAGTGCATCAACTTTCTTGTACAGCTGTATCCCGCGAGCAGCTTCCTTGTAAGCCAGTTCATTTCTATGTGCAGAGCAGTGCACAGCTACAAGTTCTGGTCGGTCTAGCCGTTGTCGCAGTTTCGCCACAAATCCATTGTTTTCCCCAACATGGTGCTTGCGCCGTCAGTTCCAGTTCCCACAATCTTCTTTTCCCACGAGGGGCCAGCAAAGTAATATGTGAAGAGAGTTGACATTGCCACTTCTATCACTTGGGCATCCCATCCCCTTAGCAATAATTTTCACCCCATCAAAGTGGACATTGATTGACCCTTGGTGACAGTACCGAACATATGCCAGTTCGGCCTCGGTGTGGCTGTTGTCAGTTGAACCATCGCATATGAGGGACACAAACTTTGCCTCGGCAACCATCTCTTTCATTTCATCCCTTGTGCATGAGCAACGTGATGGATAAACGTTGCACACTGCTTGTCGTCTGTAGGTGTGGCCGGAAGTGTAGTGGCTGCTCGTTTACGAAATCGGATATATCGGGAAAGAAGATTTAAAATTTAATTGTTCGATACAATGTGTTACGTTTAAACACTAATTAAAATTGCTTGCATTTATATTGTTGCAAATCGAGTGGAAAATAGCCACTCGCCGGGGGGACTAGTGCATGCCAAACGTTACTCATCCTCATCAATTTCTATTCGCATCGGGCGAGGGAGCGAGCGTTAAGTTCGATCCCTGTCTATACCACGTCGTCAGAACAAACGACAAACAACGCCTTATTGTTAATGAATCAGATATTGACCGTTGTAATCTCAGTTTAATCTGCGATGTCGCAGATTACATGTCAACGCATTCTAAAACAGCAACAGCCGATGACATCGATAAAGTACACAAAGCTACGAATCTTACGTATTATATATGTATTTTATACTTAATATATGTTTTTAATTATATAACATTTAATTACATGTAGCTGTGTCAAGATCTCGTTTTCTCAATAATATATACGTCACTAAGGTTTTTTAGTTTGATCAATAAGTTCAGCATTTCCAGAACAACATTGTGAGTTGACTAATGAAATCGCTAATCCTGAAAAACTAGACTGTTGTAATACTTCTAAAAAATACAGCTATATACAGGGCAACTGATTTTGCTCATAATTGTTTATATGTCAAATATTTTTTTTCCTGTATCTTACGAATATACCTGAATCATACCTTATGCAAAATTTCAAAGAAATATTTTTGTGATAACCAAGGTATTTTGAATTTCAAACGTGGTTTTCTTAGTTTGAACGTTTCAACCCTATGTATGTTTACTGCAACATAAATCCGGCTATCAGTGGGCTATGTCTTTATATTATGCAACATATGAAAGCTTAATATATTCTCTTTCCAAACGGGTAGATAACTCTATATTTTCAAAAATGTACATGTGACTAATTTTTTTAGGACTCGACAAAATGCCATGCACGCCACAGCGACACACTTGTCTTCTTCGAATACGATGTAACCGATCGCGCGATTATGTGCGCCTGGGCTCCTGCGAGGATTCGAATAACACATTGACGTATGAATTGTAAAAAACAACGTTAGTTTATGTTTGACAGGTTGGTTATTAATTTTATGTTCACGTACTATCATGTAACAGAACATGCGACACATTGTCGGTCTAGACTGCAGTCCCGACTTAACGCATTTCAATATACAGACAATGTTGCTTACAGTGGTAGGAAAACGCGTATTTGTGGTGTTGCTACTTGTGGCAATAGCGACGTTTTGCGTGTTCCTCTATTTGTCCAATCGCGGCTTGTTTTACGCGAATCTTTCGACTGCGTTGAGTGCGGGAGACTCTTCGTCAAATATCCGTACAAAAAACGGCGTCAACGTCATATACGACAATGAAGAAAGTTTGCCTTTACCAGTTGCCCAGCACCCTGTCGTCACGATGAGCAGACTCCGTTATTTGAGTGAAATAGAACGAAGAATCGATGGCACTTCCTTCGCCAGCCTCAAGTCTCACGGTGATTTAGACTGCCACAATCGTACCATCGTCTTGCGATACAGGTCAAATACTTCGACGATGCTCGAGCCGAGGCCGGACGCTGGACGTTTAGTTGCGACTTACATGGGACGGACCGGCAACAGGATGTACATTTTTGCCGGTCTATACGGCATCGCGCGCAGGAACGGCATGCATCCCGTGATCTCTGCAAACAACCCACTGCTGAATCTGTTCCAGCTCAACGTGACAGTGGTTCAAGATGACCGCCCGGGCCGAGATTGGGTCCAATACATTCCCTTTCGCGGCACGTATGACAGGCACACAGAATACTTGGATCCACGGGTCGATACTGAACTTGTAGGCTACGTGACGAATTGGCAATACTTCGAACACGTCATGCGAGATCTCGTCCAAAACCACTTCCGATTCCGCGAAGCCATCCAACATGAAGCAGACAACTTCTTGCGGCATTCGATGGCGCAGTTCGGATTCTCGCCGTCAGACGTCGCCGTGATCGCAGTGCACATCCGGCGAACCGACTTAGTACGCAGGCGAATAAAAGCAGGAAGTTGGAACTCGATACCAGACAGAGCGTACTTCAGTCACGCTGTCGCGTTTTTCAACCGCCTCTTTAAAAACAAGACGATGTATGTTGTTTGTTCTGACGATGTGAAATGGTCAAAGGTAAACTTTGTCACGGAAAGTCCAACCGTGTTCTCCGTCGGGCACAGTGCAGACGTCGACTTTGCTATTCTCTCTCGCTGCAACCACAGCATCCTCACCATTGGCACATTTGGCCAGTGGTCAGCCTACATGGCCGGTGGAATTACTGTCTACCACAAAGCAGGATCTCCGACATATGTCCCGCTCGATGCTGCATTCAGGAAAGTGAACCCAACACAGAACCCTCGAATCGCATGGATAGCATTATCATAGACTAATGTGCTTTGAATAACCGACACACTTGGTAATATTGGGCAAAATTACTTTCAGTACTTTTTGTGAATCTACTTTTGCGAGAGTCGTTTATCTCAAATGTTTCTCACCGTGGTCTCTCTTGTTGTCACAAGTTTTTTATGTATTTGAATTTAAATATGTCTATCGTTGTATATTAGAGATAATTGGATATTTTGACGGACAGGACCAGAAGACATGTGCATGTCCGTGCGCATACTCGATTCATACAGTGCAGGTATATTGGTCATTCCACAGGTGCCGTAAACGTTTTGTAAATTTTCTGTCACAGCCATATATGTGCATCATTTATGTATTTGAATTTAAATATGTATATCGTTGTATATTAGCGATAATTGGATATTTTGACGGACAGGACCAGAAGACATGTGCATGTCCGTGCGCATACTCGATTCATACAGTGCAAGAAACATGTATGTTGGTCATTCCATAGGTGATGTAAACCTTTGTAAATTTTCTGTCGCAGTCATATATGTGTACATTGAAAACACATTATATAATCAGAGTAGAAATCATTGTTATATGCACCTTATACATATTATGGAATGTGCAACCCGTTTATCAAGTGACTTGCTCGGAAATAGTCATGTTCCTGTACTACCGCAGTAGAAGCTATAGTAGACGAGAATGCGTGCCATATTGCTTGCGCAAATTTCACGTAATTCTGATGCCTTTGTACTCTTGGTGGTGGGTAACAACATATTTGAATAAACTAATATTAAGATCTATGTTGTATTTTCCGTGACATACAAACTATTTGTGGCATACAACCTATTTGTGGCATACAACCTATTCGTCTCCATGTACGTGCCAGTATTGTCACCTTGTACGTGCCAGTGTTGTCACCTTGTACGTGCCAGTGCTGTCACCTTGTACGTGCCAGTGTTGCTACCGAGTTTGCATTCTGTATATGGTTACTCTTTTATTAATTTTTTGTTTAATTGTCTTCTCTTGATCACCTTTCTACACATATTTTCTTTTTGACTGACTGCTTGTACCAATGCCAGTTTAACTGTTCTCACTTGTACAGGGAATCGAACATAAAGTACAAATATATGTAATTTTATTGTCATGTATATCATTTGTGTTGATGTCACGCACCGCACCATTCCCAGTTTAGCTGTTCTCAGCTGCACAGGGGTCAAATATTAAGTGTCAGAATAGGTAATTTAATAGCGATGGATAACAAACCTTTACTGACAGCCGTTAACGGTCAAACAGAGCCGGCAGAGGCAGTAACATTGATTACTTGCTTACACTGGAATAATTATGGTTGGCGAAAGTGTCAGAGCAGTTAGTGCTCAAGCCGACCTCCGCTCAATTTATCTCACGTAATTTATGTTTCGCTGTGTACATATACATGTACAATATGTATCACAATGATGATAGGCGATAGCAGCATGTCTACTTAATGTTAACAACTGAACATTTCTGTAGGCTTACTATGGTGATTTTATATCTTATTAATGGTGAATGATTTATTATATTTTAATGCATATTTGTATTTATTATATATATATATATATATATATATATATATATATATATATATATATATATATCCTTGTACTTGCTACTTGGTAATAAAACGTATCTTATCTATATATATATATATATATATATATATATATATATATATATATATATATATATATATATATATATCCGAAGACAAAGCACAACCTACCATTATTCAAGTTATCGAAATAAAGCAGTGAGAGTAGAACGTTAACACACTCGTTGTCATTGACACAGACTCATTTTCGGAGCAAGTTCCACACAATTTTTAACGAATTATTATCAGATATGAGCGTTCGTTTTTTTTAATATATGGGAGTGCGTAATATCACATATGGCACAAGATCGTATCGTATTTGATAGGTACTTGGGTATGACTGATACGTGTCGCGGTGCTCAGTGTTGTATCGCACGATAGTGGGTAGCTGGCTGTCGACGGACGACCAGTGTCATTGCATACATTGTTTCTCTCCACTCCGTTCCGTCTGGGGTGGAGCTGGTATATATAGGGTCAGCCAGCCAACCGGGATACTGTTGGCAGGCGATGCAGCAAAGGCCTTCCCGAACCAGGGTTGCCGCCATGAGGACATTAGTAGCCACAACAGTGTTATAATATTTCATTTATCGTCGCAATGCCTGCACAATGAATACAATAATTGTTTCATTTGAATGCCTCACACATTCGACCACAACTACGTTCAAGTATTGATATGTCCATCCGTAATGGCTATACTGTTATTTTTATAATTGAGCCTCATGAGGCTACGAGGAAGGAGAGACACCCCCGATAAATACAAGTCATGTATGCTGCTGGACCTGCTTCTGTTTACTGCCCTTTCTATGAATAGCGTTATTTACCATAATATTCGCAATATGACAATCCGGAAAGGTGTATTACAACTGTATAGCCTGAAACCCGATAAATGTTTATAATGAAAATAATAAAGCTGGTGTCGCCATTCCCACACACCCAGCTACAACGGAATATATTCTAATCCATGTTGTTTTATACTGGTTTAGCCTTTTGCATGCAAAGTATTCCACCCTAAACCTGTATCTTGCAGACATTGCGTTTGCGTACATTGTGGCAAGTTTTCAGGATATAGTTTTTTTATGTCCAGCGGTTCCTTTATTCAAACTATTCCAAGAGGATCTACAAAATCGAAGACAATTGTAAAGCCCAGTCTACCTGTTACTACCCTCTATTTTGCACAATGACCAGTCTGTAAAAATAAGCGACACAAAAAAATTACACAAAGTAGATAACGGTAATTCGGCACTGCTGTCATCAATCGAACATCAAGAGAATCTTGGCATTTCGTACCAACGATTCCGCTACGCATCACTACTATTGTTTCTAGTTACACGAGCCCCACAGCACGTCGCCACTGCTCACTAATTTGTTTCGTGAGACTACATCTGGACTTTCAATCCGTCCAAATGTCCAGAGCCAGTGTTTATAGACTACATCAACCATTGCTGTATATCTGTATATCCAAATAAATGCATGGATTTCATTGATAACATCATGATTATCCAATCAGATGCATATTTACAAATATAGCGACCTTGACAATCTGAATTGTTAATGTTAACTGCACTAGCAATCATATACAGGGAAACCTGCGGCGACAACAGTGCGCGAAATTTAAGAAAACAACTGCTCCCTCAATCTCTCCCTCTCTCGCTCCGTCCGTCCGTCCGTCCGTCCGTCCGTCCGTCCGTCCGTCCGTCCGTCCGTCCGTCCGTCCGTCCGTCCCTCCCTCCCTCCCTCCCTCCCTCCCTCCCTCCCTCTCTCCCTCCCTCCCTTCCTTCCTCCCTGAAGAGTAGGTTAGGAAATGACGAAAATAGTTTGTAATTTTTGAAATACGGCTCTCTTGCAATATTTTGTTGACACAAACTACCGAAAGCAATTTTGCCCAGTATTACCAGTTGTTCCAGATGTGTGTTGGACGTCCTTTTTCATAATTGTTTTGATCGTGTCTTATGTTATAGCATAAAATAATCTACATTTTTGTTTCATCAAACAAAATAACACATTTGCATAAACATTTATTTTGGGAAATAATGTTATTACATAGACACAATAGAAACACAAGCTCACACCCGTCCAGACCTTCTGCCTTGATGACGAAAGCTACGTCTCTCCGCGAAAGGATACAAACAAGACGAACAAAAACAGTGATTTCAGGAAGGAGCTTTAAATAATCTTTGTGTTAAGGAAGATCGATGCTATGTCCATAGTGCGCCAAATCGTCGTTCCGCTGTATTTAATTTTTTGGATTACAATGCTGCATTTAACATCACCTATATAGCACTGGGGTGGATCCCCATATTACATTTATTACAAGGTGGCAACTTGAGTCAGACGGGAGTATTTTTCTTGCATACGTTCAACGTGTTTGATAAGTCGAGTTATAAAAATCAACTTCTCCAAACGCAAGGCTATCACCTCATGAGAAAACTATATTGTTCTAGAAGGCGAAGAACTTCAGATTGTAATGAAAGCTCTGTTTCAGTGCATGGGGCACGTATACTGTGAAAATGCATGCACAACATAATTGCGATTTGTTCGACTCCTCCCAAACAAAATATCAAAAATATAAATAAATGTAGGCGGGACAAAATATTTATTCAATGTAAATACAAAATGGCGTCTCAGAGCAATATTTTCTGTCAGTATGACTAATTGTATACTGCATTTAATTGACTTTACTTAGATTTAACATCATATAATACAACACAATATTCCTAGATATGGAGAAAGCCTTTGACATGGTCCTAAAAGAGAAAGTGATGGACATGTATGAGGTACCATCAGATCTACAAAAAAGCACCTATTCAACCTGTGACCATCTCAGGAGTAAAACAGGGAAGTATACTTTTCCTATGTTTTATTTATCCATGGATTTGGTGATTCGGGAAGTTGCAACAAATCAAGAAGAACATAATTTCAAAATACCCAGCTAATAATGTGACGTTACATTTACGTAGCAGATACGTCATCTGTTTCGTCTCAGTCACATCACATTTCGACGTATCACACGTAGAGCATGAGGACTCGCAAAAATGTAATTGTGACGTCGTATGCCACTTCACAAAATTACTGACATTGACGTATCAGTGACGTCACAACTATGTGTCACAAAATTTCATCAAATCAGGGTTTTTTCGCCATAAAGTAATACAGAAGTGCCACGTTCTGCTACGCATTTGACGTCTCAATTATGCCTCATAATGCGTCGTCAAATCACGTATGTTTATACATAAAGTAAAATATCAGTGCGACGTTCTGCTACGTATTACCTACGTCACTTTACGACCTATCATATACTCCATATATTCCGTCTCAGTTGCTTCACGTTGCGACGTACCAGACACAATGACGAACTCGTGATGCGTCCTCTGCTCTGTCTCAGTTACGTCACAGAGTGACGTGCCAGAGACGTGAAAATGAGGACTAGTAAATATGTCCTTGTCACGTGCGACGTCTCATAATGACTCCCTGTAACCAGCTAGCTAATATATCTTAAAATATAATCCGTCTAAATGCCATCTTATATGTCTATTTACAAATATTGAATTATCAGACCCATCGTTCCATGACAAACGCGTAGCCAAATTGTTTAAATATGTTAATAATTAAAGTATGCCAAATCTTATAACACGATTTGTATTCCAACACCGTTATATTAGGTTGCACACGCTTGCCATCGTCATTTGCATCGTTGTAAGTCCCACAGTGCCTGTGATGTTCTGCGTACGTTTATCGTAGCAGATATAGTGAGAACCACATGTGTTTTCGTCCTGTCTCGGTAGAAGAATCGAGAACTCGTCGAAGACATCCACTCCCAAATCTGCCGCTTTCACCCTGATCATCTCATTGAATGCAGCCAAGGCGAAATTGTTCCGTCCACCCAATGTGTTTCTCGTGTCGTCGGTGTCTCGAGACGGCGGCGATGTTAGAACGACGAATGTGAAACCCGTCCGCTGCGAAACTTCTGCAAATGCGGCCAACGATTCGACGAACCGACGAATCCCCGTTGACATTGCAAAGGCCAGGCCACGTTGAGACAAGTCGTGCACACCTGTTTGTACAAATACCAAGTCGTTCTCGCTGAAAGTTAACTTTCTGTCGGACAAATTTCTACCAAACTCGTCCGAAAACCGATACCAAGTGTAGTTAAGGTTGCCGACACTCGTCTGATAGTGTTTTCTAATTAAACTCGCTGGTCTCTGGTAGCATTCGTCCAATAAGTAGTCAAACTTGAAACGCATGTGCGACGATCCGTACATGAAAATGTTACCGAAGCGTTTCACACATGCGCACAAAGACCACTTGTTCAGCGACCCGAACCACTTTCCGTCATGCAGTCTTGCATCTCTGAAAAAGGTTATAGATGCGTATGTTTAAATGCAAGGAGCATAGTAAATAAGAAAAACGAATTAAACATTATGGTAGAAGATATTGACCCTCACATAATTGGTATAACTGAATCATGGGCCAACATAGATATAACAGATGCTGAATTAGGACTGACAGGATACGTAATGTTTAGGAAAGATCGAATAGGAAGAAGGGGCGGGGGAGTTATTTTATATGTTAAAGAATCTATTCAGGCTTATGAAATAAAACTAGAAAGGGAAGCAGATTGCGATGAAGCTGTTTGGTGCAAAATTGTTTCAGGAAATTCAAAATTAACTGTTGGATTAGTTTACCGAAGTCCAAACATAAACGAAGAGGACAACACAAAAATAAAAAACGCTATAAAGGAAGTTAGTAAAGGGGAATGTATCATAATGGGAGATTTTAACCATGGACACATACAATGGAATTCTCTAGAGAGCACAGGGATTGAGGATCAACAATTTCTATGTTTAATCCAGGATAGCTTTCTTACTCAGCACGTACTAGAACCAACCAGGGGAGAAAATGTATTAGATATAGTTTTGTCATCACAAAAGAATTAGTGGACAATGTAAAAATATTTGAACCATTGGGTAATAGTGACCATAATCAAATACATTTTGACATCAATGTAAAATCAGAAAGTAAAAATAAGAAAACGTACAAGAGAAACTTCCACAAAGGTAACTACAAAGATATGAGAAAATACTTAGCACAGCTAGATTGGAATAACATGCTGATGAATAAGACTGCAATTGAATGTTGGAATATTCTAAAATATGAAATTGAGAGTATCATTGATAAATTTGTTCCCTTCCGAAAACAAGGAAAACGGTGTAGAAAGAAACACGTGTCAAAAGAGGCAATTAGAAAAATAATGCTAAAACAAACTATGTGGAGGGTTTATAGGCGTACCAGAAAGGAAGAAGACTATGCAAAATATAAAGAGGCACTTAATGCAGCTACAACTGAAATCAGACAATCTAAAAGAAGCTATGAGCAAAAACTGGCATGTAACATAAAAACTGACAGCAAGAGTTTTTATGCATATGTCAGGAGTAAACAAAACGTACAAGACAAGGTTGGACCTCTAGAAGACAGTGCTGGAAATATAATATCACAGGGGTTTTTAATGGCGGAAGACCTAAATGGTTACTTCAGTTCAGTGTTTACAAAAGAAGATATTAGTTCATTACCAGTTGCTGATGCTAAATTTCAGGGGACTAAATCTGACTATTTAGGACCGTTAGTTGTAACTCCAGAATTGGTAGCTAGGAAAATAAAGGCAATGAAGGATAACAAATCACCGGGAGTGGATGGGATTCCTCCAAAATTACTAATGGAAACAGTAGATCAAATCAGTATACCACTTGCAAGAGTATTCAACTTGTCATTAAAAGAGGGAGTTGTTCCGTTTGAATGGAAAGAAGCAAACATCATACCATTATTTAAAAAGGGTTCGAGAAATAAGTCAGAGAATTACAGACCAGTGAGTTTAACGTCAGTGATTTGTAAATTATTAGAAAGGTTAATTAAAGACCATATGGTGGACTTCCTCGTTAAGCATAAATTATTAAATTCATCTCAACATGGATTCCTTAAAGCGAGGTCATGCTTAACAAATGTGTTATGTTTTTGGAAGAAATCACTAAGTGGATAGACGAGGGATCGCCAGTAGATATTATCTACTTAGATTTTCAGAAAGCTTTTGACAAAGTGCCACATCAAAGATTGCTACTTAAATTAAAAGCCCATGGTATCGGGGATAGCATAACTGACTGGATAGAACAATGGCTGACTGACAGAAGACAACGAGTTGTAGTAGATGGCGAAGTTTCAAATTGGAAATCGGTTTTGAGTGGGGTACCTCAAGGATCAGTATTAGGACCTATATTATTCTTAATTTATATCAATGACTTGGACGACAGTATAACAAGTAACGTACTGAAATTTGCGGACGACACAAAACTGTTTAGAAAGGTTAATACTGATGGTGATAAACAACATTTACAAAACGATCTAGACAGATTAGTGAAATGGTCTGAGAAATGGCAGATGCTGTTCAATTTTGGGAAATGTAAATGCCTACATACAGGACATGGGAACTTGAATGTAAACTATAAAATGGGAGCTACTGTTCTTGGTACTACTGTAAAAGAAAAGGACTTAGGAGTTACAATAAGCGCTGATATGAAAGTTTCAGAGCAGTGTGGTATTGCAGCTTCAAAGGGTAATCAAATTCTTGGATTGATTAGAAGAAACATAACATACAAGGGAAAAAAGTTAATTATACCTCTTTATAAAGCAATAGTTAGACCTCATTTAGAATACTGTATACAAGCATGGAGACCATATCGTAAGAAGGATATAGATACGCTTGAACGCATACAAAGGAGAGCAACTAAAATGATTCCAGAACTTAGAGACCTTAGTTATGAAGAACGCCTGAAAGAATGTGGTTTAACAACTCTAGAGACAAGGAGGTTAAGAGGAGATCAGATTGAAGTTTTTAAGATATTGAATGGGTATGAAAATATTGATAGAAATATGTTTTTCTCACTCAAGAAGGATAGCAGAACTAGAGGACATGAGGTAAAATTAGTAAAGGATCAATGTAGATTGGACATCAGGAAGCACTCGTTCTCACAGAGGACAGTAAATGAATGGAACAAACTGTCTACAGATTGTGTAACTGCTAGCAGCGTGAATATGTTTAAAAACAAGGTTGACACATATATCAGGAGGGCGGGTTATAAGTAGGTGAACATTGTTGGACTTTCGATAAGCCAATGGCTTCCTTGTCCACTTGCCATCTGGGCCTTTGGCTTGGATGGCAAATCTTGTTAAAAAAATCCCATTTTCCGTTGTTACCAAGATGCCACGTCACTACATTCTTCTTCGACGCGTCTCTCTTCAATGCTCGCATTAGGGGCCAGTCCCGGTGAAATTGTAATGTTCCGATGTTTGTGTCGTTATCACACACGCGTCGTGTCCATATTATCTTGTGCAGAGCCTGGTAAAGACTGGAGTATGCGGTGAAGTTAACACACTGTAGTTGCACGGTAACCTTCGAACAATTCGAATCGGCCGTTTTCGTTGGAGCCGGTGGACAATACAGTATGTACGTGCCGTTGTAGAAGTCACGAAACGAGCAAACGCTTTTGAAATTGGCAGACTCGCAAACGCCGTAAAAACAGCTACCGCCAGATGTCGATATATCCTTATGGTGCTCAGCCACCAGTAGAAACAAACCGGCGATACGAATATTTCTGTTTAGTAGCGACGCTGTGTGACGGTACTGAGTAATGTCGACGTTTCTCACTTTGTTTAACGCATTAAACTGCGATACTATATTGAGATTCGTGTAGTGGTAGTACTGATCTAATTCTGGCGCCAAGAAGTAATGCTCACCGACTGTGTACGGCTTTCTTCCTGTTGACATCGATGTCGCCACACCGTTGGCGTTCGTTTCCTGCATACCCCTTGCTGTGTTATTGAAAGCAAGGCGTGTGTGCGTAAGAAGCAATACATTACTCACAACCAACAGTCCAGCGATGCCACCGACAATAATAATCATATGTAGACTGAACAGTCGCTTCGTATATTTTCCCAGTTTAGCCATATTATGATTGTACATATGTACTCAGACGCTGATATGTTTGACTACGTCGATAAGATACCGTGCAAGTATATAATTTGAATATCACGCGATGACGGTTGGTTGGCATTAATAACGGGGAGGGGTGTGGGGCGTGGGGGGGGCACTCGTCAGAATGCGGCTACAGCAGGAACTTTTGGAAGTTTTGTTTGCATGGACAAATATTGGCGAATTAAATCACTCTTCAAAACGCAGATGAAGCACTAATTTACCACACCGGAGGAATTTTCGACATTATAAAATGCATTGACGAGATAAATTCATACATGTATGACTAACCTGTTTGTGTTTCTCCTCAACAACACCCTGAATGGTATCATTGTGTGCCGCTACCGATAGCTTAGATTATATGGTATAAACGCACACCATCGTGACATTATTATTAATGGTAATCCCTAACATTTTATCAGACCAGTTTAGAAGAGTGCTTCAAAACATACATAAATGAAACTGCACCGGGTCATTGATTTATTATTGGGAGTGCCTCCCTCATATGCTCAACTGACGCGAACCTTATTTAACATATAGGTGTGTGCACGAATTTGACTGGCAAAAGTACGCAACCTTTTAATAAACTCCTCATGTTACCCAAACTATTCATACTCGTGTCGTTGCAGCGTTATCTGTACCGTCAAGGCATTCTCATATTTCATATCCGATCACGCCTTAACATCATCTTCTCCGAACAGATCACTGCATGGTAACAAATAACAATAAAACGTGTCATCCACAGTGGTTGTTACAGGTAAATTCTACAACACATGGATAACACAACAAATGTTTAGGAGAGATCGAATAGGAAGAAGGGGAGGGGGAGTTATTTTATATGTTAAAAAATCTATTCAAGCTTATGAAATAAAATTAGAAAGCGAAGCAGGTTACAATGAAGCTGTTTGATGCAAAGTAGTTTAAGGAAATTCAAAATTAACTGTTGGATTAGTTTACCGAAGTCCAAACAAAAACGAAGAGGATAACACAACAAACACAAAATGCTATAAAGGAAGTTAGTAAAGGGGAATGTATCATAAAGGGAGATTTTAACCATGGACTCATACAATGGAACTCTCTAGAGAGTACAGGGGGTGAGGACCAACACTTTTTATTTTTAATTCAGGAGAGCTTCCTTACTCAGCACGTGCTAGAATCATCCAGGGGAGAAAATGTATTAGATATAATTTCATCATTACAAAAATAATTAGTGGACAATGTAAAAATACATGAAATATTGGGCAACAGTGACCACAATCAAATACATTTTGACATCAATGTAAAATCAGAAAGTAAAAATAAAAAAACGTATAGGAGAAACTTCCACAAAGGTAACTATAAATATATGAGAAAATACTTAGCAAAGCTAGATTGGAATAACATGCTGATGAATAAGACCGCAATTTAATGAAATTGAGAGTATCATCGATAAATTAGTTCCCTTGAAAAAAACAAGGAAAACGGTCTAGAAAGAAACACTTGTCAAAAGAAGCTATTAGAAAAATAGTATTTAAGCAAACTATGTGAAAGGTTTATATGCATAACAGAAAGGATGAGGACTATGCAAATTACAAAGATGCACTTAACCTAGCTACAACTGACATTAGAAAATCTAAAAGAACTTTTGAAAAACAATTGGCAGGTAATATAAACAAAACGACAGAAAGAGTTTCTATGCTTATGTAAGGAGTAAACAGAAAGTTCGAGATAAGGTCGGACCACTGGATAACAATAGGGGAAACATAATTTCAGACGGGTTTCAAATGGCAGAGGTCCTGAATGAGTATTTTAGCTCAGTTTTTACCACCGAAAATATCAGCTCTCTTCCAGTTCCATTTACTAAATTTGAGGGCAATACATCAGAACATTTAGGGTATTTATTTGTAACTCCTGAAATAATAGCAAAGAAAATTAAGAAGATGACAGATAACAAATCACTTGGAGTTGATGGGATACAACTAAAACTGCTTCTGGAAATTGTTGAGCAAATTAATACACCACTTGCAAATTTTTTGTAACTTGTCACTAAAAGAAGGAATAGTTCCTTCAGAATGGAACGAGGCAAACACTTACGTCGCTATTTAAGAAGGGATCGAGGAAAAAGAAAGAAAATTACAGACTATTGAGTTTAACATCAGTTGTATGTAAATTACTCGAAACATTAATTAGAGACCACATGGTGGAATTCCTTGTAAAACATAAATTAATAAATACATTTCAACATGGGTTCCTAAAAGCAAGGTCATGTCTAACTAATCTCTCATGTTTTTTAAAGAAATTACAAAGCGGGTAGATGACGGGTCACCAGTGGATGTTGTCTACTTAAATTTTCAGAAAACTTTCGATAAAGTGCCACATCAAAGATTTTTCCTTAAACTAAAGGCCCATGGCATAGGTAATGATGTAATCAACTGGATAGAAAAGTGGCTTACACACAGAAAGCAGAGAGTACAAGTAGATAATGAGATTTCAAATTAGAAATCTGTTTTGAGTGGGGTACCACAGGGATCAGTATTAGGCCCTATACTCTTTTATATATATATATATATATATATATATATATATATATATATATATATATATATATATATATATATATATATATATATATATATATATATATATATATATATATATATATATATATATATATATATATATATATATATATATATATATATATATATATATATATAGAAGTGGTTTGGAAGATGACATATCTAGCAAAGTACTAAAATTTGCAGATGGCACAAAGGTATTCAGAAATGTTACTAATGATACAGATAAACAAAATTTACAGGATGATCTAGATAAATTAGTTAAATAGTCAGAAAAATGGCAAATGTTATTCAATTTTGGGAAGTGTAATTGTATACACATATGACATGGAAACATGGACGAAGAATATAAAATGGGGAAAGCTATACTAGGCAGAACCACACAAGAAAAGAACTTAGGAGTAACATTTAGTGCTGACATGGAAGTTTCAGAGCAATGTGGGATTGCTGCTTCGAAAGGAAATCAAATTCTAGGGCTAATTAGGAGAACTATCATGTATAAGGAGAAACATCTGTACCTTGTACCCCTGTACAAAGCAATAGTTAGATCACACTTGGAATATTGTATTCACGCATGGAAGCCGTATCGTAAAAAGGACATAGACAAGCTAGAAAGAATGCAACGAAGAGCAACTAAAATGATTCCTGAATTGAGAAATCTTAGTTACGAAAATCGCTCATTACAATGTGGTTTGACAAAACTAGAGACCACGAGACTAAGAGGAAACCAAATAGAAGTGTTTACAATAGTGAACGATTATGAGGATGTTGATAGGAATATGTTCTTCAAACTTATAGAAGGCAGTAGAACCAGAGGACACTAAGCAGCATTAGTTAAGGAGCAGTGTAGGTTGGACATGAGAAAGTACTCTTTCTCACAGAGGGTGATAAATGAATGGAACAAACTGCCAAATGATTGTGTCAATGCTAGTAGTGTGAATATGTTTAAAAATACAATTGACAGATATTTGATAAGGGCGGGCTACACATATATGAGATAATTTTTGGACTCTCGATAAGCCAATGGCTTCCTTGTCCACTTGCCGTCTGGAACGTGTTGTTTGGGGTGGCAATCTTGTTAAATCTGGTTAAAATGGGCCTGCTGTTGCATAATTTACTCGTTGATGTCACGTTTTTATAGTTGCACACAGGAACAGTTCGCGTTTCGACATCCAAACAATGACAAATAGCAATATTGTGTTCCTAAAATTGCGTCCTCATTTCATTTAACGAACCACAAACCAGTTTCGTTGATGTTCAAGGCTGTAGTGCGTGAACATTTTAAGTACTAAGAGCAGTCGGTTTAATAAAACATTGAGTGCGTTAGTTAAAATTATGACAATAAATTGGGTTTGATCATAAGATCGGGTAACTTACGATTGTGTTGGTGGTCTTATGCTGTAGTACATAATGACTTGCACGGCTTGCCCCTTTTCGTCTGGGCTCAGAAGGAAATAATATATTTGTTTGTATTATAGTTCCATCAAGCAAAATAACACACGTTCTAGCATGTCGTCATGGATACTAGTCAGGTTTATTTTGGGAAATTATTTATTTGAGGAAGGACCTTTAACTATGCCGCGGGCGTGTACTACTTGAACTTAAACGGTAAGGCAATGCATTCTCACCTTTCATATCCAGTTACACGTAACACACACATAAACGCCAGAAAAAAACTAAAATACTTTCGTGTTAATGTAATCACAGCGTGATTTTCCTACGCCATCGAAATCGTAACTGGCCAAATATTGTGTTAGCCATATATAATGTTGTTCCGTTGAAACGATGGTAGAAAGACACCACACGATGTACCGACGTGCTCGGAAACTCGGAAATCTGGTAAAACACCTGAATACCGACGCCTGAGAATCGCGTACACAGACACATGTTACAGTACACGGGCCCTTATATTGTGAATAATATGTTACAGTACACGGGCCCTTATATTGAATAACTTTTCTCGTGTAGATGCTTCGACACTACGCACTCTTCAGCAGACAACGTTGCTGAAGCTACACTTTACAGAATTATTTATTATTCTGAGCCCAGACGAAAAGGGGCAAGCCGTGCAAGTCATTATGTACTACAGCATAAGACCACCAACACAATCGTAAGTTACCCGATCTTATGATCAAACCCAATTTATTGTCATAATTTTAACTAACGCACTCAATGTTTTATTAAACCGACTGCTCTTAGTACTTAAAATGTTCACGCACTACAGCCTTGAACATCAACGAAACTGGTTTGTGGTTCGTTAAATGAAATGAGGACGCAATTTTAGGAACACAATATTGCTATTTGTCATTGTTTGGATGTCGAAACGCGAACTGTTCCTGTGTGACAATCCCACAGCATCACCGAACATGCCGATGACATTATTGCTTGTTTGCTGCAAAGAAAGAAAGAAGTCATACCATTTTCAGGGTGCGGCGAGGTGAACTCCACTCGATGTCGAACTTCCTTCCCATTTCTTACTTTGCTGTACCTAATCTTTGAGACTTCCAGTCTTGTAGATATGCCAGCGAGAAGATGTACAACAATATGGTCTTGTTAAGTTGGGACATATCATAGGCTTAGACGTCTACTAGATACTGGCAGACTGTTGTTGAAGTCCGCGGTTTCAACTTGTTGACAGCTGCTGCAACATCAATGACAACAACATCAGCGCACCAATTGTCTTGTCGAAGCAGCACAGCTACGTCGGAAAGTAACTCTGCAACTTCGCTGTTTCTCATTTGACAAGTCAAAAAGAGCTAAGAAAACAACGAGCAGTCACGTCGGCGATCCGACTCTTGGGTCTAGGATTTTTATATATCGCTTTTGACGATGTTGAAAACAGACAGAGTTTGTTTATTTTAATCGGGAATCCTAGTGGTTTGGTGTAATATGTCAACCACTCTTTGACAAATGCATTGTACTAACTCCGATCGAGTTGTTCGGTGTTCCGCACTCTGTCCACAACATTTACGTGAAAAATCCCGAGTGTCCAGAAAGAGCAGATCAAATCCTTCCTCATAGAATGATTTTGTTTTGTGTTTTCAGGAATGTGTAGGTTATGTTTTGCACAGTTTGGTTCGAAACGTCGCAAAATCCACTTCAAACTGAATAATAAAAATACTTTAAAATAAGTGTAACATTCTGGATTTCTTGACAAGTGTGTTTGTGGTTAGTGACATAAGACGTAATATCCAAAGCTCAAAAAATCCAACGTGAATTACGGCTGAAATAAAAAACACGTGATTTTCTCAAAAGTCGCTCGGAGGCGTTTAGTGCCTTTTCGAAATAAGCTAGAAATAAGATAGCATTTGATGATATAACATGTTGACCTTTCGATTATTCCTCCATCTGACCACTCAATTAATAGACGTTCGCGGAGGTAATAGAATAACGTTAGAGAAGATTTTATTTACAATAATGCACACACCGATACGCTTACTTAGTTTATTACGTAATCCCAATACAAATTGTCACAGTGTCACATCATTTCCACATCTGATAAGTAAAGTGCAAACTTAATCACTGATTTAAGACTATTTCGAGTACGTCCGTATATCCATTACACAACATTCACATACCAGGTACAATCGGCTGCGTCGGTGAAGTAGACTAAAAATTATGGCCTTCAAAATATCACTTTCAAACGAGGTGTGACGTATATTTGAGTGCACCATGCATAGTGTATGCGCACGAACCAGTGGCGCGTCTAGGGTCTCGGTGTGGAGGGAAAACTTAGTCACCCATTCATTTACCATACCACATGTAGTGGCGTAACAGGTTATGTACGTAAATAATCGAACAATGTAACGAAAGGGGGACCATCGCACAGTGCCCCCCAAATACTCCACTGATACGTGATGAACAACACAGCTACTTCGTCTTAAGTGTTGTCTCAGCATTTGCAGAACACGTCACTTATTGCACGTGTTTTCCAGTTATCCGTATCGTTCACGTTCATGATTCATTGTTTTAATTCTAACTTCGTGCCCACCTTTACGTAGGCCGTTCATGTTATTTGAAGTCTTTCGCGTCTTCGTTTACCTTCCACCCCAAGTCTCCGAAGATAACTTTGACTGGAATGCTATTTTGTTTTCATTTGTCCGAACCACTTCAGTTAACGGGTATTGGTTACGGCTGAGCACAAAACGTTGAGGTGGGCGTGGGTTTGTCAAGCCTTCCGATTACTTGCTATTTAAAGTACTTTTAAAATGCACCGCGGTCTTTTCATATCAGGCGATCAACAACTTTGATGTCGTCAGAATTCTACGGGAGTGTCTTTCTAATATATAGCAAGTGCTCGACAATGTCAAATGGTCGTGCCTGTAGTCTATCCAACAGTTGATAATATTTGAGAAGGACGTGGATAATATGCCTATGTCTTTTGTAAAGTGCATCTGCAGTGCGACACTGAAAAAGAATGTCCATATCAGATCGCCTTGATTCAGGTATCGTTGGGTCGAGAGAAGTTTGATGGTAGCAACATTCTGACGTGAACTACGTTTGCAATTAAATACAGGGAAACGTGCGGCTACAACAAAAATCTCAGTGCATAAAAACTGCTCTTTTTGGTAAGAGTAGGTTTGCGAAAGTGTCGTATCAAAACAATGCCACGGTTAAATTGTCGTATGTGTTTTTTCGTTGGCTAGAACAGTTACCGCACAATAGTCTAGGAACTCAGTAAAACAGGTTGTCATTTTAGAAATATGGCTCTCTCCCAATAGTAGGTTTACACCAACTATTTAAAGCACTGCTGTCCAGTAGTACCAGTTGTTGCAAATATGTGTTCCGCTTGATAGCGCATTCGTTACAAAATGTTCTACCATAACGCTACCCATGCGTCCTCGGGATTCTGTGTCGAGTTCACTTTCCTGTACGCAACATCGAACGGGACATCTGTCGGAGACCCGACTTTGTGGTAGACGGTAACTCCACCGGCCATATAGGCTGACCATCGACCGAATGTGCCAATGGAGAGGATGCTGTGGTTGCAGCGAGAGAGAATAGCAAAGTCTGCACTGTGCCCGGTTTACCTTTGACCATTTCACATCGTCAGAACAAACAACGTACATCGTCTTATTATCAAAGAGGCGGTTGAAAAACGCAACAACAAAATACATTCTGTCCGGCATCGAATTTGGACGCCCTTTTTCAATAAGCCATGTTATTCGGTCTGTACGCCGGATGTGCATTGCGATCACAGCGATGTCTGGTGGCGAGTGTCCGAACAGCGCCATCGAACGCCGCAAGAAGTTGTGCGCCTCTTGTTGGATGGCTTCGCGGAAGCGGAAGTGGTTTTGAACGACATCTCGCAATACGTCACCGGAATATCGCCAATTGACAAAATGGCCTACCAGTTCAACATCGATCCGTGGATCCAAGTATTCTGTGTGCCTGTCATATGTGTAACGTTCGGGAAAGAATTGGACCCAACCTCGCCCAGGGCGGTCACTCTGAACCACAGTCACGTTGAGGTGAAACAGGTTCGGTAGTGGGTTGTTTGCAGAGATCACGGGATGCATGCTGTTCCTGCGCGCGATGCCGAATAGACCAGCAAAAATGTACTTGTTGCCGGTCCGTCCCATGTATGTCGCAACCAAATGTCCGGCGTCCGGCCACGGCTATATAGAAGCTGCATTGCTTATTCATGGTTTTCTTTGCTAGGAAGTTCTTGCCATCAAGGCAATAGTAGTTTTGAAGGTAACTGCACAATTAAATTTTTCTCTATCCTTATATAAAAATCAAATCGACCTACTATCCACTCCAACATGCTATCTTGTTTTTGTAACTGTTGTATGTAGTCTTTATGAAACCACCAAACAAACTACTACATTGCTTAATGTTTAGTCAAACATTAATTAAAGTGAAAATGGAAACGTTGAAAACTCACGAATTTTACGTTTGGTGAATTATCGTAACTTTGTCATGTGATCGGCACTGCCCTACACAAAACTTGACTGGTTAGTGCAAGCAGTCATAGGCCCTTGCCTTTTCTTCCGTGCATCGCTGATCAACTCTGCTAATCTATGCTAGTTCTGTGTGTCCATTCCGTCATACATCCACCAGTTTCTCGGTTAACACTGTGTTGGCGTACCCGGGGGCCATGGGATGGATCGTGCATTAAAAAAAAGAACACATTTTTTTCGGGAGTTGGACATATTACGAAGGGACTTATGTGGACGCATGTCGCAAATAGCGTAATTCAGAAAAATAGGTGTTTGTAGTTACGTATAATTGATGTACAATTGATAGCAACGCTATTTACGTGATATACGTCAAACACCCAACTAAGATTCTTCGTACGGTACGAATCATAATATATTGCAGCGGCTTCTTTTAGTCCATGCCAAGCCGGGCATCCCGGCTAGTGCAATATATATATATATATATATATATATATATATATATATATATATATATATATATATATATATATATATATATATATATATATATATATATATATATATATATATATATATATATATATATATATATATGCATATATATATATGTGTGTGTATATATATATATATATATATATATATATATATATTTGAAATGGCAATGCAGTTACTGGTGACTTCATCAATAGTACATGGACAGTATTACGAACATGTATCGGCACAATTCCTGATGACGTGTGTGGATATATATATATATATATATATATATATATATATATATATATATATATATATATATATATATATATATATATATATATATATATATATATATATATATATATATTTGAAATGGCAATGCAGTTACTGGTAACTTCATCAATAGTACATGGACAGTAATACGAACATGTATCGGCACAATTCCTGATGACGTGATGTGATTTTTTTAACATAGCATGTAAGCACTGTTTTATACAACACATGCGGAACACAACAAATAAACCTGCTGAAAATAATATGTTAGTTTTTATGATAGTTTTCACAAACGTGCTAGCATATCGTTACGGATATTAGAGAGGTTTGATTTATTTTGGGAAATGATTCATTTGAGGAAGCAACCTTAAATAAGTCGCGCTGATGTGCACTACTTGAACTTAAGCGGTACGGCAATGCATTCTCACCTTTAATATCCTGTTACTCGTATCACACGTAAACGCCTGAACATAATTAAAATACGTTAGTGTTAATATAATTACAACGTTATTTTCCTACGTCATCGTCTTAAGTATAAGAGGTGCAATGGAAACTGTGTTTATTTTTGTGACAACCAACATTGGATTCATGAGTCGTGATGTGACGTCAGCTCATTTCTTGTAAGTGACTAAGTACTTTATTAGCCATATATAATGTTCCTACGTTGAAACGTTAGAAAGATACCACGTAAAGGCATTATATCGTCGGTGTAGTGTCAAAACTGCGTAAGTCCATTTTTGGTCAAACAGATATTATCATTATAAAAAAAATTATCCTCTAACACATACCGATACGGGAGCAAAACTACATAAGTCCTTAAGGTATATGTGGTGCCACCTAGCGAATAGATGCAAATTGACGTTTATGTTGACGCGACGTTTTTAAAAATCAAAATCACATAAGTCTATTATTCACGCGCTTCGCCTAAATTTGCATGTGCTGGGTCAGCAGAGTTTGGCCTCGGCGTAATGAGATTAGGTTCTCTATCAGAAATGTGAGTTTACAAGTGAAATGGAAAGTGCCAATTTAATGTCTAGTGAGTTAGAATAATAATGAACCCAAATACTTTTGCAAGCAGTCAGCGAAACACGCATGTTGTGAGATAGACGACGACACAAGAAAGGAGCTTTTTATGGATTTTGGCAGCTAATGGATTGGGGACAACAATACAAAATGTTACATGGTCCCTCTCAGCCCTTTCATTTGCCCTCACCAATGTTGCCACATTACCGAAGAGCAATTTATCAAACATTTGAATTGCTTAATATCTGGGCTTTTTAGGGTAAATGTCATTGTGATCCAGGTTCCGAAAGGGTATGTTCAATAATTATTGTCAAATGGGCACAAGATAAATAGTTTACTGGGATATCATCCATGGTAAATAGGCAACACATTAAAAAACACGAAAATATACTCGGTGCATGCAAACGTGTCTAAATTGTGCATTCTTTCGACTTTGTAAGCAGGATAAAAGCAAAATAGTGAAAATTTCTCAGGATATTAAAATGATTATTCTGACATATCCTGGTTTTTACCGTGTAGAAATGTTCACCGTCTTATCAAGGCAACTTCATCACTACTAATGACGTCGCATGACGTCATCATACAAGTGAGGAAGTTTGTCATTACCCTCGTCTCGGTTGATCGCTGCCTTGGTATTGCATGTCCATATGGCCTCTATAGTCATTAGTACTTATGAAGTCGAATTCATAAGACGATGACACTTTGTATGCGGTAAAAACAAGTAGTTGTGGATGTGTCAAAATAATCATTTCAATAAGCTAAAAAGCAACATGTTAAAAGCAACAACGATTATACACACTGGAAAAATATGCCCCTATTTGTACCCCGCGGACTTACTTGACACTCTATTTCTTGTGTTACTGAAGTATATTCTGCTAAAGAAATGCCAGCGGATGAACTATGATTATACTTCAAATAGCCACAAATTAAATCACAGTGAATGAAGCATATACAGGGTGTAGACAATATTCTATAATAATTGTTTTATATAGTAGCAGAGTGTGATGAAAGGAGAAATACTCGCACAGACTATTTGGAGAAAACTTCGAAGAGAAGCGTGAGCAGTACAGAGGTAAGAACGTTGTAATGAAGGCGTCATTGAGAACACTCAAGAGAAAATAGAGGACAAAACAGCGTGTATGTATGAAGGTGTCAAGGATAACGACTCACATAATTTGTTCAGCAAAGTGAGAGAAATGCACAACAGCACGTAAACATCTCACGCTTGCAATATGTGGTTACGCAACATAGCCCTGTATGCTGTAGTGACGTGCTAGGAAGCTTGTTTTGGGAAATACTGAATACAAACAGGATACGATCAAAATATGTAATTGACGACGTTCCAGAAAACATATCTGGACCGGTTGGATGCGGACAAATGATAATCAGAAGGCTGAAATGTTTAAAGTAGGTGGAACGAAAATGGGTGAGATGCTCCTAAAACTTAATTATATACCATTGCATCGTGGAAAAAATTGTCAAATGATTGTGTTAATGCTAGTATGTATATGTTTAAAAATAATATTCACATATATATGATAAGGGCGGGCAATACAGAGATGACAACGTATTTGGACTCTCAATAAGCCAATGGCTTCATTGTCAACTTGCCATCTGGAGCTTGTAGTGTCGGAAAGCAATCTTGTTAAATCTTGTTAAATCAGGAAAGGTTACTTAAAGATTGGTGCAGAAGTGTGACCACCCAGCATATAAAAACAGATGCAATGCAATACTGTCAACTCATAAAGCTACTAAGCAATTTACCTGTTATCCATTCCATACAAAATCTTCTGCAAGGTGATATTCGTGTGGATAGAGGACAACGTTCTCAAAAAATTACTATGGCAGCAGTTTAGGTTCAGGAAGAACAGTTGGGAGATCGTTGCTATATCCATAGTGCGCCAGATCGTGGCCAATGACCACCAGGTTCAAATGTATATCAATTGTGTGGATTCCATAATCTATATTGACGTAGTGTGGGATTGATCCCCTTATTAATTATATGATTTAATCAATGTGTGATGATGTTGAATGTGCATATGTCATCAATGGCGAATTGATAGGATGGTCATGAGTGTAAATGGAAGTCAGACAGGGCGATTTGCCTTACCTACGTTCACCGTGTTTAACAAGCTGCAACTCTTCATTGAATGACGTCAAATTGCTTGTTGTAGCAAATGGGTTATGAAAATCAACTTTCCCAAACGTAAAGTTATCACATCATGAGACAAATATATTGTTATACAAGACGAATAGCTTCACATTGTAATATTACTTGAGTTGCGTACTGCATTGTCCATAGATATATGATACAGTATATGTGACCCTTACATTGTGAACAACCATTTCTCGTGTAGACGCTTCGATGGTGTGTACTCTTCAGCAGGCAACGTTTTTAATGACTTTGAGATGCGCTGAGTGCGGGCTATCAGAAGTGATACCTTGGCAGACAAGTGAGTAGGAACCAGACAAGGTGTCAACTAAACAAAATAGTAATGCATCCTCCACATTGTGCATTTCAGTGATATTATGCACAACTAATTACACATTTTATTTTATTTCATTTGTCCGGACATTGTAAGTCCACTCCGTCACGCACCCAAGTTTACCGTGTAAAAACGGTATGCCGCATCTCTCTCTCTCTCTCTCTCTCTCTCTCTCTCTCTCTCTCTCTCTCTCTCTATATATATATATATATATATATATATATATATATATATATATATATATATATATATATATATATGTATGTATATATGTATGTATATATATATATATATATATGTATATATATATATATATATATATATATATATATATATATATATATATATATATATATATATATATATATATATATATTTTGGGTGGGGTGGCACTTATCTCTATGGAGTAGTGCCTGTGGCAGGTAGCCCCTCACCTTTGATGTATTATGGTGATTACCAGTTTGATTGGTTGTGTGCATACACTGTTGTTTTATTGGGTACATCAATAACAGGTTATCGTCGACTTGTCTGTACAATTATTATGTTTACTGGTGTACTTGTGATGCATACAACCTGGCATTAAATATGCCCTTTACCAACCTTTACATTATGTATCCGTCTCCCTTATTCCTACATCAAACAAGCTGCGGCCACACTTGAAACTAGACCAGCGTCTCTCTACGCATTCGACACCACAGGAAACATAAACGTAATTTTTAGTACAGTAAAAAAGTGGTTTATGTTTCTGTGGTGGATGTTTGGAATATCAGTGTACTGTTAATGCAACCTTACCACCCCTGCTACCAGGCGAGTGGTATCGTCCACCGCTCGCACCTGTTGACCGCTGGGGTGGCCAGGCGCTGCCATTCCGGTTTTGAAAGCCATCGAAGTGAGTTGATATTTACAAACTTTATTTGATTGCGTTTTACACGTTGCATTACTTGTTGCTATTTTTTCAATGGCATTTTCTAAAGACTATGCCCGTACTGTTACTGTATGAATTCATGGTATGATTCATTTCAATTATACTACATTAAATGATTATTTGACCACCACCTTCTCTCCTCCATCTCTGATTTCATAATGTTGCAATACATGTCGAACCATGGATTATTTATGATGTCTTATATGTCATGTATGGGCAAGTAGCCATTTTTATGTAATGTGGTAATTATCTATTTGATGTGTTGTGTGGTTTATCTGTGATGTTTTCTTTAGCATATATGGGCAGGTAGCCCCTCACCTTTGATGTATTATGGTGATTACCAGTTTGATTGGTTGTGTGCATACACTGTTGTTTTATTGGGTACATCAATAACTGGTTATAGTCGACTTGTTTGTACAATTATTATGTTTAATGGTGTACTTGTGATGCATACAACTTGGCATTAAAATATGCCCTTTACCAACCTTTACATATGTATCCGTCTCCCTTATTCCTACATCAAACAAGCTGCGGCCACACTTGAAAGTAGACCAGCGTCTCTCTACGCATTCGACACCACAGGAAACATAATATATATATATATATATATATATATATATATATATATATATATATATATATATATATATATATATATATATATATATATATATATATATATATATATATATATATATATATATATATATATATATATACTTGTATTTTATGTATATATATTGTTTTCTGAAATAAACAGTTGCTTTAGTATTATTAGTATTATTATTTTACTAATGATGTGTGCGTATTCGTTGTCTATTGGAATATCTCTTCTAAAAATACCAACTGGAAATATATTTGTTCCGTTACTTTGCATCCATATGGCATTGCGTGCTGCTGAAAAACAACGCAAGAGAAGGAAGAATTTGAAGAATGATCCGGTAAAGCTAACAGAAGTGTTGAGAAGAGACAGTGAAAAAAAATCTTAAGAAAGACCGTTTTAAATTTATCTCTGAAGTGTTGACAAACAGCCCTCCAAGGACCCCTGATGCTGCAAGGCCATCGTCAAGGCAGTTTCGTCATGGAAATCAGTTGAGAGGAAAGAATTACCGAAAACTTAGAGAAAATAACTGAAACAAAGTAATATGGAACTAGCACAGGAAAGACGAGCAAGCGATATGCACATAAAAAAATGGGAAAGGGCGGTTATGAAAAGGTTATCTACCTATTCGCCAAGAAGTCAAACACGCCACCTTCTTAAACATATCGCATCACCTGGTGCAAGACGTGAGTTGTTTCTGCACCATGTCCTAATTGAACAAATCAAGTCGAGGTAAATTCAGCCAAAGAAGAAAAATTGAAGCAACTGTATGCAAGAATGATAACCGGAAAGTTGGTCAGAAAATATTGTCCTCAGAAGACGTGCCAGGAAGCATTTGAATTTGCGGCGAAAGTACACTGTGACCAAATGCAAGAAGAAGAAACAGAAGAGGGTGCTTTGTGACACACTGAGACACTTGAATGCAAAATTTCTCTCCGAGAACACTAATGTTAACATTAGCTATAGCCTGGTCGCGTCAATGCGACCATTTTGTGTTAAACATCCCACTAAAAAGGAAGGGCAAACGAGCCTATGTAAATTCCTCGAAAAGCAAAATCTGATGGTAAAAAAAATCGCATCGCAGTGATAGAAAAGGCAGATTTACACATGATCACTCAAAGTGCATGTAGGGACACTTCATGCAGTGTGACGAATGTAAGGATGATTGGATGGCACGCAACGAGACTGATACCAATATTGACACCAATCAATCAATGTAAAACGCTGAAAGAAACAAAGCGAATCAAAGACGAAGAAGGACTGTTACAATGACGAATCAAAGACGAAGAAGGACTGTTACAATGATGAATCAAAGACGAAGAAGGAATGTTACAATGACGAATCAAAGAGGAAGAAGGACTGTTACAATGACGAATCAAACACGAAGAAGGACTGTTACAATGATGAATCAAAGACGAAGAAGGACTGTTACAATGACGAATCAAAGAAGAAGAAGGACTGTTACAATGACGAAGAAGGTGGAAATCAAAGGGACCATAAGTGATATCATTGAAGACTGTGGAGCAATGCTTGGACACACGTGTTCAACATCAACCACCAGTATCTGTTCTGCAGATCACTGAAAGGTAACATGCATCAGACCGAATGTCTAATACATGTAATTTTTTTAAACAATGCGTCTAAAATGGAAGGAAATCTAGAGTATGCACATTGGTGCATTGCAAATGTTAAAACGCTGCACACTGGTGTTTATTACGTTGGTGCCGGAGGGAAGCCATGCACATTCTGCTCCTTATCAGACAACTGCGACCACGGGCCATTGTCCACTCCGTCACACTACAATTGCTGTCCACCTATGCAAAAGTGCTCCTCACACATGTCATAATTAATAAAATGTATTCCGTTTGATGTCGTTCATATTTGAGAGTAACATCATTTGTTTCGAATATTTGATAGAAATGGATAATACTACTAAATATAGATCGCATTATTGAACGATTGTGTGTACATATTTTGGCGCACAGCACTTAAAATGTAGACCACATTCCAATGTCACCATTAACATATATATATAGAACACACCCTAGCTACTGTAAGGACTTATACTATATATATACCGTTAAAATGTTGTATTCAAACAATATTTCCAAACTATCATAAAACAAACCAAAACGGTTGTGACGGAGTGGACATAATGTTCTATTTTTGTCGATGAACATCATTGTCCTGCTGGTCTTGGAAGTAGAAAGGGTAGACCATTAAGCTCGGCCACGTGAATTACGAATAACTATTATATGCGGTCGTTCGTCATGAATATTTGAATTAATTCATTTCAGGAATATTGTTTTTGAAATAAAAATACACCGAAATTATGACGAATATATATATATATATATATATATATATATATATATATATATATATATATATATGTGTGTGTGTGTGTGTATGTATGTGTATGTATATATATATATGTATATATATATATACATGTATACATATATATATATATATATATATATATATATATATATACATATATATATATATATATATAATATATATATATATATATATATATATATATATATATATATATATATATATATATATATAGATAGATAGATAGATAGATATATAGATAGATAGATAGATAGATAGATAGATACATATATATTTATATGTATATACACAGAGAAACGTTGTGTATTTAACCAATTTTCATGTAGAGCAGTAGAGGTCATACAACAATACATGCGCATAGATGAAACGTACCATTGCGCTTAGATGAAATATATCATATTAATAAAGTATCGTACATAAAACTGTTGATCCATACATTCTATGCAAATTACCTACAACATGACAGTTGTGCAACATGCTCAAATGCACGACACTTGTGTTCAACGGAATGCACGTAACCTCTTCTAATGGATATCTTGTAGTGATGCATATCCTGTCCAAATATACGCTGCTACAGCTGCTGTTGTTGCTGTTGCTACGCCTATGAGGAAAGTGCACATTGAACAACGCTGGTTTATATCCACGTTTTGATAAAAGAATATGCAAATTATCAATTTCAAGCGACCATATCAAAGATGTTCCCGCTATTTTGGCGAAAAATAATTAACGAGGCAGTGCTACCATATCGTTTCTGCAGAAGGGCGGCTAGATGCAGCGATTCCCAATTTGCGCGAGGGGTATTGCGGCGGACCAGTACACAGGGTGTCCCAACATTGATTTTGATTCACCGAAATAATTACTCCCTGTTCCGTTTTCATAGCGATATTTTCGCTGTAGACATCGACGTTAATTAAAACCAGTGCTGGCCAATGTGATTGGGACGTTTCCTCGCCATAACGAGTCGATGGTCAGGAATTGTGCTCGATTGTCTTTCGCTTTGGTCGGTCTCTTGGCATGGCGAAAATCATATATTTGAACAACGGAGCAAAACAGTACGTCTGTCTATGTTCCTGCTACGAGACAGAAAAGTGATGTGCATGTTCCCAGTTAGCTACGTACGACGGATAGTGCCCTGTGTTTGGACAACCACACTATCCCTAAGTATCATGAGCCAGGAATGCTGTTCAGTATGTTGTATATCATGAAGAATAAAACACATTTACTGATAGCAGTTTTCGCAAACATTCGAAGTAGGAAGTACACTATCGAGTTAATTGAGCCAGCAATATGGCTTACATTCTCGTCTACTAGCCAAGCATCCCTTGGGATATGGCTTCCCAGGAGCGTGCCACTTGATAAAACGATTGCAGTGTCCGCTTTGTGAGTAGGACATTTAGATATAACAAATACACAGATGTATATGTATTCCTCAATAGCATACCAGTACATACACATTTTTCCAAACGAACAATGTGTTGAGATACACTTATATAACTGCGACAAACATTTCCTGAAAGTGTACAGCTATTATGAAATACTTGAATGTTGTATTATTCTAGTATGCGCACACATATAAATAGTTACGTTCGTCCATTTCGTCAATGCAGATTATCGTCAAGATATACAATTTTAAATAAATGTACAATTACACACACTAACACCGTGTTTTAGTTCAGATAAACAGCTCTCTCGCAATTATAGAATCACACAAAATACCGGAAGCAATTTTTCCCAATATTACCTGTTGTTGCAGGTGTCCGTTCCGTTGGATAACACACTGCACATTTGTCCAAGTCAACGCTATCCATGCGTCCCTAGGGTTCTGTGTTGGTTTCACTTTCCTGTAGGCAACACGGAGCGGGACATTTGTCGGGGATCCGGCTTTGTGGTAGACAGTAATTCCGCCGGCCAAGTAGGCTGACCACTCGCCAAATGTGCCAATGGGGAGGATGCTGTGGTTGCAGCGAGAGAGAATAGCAAAGTCGACGTCTGCACTGTGCTCGATGGAGAACACAGTCGGACGTTCCGTGACGAAATTTGTCTTTGACCATTTCACGTCGTCAGAACAAACAACATACATAGTTTTATTTTTATTTTTCTGAAAAACGCGATAGCGTGACTGAAGTACGGCTTGCCTGGTATCGAGTTGGAGTATCCATTTTGCATACGTTTGATTAGTAAATCTGTTCGCCTGATGTGCACTGCGATCACGGCGACATCTGATGGCGTCAGGTTGAATTGCGCCATCGAACTCCTCAAGTAGTTGTCTGCTTTTTCCTTGATGGCTTCGCGGAAGCGGAAATGGTTTTGCATAAGATCTCGCTTGACGTGTCCGAAGTATTGCCAATTCTTCAGGAAGCCTACAAGTTCAGTATCGATCCGTGGATCCAAGTATTCTGTATGCCTGTCATACGTGTTGTAATCGGGAATGCATTGAACCCAATCCCGGCCCGGCCGGTCACTCTGAACCACAGTCACGTTGAGCTGGAACATATTCAGCAGTGGGTTGTTTGCAGAGATCACGGGATGCACGCCGTTCCTGCGCGCGATGCCGTATAGACCGGCAAAAATGTACATCTTGTTGCCAGTCCGTCCCGTGAATATCGCAGTTAATCGTCCAGCGCCCGGCCACGGCTCAAGAATCAATGAAGTGTTCGACCGATATCGTAAAACGATGGTACTATCTCGAGAGTGTATGATACCGCGATGCTTCAGGCTGGCCAGGCATTAATGTCATTTGCGACGCTGAAGCAGTCTTTTGTACGGTTATTTGACGAAAGATCTCGAGAAGTCAATGTAGTCCGATCCGGCTCCGATAACAGCGTGCGGTTGTACACGAAACATAACCTCGCAATTGACACCAATAGCAGCAAGACAACTTACCTTACCTTACCTATCCTCTTCGGGCCCAGTGGCCCATAAGGCCGAAGTGAATCTCCTCCATCTTGTTCTGTCAGCTGCTACACGTCTGGCTTCGCTCCAGCTATTCCACCCCAGTATACGTCTTTCACCCTCAATAGTCGATCGCCACGTTGTCTTTGGTCGCCCAACCTTTCTTTTACCTTCAGGCGTCTAGGTCAGTGCAGTCTCACAGTTGCTGTTTTTCTCCATTCGTAGGATATGTCCTACCCACTTCCATCTTTTTAACTTGACCTCAGTGCTGATTGTTTTCAATTTTGTTTTTGCCAGAATATCTTGATTTGATACAATGTATGGCCATCGAATTTGTAGGATTCGTCTTAAACACTTGAAAAAAAATGTATCTAACTTTCTGTTGTCTCCTTCGTTAATTTTCTATGTTTCACTTCCATACAACAACACTGGTTTAACAAGTGTGTTAAAAAGCCTCAATTTAGATCTCAATGTGTATATATTTGAACTCCATATCTGCTTTAGTTTCATGAAGGATACCCTCGCTTTACAAATTCTGTGAACAATGTCATCGCCGCCTCCTCCTTGCTTACTAACGTTCACACCAAGGTAGTTATACTTGTCCACTTCCTTTAGCTCTTGATCACCGATTAGTATTCTGTTTTCGCACTTGCTGTTTATCCTCAATATTTGAGTTTTCTTTTTATTTATTCTTAGTCCTGTCCTTGCTGCAAATTGAGTCAGTTGTCTTGTCTTTGTTTGCATGTGTGTGTAGCATGATGACATGAGTGCTATGTCGTCGGCAAAGTCCAGGTCCTCTAGTTTTGACGTGAAGTTCCATCTTATCCCTGTTTTGTTTCCCGCTGTTGTATTTCTCATTATCCAGTCCACTACTATCAAGAAGATAAATCCAGACATTACATCTCCTTGTTCAACTCCAGTTTTTACCTTGAACCATTCAGATTCCTCACCTTCGTCTAACACTGTACATTCACTATCTTCGTATAACATCTGTACCATGTGGATTATCTTGCATGGAATTCCATAGCTCTCCATAATTTTCCATAGACTCTCTCGGTGCACTGAGTCAAATGCTTTTTCAAAATCCACAAATGTGATGTATAGAGTTGCCTGCCATTCCACTACCTGTTCTATAATATTTCGTAAAATAAATATCTGTTCTACTGTGCCTCTCCCACTTCTGAAACCTGCTTGTTCGTATCTCAATTTGCTGTTAACTCCATCTCTTATTCTGTCAATAAGTACTCTTCCGAATACTTTACTAGGAACAGATGTCAAAGTAATTCCTCTCCAATTCCCGCACTCTGTCAGGCCACCTTTCTTCGGTATTTTAACTATCAGTCCCTGCTTCCACTTTTTCGGCACTTTCGCTTGTTCCCAAAATGTTCTGAATAATTTAACAAGCCATTTCTCTGTTGTATTCATGTCTGCTTTTAATAATTCTGCTGTAATTTCGTCCTTGCCCCCTGCTTTCCCGTTTTTCATCTTCCTCAGCGCTGTTCTAATTTCTGCCTTTGTTATTGGGTCAGTTCTGATTTCGTTTATGATCGGATCTATCTCCACATCTGTTACATGGTCATCAGGTATAGGTCTATTAAGGATTTCCTCAAAGTGTTCTTTCCATCGCTTCCTTCTGGCCAATCCTTCCGTTATTAAGTTTCCACCTTTGTCTTTCACTGCATTTGTTGTCTTACGTTTGTCATTACTCAGGGTTTTTGTAATATCATACACTTCTTTCATTCTTCCATTATGTGCTGCTTCCTCTGCTTCCATGGCAAGGTGGTCAACCCACTTCCTCTTGTCTTGTCTCATGCTCTTCTTCACTTCTTTGTCTTTACACCTATATTTATCCATGTAATTCTGCTTAATCCTGTCTGACTTTGTCTGCTCGATGTTGTTCTTCAGTCGTTTTCTCTCTCCTACTAACTCCCACGACTCCTTGCTCATCCAGGGTTTTTGCCCTTTCTTTTTGTACCCCAGTACTTCTTGAGCTGTTTCTATGTATGCATCCTCAAAGTCTTGCCAACTTCTTCGTCGCCTGTTTCTTCGTAGTCTTGTAATATATCATATTTGTTGCGTAAATTCAGTGAGAATTGGGCTTTAATAGCTGGTTGCTCTAACTTAATTGTATCAAATTTCTTTCTGATCGTCTTGTTCTTTTGTTTTCTCTTTAGTTTCAGCTTGATTTTTGATCGCACTAATTGGTGGTCGCTCGCAATGTCGGCTCCTCTCATGGCCCTAGTGTCCATTACTGATGTCCGGTGTTGCCTACTCACTAACACATGGTCTATTTGGTTCTTTGTCTTTCCTCCTGGAGATGTCCATGTCTGTTTATGTATAAGTTTATGTGGGAAAATGGTACCTGTTACCACGAGTTTATTGAGTCCGCAGAAGTCAGCAAGTCTTTCTCCATTGTCATTTCTTTCACCTACTCCATTACTTCCTATTATGTTTTCATATCCGTCGTTGTCTTCTCCAACTTTGGCATTTAAATCCCCCATTACTAAGAGTATGTCGTGCTTATGAACACTGTCCACAACTGTCTGGAGCTGTTCGTAGAAACTGTCTTTATCTTCGACGCTGGTTTCATTTGTTGGTGCATAGACTTGTATGATCGATAACTTTACATACATGGAGAAGAATCTAGCATAAAAAATTCTGTCATTGATAAGTTTCCATTCCAGCAATGCTTGTTCTGCTTTCTTCATCATCATTATTGCTACTCCGTGTCTGTGTATGTTGTCTTCTCTCCCTGAAAAAATTATGCTCTCTCCGGTGTTCATCTTGACTTTTCCTTGTCCCATCCATCTGCATTCACTAATGCCCATGACATATATTTTATATTTGTCCATTTCTCTTGCAAGCTGGGCTGATTTCCCTATAGAGTGTAACGTTCTTACATTCCAACATTCTATATTTACATTAACTTTTGGCTTGGTTAACGACGTTGTCAGCCTCCGAACTTCCGTTTGGCTTTGATCCGGAAGCGTCATACTGTCCAAATAAATGATGTCATCATCTGCTGATATCTGGGCCGTCGCCTTCCTGTAGCCATTTCCAGCACAAGCTAGCTTTTGAAATTCACTTCTGGTTTCTGTAACATCATTTGAGCTGGGAGGTTTGTTGGCCCTCCGCAGTAGGTTTATTTTCGGGGTTTTCCTTCCCTTAGCCATAGCCTCGTTTGCCCAGCACAATGTACTGGTTACCGGGGTGCACCACGGGGAGATTGACTTGAGTGTCTTTACGGTTGAGCGCATCAACACCCCTTACACCCCAGCGGCAAGACAAAAACACGTCTTATTAATTACCACAGTAAACGACATTGTCTGTATATTTTGGCAGCTGCGTTAAGTATTGAATCCAATGGTCTCACGTCTAGCTTTGACTATTGTCTCGTCCTACAATATGCTGCGTGCTCAACTATTTTATAGTGATGCGGTTGCGGAAACTTGATAGTCAGCTTGACACGCATAGGCCAACGTCAGATGTCGATGTATTTGTAGATGTCACGCCAATCTGTTATTCGACTCCTCGCAGGTGCCCCCACGAACATCCTCGAATGATCGATCACATCAGCGTATGCATTTACAAACCCATACTTCTAGTCTACTTCGTAATCACTATCGGAAAGAAGCTTCAGACAATCTAAATAAACAACATTCAGTGATAATTAATTCAGTCTGACACGGACATTGTAGTCCAATGGTATACCAAACATGAAGTATCATCACCATTCATGTGCATTGATCAGTTTATTAAAAGATAAACGTACGGAAATGCAAAGTGTTGCATTTCCGCCACTTACGTCATACATAAATATACACATACATACATGCATATATATATGTATGTATGTATGTACGTACGTATGTATATAAATATATATATATATATATATATATATATATATATATATAGATATATATATATATATAAAACGTGGTGAAGTTCCGTACGTACGTCATACATGCATATGTATGTATGTTATGTACGTTATGTATATATATATATATATATATATATATATATATATATATATATATATATATATATATATGATTACGAAGTAGACTACAAGCATGGGTGTGTAAATTCATACGTTGAAGTGATCAATCATTCGAGGATGTTCGTCGGGGCACCTGCGAGGAGTCGAATAACAGATTGGCGTGAAATCAAGAAATACGTCAACATCCGACGTTGGTCTATTCGTGTCAAGCTGACTATCAAATTTCACCAACTGCATCACTATCATGTATCATGTATATATATATATATATATATATATATATATATATATATATATATATATATATAATATACATATATATATATATATATATATACATATATATACGTATATATATATATATATATATATATATATATATATATATATATATATATATATATATATATGTGTATATATATATATATATATATATATATATTCCACCTGTTTTTGGAGCCGACATCCCATCTTCCACCTCTTTTGGGGACATCCTCCCATCTCCCACCACTTGGGTTGGCTAACAGTTGATGAGAATCAACCTCTAACCTGCAATCAGTCCTCCCACATGTCTTTGTCGCCATCCTCCCACTAATTTCTTTTCTTAGGAATAACCTCCCGTCTGCCACTTCCTGCCACTTCCTGCCACTTCCGCCACTTCCTGCCACTTCCGCCACTTCCTGCCACATCCCTCAGTATTATTTCCTTGTCTCTCGGATTGTATGTCACTTGTTATCTTTGTCAAGACGTATCTGAATATCTAATGATGATACCATCAATCAAATGCAATCCCATGCAATTTTTTTTGGGATGACGTAATTTGTAAAAACTTTGGACTTTCCGTTTCCAAGTTTGAGTTCGAGCATCCGTCTTTTATATGCCTGAAGTGCAGTGTGTGTACGCCTGACGTGCACTGCGATAACGGCGACATCTGACTGCGTCATGTAACATATCGAGATGTTGTCCACTTCTTGCCTGTCATATTAGTAACCTGTTGCAAAGTATTTGACGCAATGACACCTCGAGCGGTCACTCTAGACGACGGTCACGTTGAGTTGGGAAAGTTTTGTCCGTGTGTCCACATCATTATATAAGGAATGAACACCGTGGACCCGTTTGTCTAAAATAACAATATTCCTAATGGAACAAATATTGAATATTGTCGAAATTGAGTTAACACTGCCTTAAGCTGTCTTAGTGATATCCAATCAACTGATTATGGTGTGTTATCCTACATATTCGTAAATATCTTGGCTACACTGACAATGAACGTTTGTCTTCCCTGGTTTGGTCTCGCCGATGTTTAGGCGCATTATTTGTTTTTGTAAAAACTAAACTAGATATATCAATTAAAATCCCGTTTCTTGCTTGTTCTATTTTATTCCAAAACATGTTGAATAACCTTGTATCTACTATAACTACCCCTCTATCCTAAAATGATTTCAGTAGTATATATCCATCGTCAATATTCTCTATTATTGCCCCGTTATTCACCTCCCTCGAGTAGTTTCTCCTCCTTCACTTTTCATATGTGGACTAAAATAAACTACGTCGCACCAAGCTGCTTCCCCGCAGTCATCTGCCATGTAAAAGTATTTCCTATACGTGAATAATTGGTTAACATGTTATAAAATTCCATATACTTGTCAATCCTAAACATTACGTAACCTGGCAGTGCTAATTCAGCATATGTGATGCCATTATTTGCTCACGGTCCCGTAATCCTTATTACACAGAGTTACCGCTACCAATACCAAAAGTCTTACTTTCAAATATAGGTCAGTAAATATGTGGTGAACATATGCGGGGTGCCAGGCTGGTTATCTCGAGCGTTTCCATTTTCCATACGAAGTAACATGCGCACTAACAGGGTCATCTGGGATACGACCGTCCATGAAATATGACCTTCCTTCAGATCAGGTTATAGTTCACAGTCACCGTCTCCTAGTCTAGTCGACTAAGAAACCACTGCATAAATATTAGTGTAAACACCCCTAAATCGGGTAATACGCCGGTCATTGCCTACTTAATATGCATCATTCTCAAATTAAACAAACCCAAGTAGTTCATGCGGACACGGGCTGCTTGAGCAAACAAATTACGTAATACTGGTCGGCTCTAACAAAGGCCGTTGATTTCCTTCATATCTGAAAGGTTTAGCTATTAAATAAAGATGCAGGAATCAGTATCCTGATAAGAAAGAAAAACCGAAGTCGAGATGGCGTTGGAATGAACAGGCCTGCCAGGGAGAAGTGTAAAACGCTTTGAGCTGTTCCATGGACTGGATACTGCCCTAAATAAGAACTTACCATTTCTATATATTTCCTAAAATTGAACAACATTTGTCAGTTTTAAAATCATTTAACTAATTTGTCTAGATCATTGTGTACATGTTGTTTATCATCATCGTCATCATTATTAACGTTTCTAAACATTGTTCTGTCATCTACAAATTTCAGTATTTTGCTTATTATATTATAGAAGTCATTGATATATATATATATATATATATATATATATATATATATATATATATATATATATATATATATATATATATATATATATATATATATATATATATATTTATATTAAGAATAATAAAGGTCCTAATACTGATCCTTGTGGTACACAACTCATAACTGATTTCCAGCTTGAAACCTCCCTATCTACTACAACACCTTGTCTTCTGTCAGTCAGCCATTGTTCTATCCAGTCGATTATGGCATCCACGATAGTACGGGCTTTTCATTTAAATAGTATTCTTTGATGTGATACTTTGTGAAAAGCTATATGAAAATCAAAGTAGATACTATTTACTGGTAATCCCTCGTCTATCCACTTAGCGATTTCTTCCAAAAACATAACATATTTGTTAAGCATGACCTCGTATTTAGGAATCCACGTTGATATGGATTTAATGTGTTTTCCCAAACAAGGAAGTCCACCAGATGGCATTTAATTATCCTTTCTAATAATTTAGAACTCACTGATGTTAAACTCTCTGATCTGTAGCTATCTGCCGTCTTTCTCAAACCATTTTTAAATAATGGCATGATGTTTGCTTCTTTCCACTGAAAACGAACCACTGACTCTTTTAATGACACTTTGAACATTCTTGGAAGTGGTATGGCAATTTGTTCTACTGTTTCCATTAGTAGTTTGGGCGAAATTCCATCCACCCCAGGAAGTTTATTAACCTTCATTGCCTTTATTTTCTTAGCTGTCATTTCTGTAATTACAATTACCTACCCTAAATAGTCCAATTTAACCTCCTGAAATTTAGCATCTGGAACTTTGCAGGTGGGTAATTCCCTTAAAACGGTGGTCATTGCTACATTTAGCAGACACATGCACACAACTGGGCGGGAAGCACACCTTTGAATAAACACTTAGTAAAATAGGTACTACATGATAAGCATTAAAGCAACACAGATGCAACGGTTCATTACTCCACATTAGTCGATAGATGGCAGCACTATTCGGTATAACTAGTAAGTAACAATTCTGATTTAGTAGGCCAGGCTTCTCATTGTTAGGCGATACAGCGGTCCCAGCTAGACCTGACTGTACGCTGCTCGAGATAGACGGCGGTGACAAAACATACAAACGATGATGTCTACTCTGATAGGAATACGCGGTAGTAAGGCTATTGTGGTGGCGCTGTCATTGGTGGCATTAGTGGTGTGTTGTGTCATTTCGCATATGTTATCTGCACGACCCAAGACTGGATTTAGTGCAGGACATGAAACGACAACTACTCGTTTACAACACGTTAGCGGGGGATACACTACAACAGTTACACGTTTGCGACAACAAATCGAAGACGGTTTCCGTTTACCAGATGCAAAGAACCCTGTCGTCACGATGAGCAGTCTCCGTTATTACTTGAGTCAGACTGTGGGAGGGAATAAAACTTCTTACATGGCCATGCTGAAGCGTCACGGTTTTAAAGATAGTGACGATCGCCCCATCGTATTGCGATACCGGTCGAACACGTCGACGATTCTGGAGCCGAGGTCGGACGCTGGACGTTTATCTTCGGTATTCATTGGACGAACAGGTAACAGGATGTATACTTATTCCGCTTTGTTTGGTATCGCGCGCAGGAACGGCATGCATCCAGTGATTTCTGCGAACAATCCACTACTGAAACTGTTCCACCTCAACATGACTGTGGTTCAGAGTGACCGTCCGGGACGAGGTTGGGTCCAATTCGCTACCAAACGCCATACATATGACAAGCGCATAGAGTACCTTGATCCACGGATCGATGTTGAATTCGTAGGCACATTTAACGGGAACTGGAAATACTTCGGACATGTCATACGAGATCTCCTCCAAAACCACTTCCGCTTCCGCGAAACAATCCAGCAAGAAGCCGACAACTTCTTGCGGCGTTCGATGGCGCAGTTCAACCTTTCGTCGCCAGACGTCTCCGTGATCGCAGTGCACATCCGACGTACAGACTTATTATGGTATCGCACAAAAGAAGGGAATATTCCGGCAGGTAAAGCATACTTCAGTCACGCTGTCGCTTTTTTCAACCGCTTCTTTAACAATAAGACAATATATATCATTTGTTCTGACGACATGAAATGGGCAAAGGTAAATTTCGTAACGGAAAGTCCAACCGTGTTCTCCGTCGGGCACAGTGCAGACGTCGACTTTGCTATTCTCTCTCGCTGCAACCACAGCATACTCACCATTGGCACATTTGGTCAATGGTCAGCCTACATGGCTGGTGGAATTACTATTTGTCACAATGTTCGATCTCCTACAGAAGTCCCCCTCGAGACTGTCATCAAGAAGGTGAATCTGCCACAGAACCCTAGGAACGCTTGGATATCGTTATCTTAGAACATTGTATATGGTTTGCTGGCTTTTCTGATATACATAGTAGTTAGGTTATGTGCAAGTGTCTTCTTATTTTTTATAAAAGATACTTTTTGCATAATTTCCAAAGCGTCGTAAACTATGAGTGTACACATTTTCTTTGGCTGATCCATGTTATTATGTCTGGATATTATGTTTAAGACTTTTTACAAATTCATGTCTAATGCTGGGTATGCTTTTGCTATCCGAGTACTGAAATTGTGTATATCAGCATTTGGGGGTAAACTGACATTTACATAAATAAAAATAAAGTAAAGTTTTTCTGCAACTGATTATTCTTCTACTTTTAAAATGTGAAGTCAAAAAGTTGTTATGGGCATGAAATATACACGTTTAAATGTCTACAGGGTTAAGCTTTTTATTCGAACAGCTTTTTTAAGTTCTCATTATTATGTTTTATTCTATCCCCTAGCTATAATGTAATATTGTATATGTGATAATATTAATGAGTTGTATAACATTTTAGATATTGTAACTACTTTTTGATCTAATTAATATGCCATTTTTTTAGATTTGTTCTTTGTGTCCACATAATTAAATTAATCCACTTTTATCAATATATGTGTTATTTATTTTAACATACGAGTTTATATGTATCTACATGGTGCATGAAAAACTTATTATTTAGCTAGTTTATCAATGTTTTGCTATTCAATATTATCATTACATACTTCTTATGCGAAATCATATATATATATATATATATATATATATATATATATATATATATATATACACACACACACATACATACATACATACCTAAATAATCAATCAAACAGGGACTTGTACTCTACTATTCCGGTGCTTGAGTTCTTACCTTGATCCAACGATTGGTTAAACCGAACCATATTACTCTTGAGAATAATTGTTGCTCTCTCTCTCTCTCTCTCTCTCTCTCTCTCTCTCTCTCTCTCTCTCTCTGGCTCTCTCTCTCTCTGGCTCGCTCTCTCTGTCTCCACTTCTCCCCTTTTCTCTCTTCTCCCTCCTTCCGTTCCCCTATCTCTGTATGCATACATATATAATTTCTCATGAACAGTTCACAAGCGATGTTTTGGACCATTATTCCTTCAATAAAGGTTTGGGGGAACCTTACTTTTATATATATATACCTTGAAAATGGTGATTGCTGTTTCCAATAAATAGGTCATTTTTGCTCTATTTTATACAATATTTAGATGATGACGTCTTTAAGTTTAATTATATGATCCACCTATTCAAAACTATGCATACATACATACATACATATATACATACTTACATACATACATACATTAATAGCAGCGAACTGTATGTCAACCACCAACATAAATAGAACACTTGTTAATAAAACAAGAACGCTGAGCCTTTTTCATTTGACACATGATATTGTGATGCAGGTATGATGTATCATACCAGCATCTACTAAATAACTTTAATTACTGAGTGGAGTAGACGTACAATGGGTTAAAATACATGTCTGAGTAATCATATATGTTAAATAACTATAATGATATGTAGGTTGCGGGTGGTTAGCTTATGCCTAAATTAAGAACATACCATTGTAAGGCACTTGTGTAAGATAAAATTGCATTTATTACAATTTATATATATCAAAAGTACAATGGCAGGTATGCATATGTGTGTGTGTGAGTGAGTGTGCGTGCTTGCGTGCGTGCGTGCATATGTGTGTGTGTGTGTGAGTGAGTGTGCGTGCTTGCGTGCGTGCGTGCGTATGTGTGTGTGTGTGTGTATGTGTGTGTGTGTGTGTGCCTTGAGCAATGCCCAATACGTGTATGTAAACAAAAGTGCAACGACAGCTATATATATATATATATATATATATATATATATATATATATATATATATATATATATATAGCTGTCATTACACTTTTGTTTACAAATAAGTAAAAATAAGTCTGAGTAATCGTGTATGTTAAATAACTATAATAATATGTAGGTTGCCGGTGGTTAGCTTATGCCTAAATTAAGAACATACCACTGTAAGGCAATTGTGTAAGATAAAATTGCATTTATTACAATTTATATATATATATATCAAAAGTACAATGGCAGCTATATATATATATATATATATGTGTGTGTGTGTGTGTGTGTGTGTGTGTGTGTGTGTGTGTGTGTGTGTGTGTGTGTGTGTGTGTGTGTGTGTGTAGCTGTCATTGCATTTTTGTTTACAAACAAGTATTGGGCACTGCTCAAGGCACAGGTCTCTAGGTTCTGTGCTACGGAATAGCCAAGATCAACCCTCTCACAGCGCAATTAATCAATAACTTCAAAGGGAGAGAGGGCACAAACCTGATCCTCGCTACAGTTACCTAATACTTTATTACATACACAATCTATCCTTGCCCTAACGCGTGTTCATACCGACAGTCAATTAAACTATTTTTGTCCAATTGAGAAATATTACCTTTGCAAAATTTTTAGAACCTTCTGTCGATTGATACAGCTGTAAGCCACACAGGAAATAATCATATTCGTTGTCTCCAGCAAACCTCAAAAATGTTTATGTGTTTATGAGAGTTTAACACTAATGCACGATGTTCACTCCAGTATGAAGAACCCAACTGCCCACGCTTATAACACAACTGCTGGGACCGCCCACACTCTTGTGGCTTGTAAACTGAGGTTACACGTTCAGGACTATCTTGACCCATTCCAATTTGCCTACATGCAGGGCAGAGGAACAGACGACGCTGTCAACACTGTTGTCCATTTAATTGTGAAACACCTCAAAGCTCAAGGCTTATGCCAGACTATTGTTTATAGACTTTAGCTGGGCGTTCAACCTAATCCAACCTTACACCCTGCTCACTAACCTGAAACAAATTAATGTCAATCCGTATATCATCAAGTGGTATCATTCTTTGATAACAAACAGAGTGCAGCTTGTTGAAGTAAATAAGATACTTTCCCAAACTGTGGTAACAATGTTGTGTCAGTTCGCTGATTTTGTACATTCTGTATACAAATGACTGTAGCAGCAGTACTAACAACTACATAATCAAATTTTCTGATGACTCGGCTATTCTTAGTCTATTGCATGCTGATTCCGGCATCAGTATGCACACTTCTGAAATTGAAAGCTTTGTACATTGGTGTGACAACAACCACCGCAAACTCAATGTTAGTAAGACTCAACAGATGATTTTTGATGCTAAATGTATTGTTGCCGATCAATTGCCTCTTGTTATCCATGTTGCCCAGATCGGTCAGTACAAATACCAGTATGAAGACCGCAACTGCCCACACTTGTAACACAACTGCTGGGACCACCCTCACCCAAATGATTAATCAATCTGGTGGCTTCGCCCCATTAAGAACAAATGACAAATCTTCAAGTTAATTGCCTCCTGATGTCATCGTCATGTCTACTAGCCCTAAGTTTAGTTGTTGTTGTTTGCCTTATTTTATTTATTATTGTATATGATGATGGTGAGGAGAAAAGCAATTTACTTACTTACCTATTTACTTATTTACATATGTTAGACAACTATTTGCAACATGTTATGTTCACACTATAAACAGTACTAGGGTTCAGCATACAATTACATTTCCCATTGGTGGCCATGTTAACGTTTTGTATAATTATAAAAAAACACTTGACCATGAAAAATTATTAAACTTCTTACCTATCGTTATCATCGAGTTTATTAAAAATTCGAAATGTAAATTTGTTTAAATAGCAGGACGTGTCATGCCCGTCAATGTTGATAAATTTCTGCATGACTTACTACGCACATGTGCTTTGTGGCAAAACAATTGCCAAACATCCTTCCCCCTATTGAAATCATCTAAAAATGTACAGTTCCACTGTCAACAGGTTCTTCTAGCAAACTTGCCAATGTGCCTGCTCAAATGCAGTTATGTCAGATGATATAATTTTTTTAGCTACACATACCTAAAATTACTGTGCCCTACATTCGTGTGTAACACACCAGGAAGTGTAACTGAGGCATTACCCCAAATAGATATCTCAATGTTTGCAAAAAAAGGAATTTAACATATCTCAGAGACACACATATCTCATGTACGTAGCCAAACAATTATTACAGCCGTCTATATGTTTGATTTTTATGCATATTTCAACAGTACAACCCCACTGGGCAGTGAATACACAAGATAGCCACTTTAGTTTGTAACAACTTGCAATCCATCTTAACTCTTGAAGGTACATACTTTCTCAGCTAGCATGTATGGATTCATCACACCATGTTTCAGAAAGCCCAGCATATGTTCTGTAAGCACACTGTATTCATACAGTTTTATTTTACATTGAAAATTATATTAATTTCTTTACCTCCTGGCCTATTACATATATTTAAATATACGCATAATTCACCTTAAAATGTGATTTCCTTCGACTACTCAACTAGTTCTATTACATAACATTATACAACATAATTAGCAAACTTGAAAGCTTCATTCTCCTCCCGAATTTTTCCCGGAGAAACAGCCACCATCAGAGCAAAAAACAAAATAACGTTTGCTGAAGATGTGAATACAATATGCCAGAAGAGCTACACAAACGTGCAAACACTGTATTCCAGTGACATTACTACCATCACTAGTAAGTTGCCACGGATCATTCAAACTACCATAGACTGCTATGCAGGTTCTTGCAAAAACTGTCGTCAACATGAAGCGGTATGCTGAGGCGGATTGCAAAACAGTTGGTGGCATAAATCATAGCACATGAAGGCAAGTGTTGTGACACGGTTGAACATGACAGATGCCGATAGGTCAACACAACAACAAGCGTTAATATAGATGCGTTTCGGAAATGCAGCACTTCAGATGACACAACATAGATTAACCACGGACAAGAATGAATCGATCAACAGGTCATTATCTGTATTCCTTCCAAAGAATGTGAACTTCAGCAGAAATGCACAGGGACGAGTGTGTTCCGTAATTGATCGCATCACTTATAAAGCTGGTATCTAAATGCTACAAAAACTAAAAAAATGTGCAGTGTCCTATAACAGGGTGGCAAGCGCATTCAGCATGACGTGGGCTACCAACGAGAATATTCGAGACAGCCCTCGGTGCGGCTACACAGACAACGTGCAAAGCTGAACAGAACTATTTTGATGCAAAAAGTAACCGCTGTCAAGTAGACATTTACAGAAAGGGTCGGCTAGACCCCAAACCTGCAATCCGAGCAACTGTGGCTAGGACATCTACCTCGACATCAGCAGTGACAACCACAGCCACTAAACCAGTGATAAAACGCCACTTACGTCATACATAAATAAACACATACATACATGCATATATATATATATATATATATATATATATGTATGTACGTACGTATGTATATATATATATATATATATATATATATATATATATATATATATAAAACGTGATGAATTTCCGTACGTACGTCATACATGCATATGTATGTATGTTATGTACGTTATGTATATATATATATATATATATATATATATATATATATATATATATATATATATATATATATATATATATATATATAACTTTTGTTGGCTAACCGTTGATGAGAATCAACCTCTAACCTGCAATCAGTCCTCCCACATGTCTTTGTCGCCATCCTCCCACTAATTTCTTTTCTTAGGAACAACCTCCCGTCTGCCACTTCCTGCCACTTCCGCCACTTCCTGCCACTTCCGCCACTTCCTGCCACATCACTCAGTATTATTTCCTTGTCTCTCGGATTGTATGTCACTTGTTATCTTTGTCACCACGTATCTGAATATCTAATGATGATACCATCAATCAAATGCAATCCCATGCAATTTTTTTGGGATGACGTAATTTGTAAAAACTTTGGACTTTCCGTTTCCAAGTTTGAGTTCGAGCATCCGTCTTTTATATGCCTGAAGTGCAGTGTGTGCACTGGGATAACGGCGACATCTGACTTCTTGCCTGTCGTATTAGTAACCTGTTGCAAAGTATTTGACGCAATGACACCTCGAGCGGTCACTCTAGACGACGGTCACGTTGAGTTGGGAAAGTTTTGTCCGTGTGTCCACATCATTATATAAGGAATGAACACCGTGGACCCGTTTGTCTAAAATAACAATATTCCTAATGGAACAAATATTGAATATTGTCGAAATTGAGTTAACACTGCCTTAAGCTGTCTTAGTGATATCCAATCAACTGATTATGGTGTGTTATCCTACATATTCGTAAATATCTTGGCTACACTGACAATGAACGTTTGTCTTCTCTGGTTTGGTCTCGCCGACATTTAGGCGCATTATTTGTTTTTGTAAAAACTAAACTAGCTATATCAATTAAAATCCCTTTTCTTGCTTGTTCTATTTTATTCCAAAACATGTTGAATAACCTTGTATCTACTATAACTACACCTCCACCCTAAAATGATTTCTGTAGTATATATCCATCGTCAATATTCTCTATTATTGCACTTTCCCCGTTATTCACCTCCCTCGAGTAGTTTTTCCTCCTTCACTTTTCATATGTGGACTAAATAAACTACGTCGCACCAAGCTGCTTCCCCGCTGTCATCTGCCATTTAAAAATATTTCCTATACGTGAATAATTGGTTAACATGATATAGAATTCCATATACTTGTCAATCCTAAACATTACGTAACCTGGCAGTGCTAATTCAGCATATGTGATGCCATTATTTGCTCACGGTCCCGTGATCCTTATTACACAGAGTTACCGCTACCAATACCAAAAGTCTTACTTTCAAATATAGTTCAGTAAATATGTGATGAACATACGCGGGGTGCCAGGCTGGTTATCTCGAGCGTTTCCATTTTCCATACGAAGTAACATGCGCACTAACAGGGTCATCTGGGATACGACCGTCCATGAAATATGACCTTTCTTCAGATCAGGTTATAGTTTACAGTAACCGTCTCCTAGTCTAGTCGACTAAGAAACCACTGCATAAATATTAGTGTAAACACCCCTAAATCGGGTAATACGCCGGTCATTGCCTACTTAATATGCATCATTCTCAAATTAAACAAACCCAAGTAGTTCATGCGGACACGGGCTGCTTGAGCAAACAAATTACGTAATACTGGTCGGCTCTAACAAAGGCCGTTGATTTCCTTCATATCTGAAAGGTTTAGCTATTAAATAAAGATGCAGGAATTAGTACTCTGATCAGAAAGAAAAACCGAAGTCGAGATGGCCTTGGAATGAACAGGCCTTCCAGGGAGAAGTGTAAAACGCTTTGAGCTGTTCCATGGACTGGATGCTGCCCTAAATACCATTTTTATATTTCCTAAAATTTAACAACATCTGCCAGTTTTTAGATCATTTAACTAATTTGTCTAGATCATTGTGTAAATGTTGTTTATCATCATCGTCATCATTATTAACCTTTCTAAACATTGTTCTGTCAATTTCAGTATGTTGCTTATCATATTATAGTCCAAGTCATTGATATATATATATATATTTTATATATATATATATATATATATATATATATATATATATATACATATATACATATATATATATATATATATACATATATATATATATATATATATATATATATATATATATATATATATATATATATATATATATATATATATACATATATATATATATATATACATATATATATATATATATACACATATATACATATATATAAATATATATATATATATATATATATATATATATATATATATATATATATATATATATATATATATATATATACATATATTTTGTAGTACCCAACTCGTAACTGATTTCCAGCTTGAAACCTCCATATCTACTACAACACACTGTCTTCTGTCAATCAGCCATTGTTCGATTATGGCATCCACGATAGTACGGGCTTTTCATTTAAATAGTTTTCTTTGATGTGATACTTTATGAAAAGCTATATGAAAATCAAAGTAGATACTATTTACTGGTGATGCATCGTCTATCCACTTAGCGATTTCTTCCAAAAAACAACATATTTGTTAAGCATGACCTCGTTTTTAGGAATCCATGTTGATATGGATTTAATATGTTTTCCCAAACAAGGAAGTCCACCAGATGGCATTTAATTATCCTTTCTAATAATTTAGAAATCACTGATGTTAAATTCTCTTGTCTGTAGCTATCTGACATATTTCTCCAACCATTTTTAAATAATAGTACGATGTTTGCTTCTTTCTACTGAAAACGAACCACTCCCTATTTTAATGACAAGTTGAACATTCTTGGAAGTGGTATGGTAATTTGTTCTACTGTTTCCATTAGTAGTTTTGGCGAAATTCCATCCACCCCAGGAAGTTTATTAACCTTCATTGCCTTTATTTTCTTAGCTGTCATTTCTGTAATTACAATTAACTGCGCTAAATAGTTCAATTTAACCTCCTGAAATTTAGCATCTGGAACTGTGCAGGTGGGTAATTCCCTTAAAACGGTGGTCATTGCTACATTTAGCAGACACATGCACACAACTGGGCGGGAAGCACACTTTTGAATAAACACTTAGTAAAATAGGTGCTACATGGTAAGCATTAAAGCAACACAGATGCAACGGTTCATTACTCAACATAGTCGATAGGTGGCAGCACTGTTCGGTATAACTAGTACGTAACAATTCCGATTTAGTAGACCAGGCTTCTCATTGTCAGGCGATACAGCGGCCCCAGCTAGACCTGACTGTACGCTGCTCGAGATAGACGGCAGTGACAAAACATATAAACGATGATGTCTACTCTGATAGGAATACGCGGTGGTAAGGCTATTGTGGTGTCGCTGTCATTGGTGGCATTAGTGATGTTGTGTGTCATGTCGCATATGTTATCTGCACGACCCAAGACTGGATTTAGTGCAGGACATGAAACGACAACTACTCGTTTACAACACGTTAGCGGGAGATACTCTACAACAGTTACTCGTTTGCGACAACAAATCGAAGACGGTTTCCGTTTACCAGATGCAAAGAACCCTGTCGTCACGATGAGCAGTCTCCGTTATTACTTGAGTCTGATGGTGGGAGGGCAGAAAACTTCTTACATGGCCATGTTGAAGAGTCTAGGTTTTAAAGAGAATGACGATCGCCCCATCGTATTGCGATACCGGTCGAACACTTCGACGATTCTGGAGCCGAGGTCGGAAGCTGGACGTTTATCTTCGATATTCATTGGACGAACTGGTAACAGGATGTATATTTATTCCGCGTTGTATGGCATCGCGCGAAAGAACGGCAGTGATCCAGTGATTTCTGCGAACAATCCACTACTGAAACTATTCCACCTCAACGTGACTGTGGTTCAGAGTGACCGCCCGGGGCGAGGTTGGGTCCAATTCGCTACCAAACGCCAATCATATGACAAGCACATAGAGTACCTTAATCCACGGATCGATGTTGAATTCGTAGGCACGTTTAACGGGAACTGGAAATACTTCGGACATATTCTTTTAGGCGTTCTTCATCATAAGTATGGTCTCTCAATTCTGGAATCACCTTAGTTGCTCTATTATGTATTCTTTCAAGCGTAATATATATATATATATATATATATATATATATATATATATATATATATATATATATATATATAATATATATATATATATATATATATATATAATATATATATATATATATATATGTATATATGTATATATATATATATATATATATATATATATATATATATATATATATATATATATATATATATATATATATATATATATATATATATATATATATATATATATATATATATATATATATATATATATATATATATATGTACTTCTTACAACTTGTATATCGTATTCTAAATGAAGCATAACTATTGCTTTTGAGGTATAATTGGCTTCTTCCTTGTATATTATATTTCTCCTAATTAACCCAAGAATGTGATTACCCTTTGAAGCTGCTCACAGCTATGAAACTTTCGTATCAGCGCTTATCGGTAGAACGACAGTAGTGCCTCGAACAATGTCACGGATTGGCGGGTTTCCGCCCACTAAACTGGTTCACGTCTAGTTTGAAAGCCCTATTTCCATAAATCACCCTAGTGAATAGTGGATGCACAAACGAACAAAACAACAAAGACAAATGAAAGAAAAGCATTTAATATAAGATAGCTACTCAGTAATTTACAAGAAAACAAGCAAACTCCTGGGTCTATGCAATTACTATAAGCAAATAACTCAGATTCTGTAGTAATCGGTCAGAGAATTATTCACCCTGTGAAATAACTACTAATAGCGTCTAAAATGACGCATCGCTATCGAAGCATCAACCCAAAGTAAACTATATCGTTATGCTCATCATGGCTGAAGATAAAACACAACTGTGTTTGCTTGCGTACCTCGACATGTGTTACTACCACACAACCATGTTCTAAGAGCTATATATTCAGTTGCGATTTATCTATGCTTGGATAACAGCTACGTCCTTTCCTACTTGATCACGAACCGTTCATTCCGCCAGAGGCGCGCGATGGCGGGTCACAGAGCACTCACGTTTCTCCCTCTGACGTGACCTTCTACGGTCGTTGTGCAGCGAAAGTCGCACACAAACGATTCTGTTGCCTGTCGTAGTGCCGCGAACTCTGTCGTACTGTTGCGGTTGTCGCGATCGTCTTTTTTTGCAACAGCGGTGTCGTCTCGCTAGTGGCGTTTTGGCATCGGATCGCCATTTTGATATTCGCCCGGCATATCGGCTGTATCCATTTCACACGTTACTTCTTAATTTTAAGGGGAGCGCAGACAATTCTAACTCCTCGCACAAACTAATATCTTACACGTGGTTGATTCACACGTGTCTTTCATATGACATCCGGACACCCACGCTGGGTTATACGATCCTTATGTGTCCACTTTATTTTCTGATCTGCCAGCTCACCGAGATGCTTCAGACAAGTATTCAATATCTTTTTATACTCCTATAGTTCACAGTCACCGTCTCCTGGTCTAGTCCACTAAGTAACTACTGCATCAATATTAGTGTAACCATCCCTAATCGAGTAATACTTCGTTCCTTGCCTATTTAATATGCATCATTATATAAGATAAACATAACCAAGTTGTCCATGCGGACACGGGCTGCTTGAGCAAACACATTACGTAATACTGGTCGGCTCTAACAAAGGTCGTTGCATTCCTTCATATCTACAAGGTTTAACTAATCAATAAAGAATTAGTGTTCTGGTAAGAAGGAAAAACCGAAAGTCGAGATGGCGTTGGAATGAACAGGCCTGCCAGGGGGAAGTGTAAACCGCTTTGAGCAGTTCCATGGACTGGATGGTGATCAATAAGAACGCACCATTTTTATATTTCCTAAAATTGAATAACATCTGCCATTTTAAAGATCATTTAACTAATTTGTCTCGATCGTTTTGTAAATGTTGTTTATCACCATCATTGCTAACCTTAGTAAACATTAATTTTGTTGTTGTGTCATCCACAAATTTCAGTATGTTGCTTGTTATATTATAATCCAAATCATTGATATATATATATATATTAAGAATGATCAAGGTCCTAATACTGATCCTTGTGGTACCCTACTCAAAACTGATTTCCAGCTTGAAACCTCCCCTTCTACTACAAAACCCTGTCTTCTGTCAGTCAGCCATTGTCCTATCCAGTCGATTATGCCGTCCATGATAGTACGGGCTTTTAATTTAAATAGTAATCTTTGATGTGGCACTTTGTGAAAAACTTTCTGAAAATCAAAGTAGATGCTATCTACTGGTGATCCCTCCTCTATCCACTTAGCGATTTCTTCCAAAAACATAACATATTTCTTAAGCATGACCTCGATTTTAGTAATCCATGTTGATATGGATTTAATAATGTTTCCCAAACAAGGAAGTCCACCATATGGTAATTAA
>BSQZ01000010.1:7862500-7970000 GCA_033239005.1 Lamellibrachia satsuma
CTCTCACTTTCTGTCTCTCTCTCTCCCACTCTCTTTCTACCCCTCTCACTCTCTGTGTCTCTCTCCTTCTCTCTCTTTTATCCCTCTATATCTCTCTTTCCTCTCTCTCTCTCTCCCTCCCTCTCTCTCTCTCTCCCCTCTCTCTCTCTCTCTCTCGCTCACTCTCTCTCTCCCCCCCTCTCTCTCTCTTCCTCTCTCTCTCCCTTTTCTCTCTCTGTCTCTGTCCCTCTCCTCTATGTTTCTCTCCCTCTCTCTTCTCTCTCTCCCTCTATGTCTCCCTCTCTCCCTCTCTTTCTCTCACTTTCTGTCTCTCTCTCCCTCTCTCTCATTCTCTCTCTCTCTCTCTCGCTCTCTCTCTCTCTCTCTCTCTCTCTCTACCCCTTTCACTATCTGTGTATCTCCCCCCTCTCTCTCTCTCTTATCCCTCTATGTCTCTCTCGTTCCTCCCTCCCTCTCTCCCCCCCTCTCTCTCTCTCTTACTCTATGTCTCTCTCACCTCTCACTCTCTCTCTCACTCTCTCTCTCTCTCTCTCTCTCTCTCTCTCTCTCTCTCTCATCTTTTTCGTATCGTCTTTTTTTATAATATACAATTTTTTCCCGTTTGTGCTAGTATAATGATCTATATTAGTTTTATTTGTATTAGATTTTGGGAAATTAGAAGCTGCATATATTGTGTGTCATAGATTGGCGTCACACGTTGGTTTTGTTCACAGACCAACGGTTGGTTGTTTGTCAGTAAATCGAACACGACCTGGGCAATCTCTTCGCCAAATTATTTTCAATTACTGTTGAGAGTTAGGATAGACGGCTAACTGGGCGGTAGTTACTTCGCGTGTCCTTGCTGTAGCGACGGCTTCTTGTGTACCGGGTGCACAAGTGTTCGCTTCTGCTCAGTCGGTATTTTTCCTTCGGCAAACACGCATTTGTTACATAATCGCAAATGCGACACAGCGGCGTGTTTCACCCGGAGGCGTGGTGTGCTGTCTGGCGACATGTAAAGCTATGCAAATTTCAGCTACCTTGTTGACGTAGAACAGCGTTTCCCACCCATTTTCTTAGCTGGTAGCTAAGAAAATAAAGGCAATGAAGGATAACAAATCACCTCCAAAAATTACTAATGGAAACAGTAGAACAAATCAGTATACCACTTGCAAGAGTATTCAACTTGTCATTAAAAGAGGGAGTTGTTCCGTTTGAATGGAAATAAGCAAACATCATACCATTATTTAAAAATGGTTCGAGAAATAAGTCAGAGAATTACAGACCAGTGAGTTTAACGTCAGTGATTTGTAAATTATTAGAAAGGTTAATTAAAGACCATATGGTGGACTTCCTCTTTAAGCATAAATTATTAAATTCATCTCAACATGGATTCCTTAAAGCGAGGTCATGCTTAACAAATATGTTATGTTTTTTGGCAGAAATCACTAAGTGGATAGGCGTGGGATCGCCAGTAGATATTATCTACTTAGATTTTCAGAAAGCTTTTGACAAAGTACCACATCAAAGATTACTACTTAAATTAAAAGCCCATGGTATCGGGGATATCATAACTGACTGGATAGAACAATGGCTGACTGACAGAAGACAACGAGTTGTAGTAGATGGAGAAGTTTCAAATTGGAAATCGGTTTTGAGTGGGGTACCTCAAGGATCAGTATTAGGACCTATATTATTCTTAATTTATATCAATGACTTGGACGACAGTATAACAAGTAACGTACTGAAATTTGCGGATGACACAAAACTGTTTAGAAAGGTTAATACTGATGGTGATAAACAACATTTACAAAACGATCTAGACAGATTAGTGAAATGGTCTGAGAAATGGCAGATGTTGTTCAATTTTGGGAAATGTAAATGCCTACATACAGGACATGGGAACTTGAATGTAAACTATAAAATGGGAGATACTGTTCTGGGTACTACTGTAAAAGAAAAGGACTTAGGAGTTACAATAAGCGCTGATATGAAAGTTTCAGAGCAGTGTGGTATTGCAGCTTCAAAGGGTAATCAAATTCTTGGATTGATTAGAAGAAACATAACATACAAGGGAAAAAAGTTAATTATACCTCTTAATAAAGCAATAGTTAGACCTCATTTAGAATACTGTATACAAGCATGGAGACCATATCGTAAGAAGGATATAGATACGCTTGAACGCATACAAAGGAGAGCAACTAAAATGATTCCAGAACTGAGAGACCTTGGTTATGAAGAACGCCTGAAAGAATGTGGTTTAACAACTCTAGAGACAAGGAGGTTAAGAGGAGATCAGATTGAAGTTTTTAAGATATTGAATGGGTATGAAAATATTGATAGAAATATGTTTTTCTCACTCAAGAAGGATAGCAGAACTAGAGGACATGAGGTAAAATTAGTAAAGGATCAATGTAGATTGGACATCAGGAAGCACTCGTTCTCACAGAGGACAGTAAATGAATGGAATACATTGTCTACAGATTGTGTAACTGCTAGCAGCGTGAATATGTTTAAAAACAAGGTTGACACATATCTCAGGAGGGCGGGTTATAAGATGAACATTGTTGGACTCTGGATAAGCCAATGGCTTCCTTGTCCACTTGCCATCTGGGCCTTTGGCTTGGATGGCAAATCTTGTTAAATCTTGTTAAATCTTTTGCATCACATCGCTCTCTGTTACTATGTTTTTCTAGTCCATCGCCACCCCCCCCATTGAAAATTAGCATTTGTAGCACCGAAAATGCGATAATGTTCTGTTTACACGATCAGATGGTCGCGAAACAAGCAGGCATATTTCAAACGCTCTTGTGATAATGGATGGGCCAAAGCGGCGTGTTTCACCCGGCGGTGTGATCTTCTGTCTGGTAGCAGGTAAAGCTATGCAAATTTCGGCTACCTTGTTGACGTAGAGCAATGTTTCCCAGCCTTTTTTTATCACATCACTCACTGTTAATAATTGTTTCAGTCCATCGCCCTTCATACCATTTAAAATATCGAGAAATTAGGATGGAAATAATGGGAAACAGAAATCGTTCATTTTATTTATTCCGCAGTTAGACCTACTTAGGCGACTATATCAACATTAGCAAAATATTGATACCATAGAGGAATTATAGTCACTCAGTAATGTGGAGGTTAGTGTGAAGCCGTGTCTGACGTGCATTGCTCAATTTCCGAGGCTTCATCATGTCTCGGTCTTTCGTACTTGGGTGCTTGTGCTGAATGTGTTTGTTCGAGTAGTCATTTTAACATACATGAGCAACAATAATCCACCACAGTTCCCGCGCGCTCCTAAAATCCTGGAACCACAGAAAATATGTTCGCCAACATTCAAGGAATTTGGCATCACATTTCCACAAAGCAATGCCATATCGGCACCAGTTTCGACACCAGAGTTATTTTTTTAGTAGAAAGTGCTGACACTATCGCGAATTGGCATAGATGTCCGCTTGTTGCTGGATGGCTACGCTGAAACGAAAGTGATTTTGGACGAGATCTCGCATTCCTACGAGTTCAACGTCGAACCGCGGATCCAAGTATTTTACGTGTTTTTCATGGTGTTTGGAAACATATTGGACCCAACCTCGCCCCGGGCGGTCATTTTTAACATCGTTTATAAGGCCTTATAGATGGGTTCATGGATTTGTATTGATATATTTTTTCTTTGTAAGTCTTGACCAGGCCACTGACACGTTCAACGTGAACACGTTTCCATACTATTTTCCTGTCACTGAGTATTTCTTTTGTGGGGCGCTGATTTTTGATCCTCAGAAATGTGGGAATGTTCACTTTGACATTGTACGATGCGAATATAAATTGTACATTGAAACCTTTCTCTTATAGTATGGAGTCACCAGGATCGTACCTCTGTGGCAAGTGTCCTCGCTCCACAAGAATGCGATCACTGACACATCCTCCATAAGCTGGTGTGACATATGATGCTAATCCTCCTGGTGTGACGTATGATGCTAATCCTCCTGGTGTAATGCCTACGAGTACGTTTAGTGTGTTTCTGTTTTCATAGGTTGAATAAGTCACTTGTTGATCTATGGGTTGATGGGCACCTCCATCCCATCAACGATCACCCTGGTGTTAGCATACTGTCGCTTAGAACCACTTGGTATGTATCCACTAGTTCTCTGGAGGGCCAAAAGTCTAGTTCCTTCCATAAACAATACATGAAATGTATCCTTGTTACAAAAATATTTGCAACGCTGAATTCTGGCATGTTAAACTACTATGCAAGTTCTTGGTTTGGTGTGTGTGGTCGCAGTTTAATGAGTGTGATCAGGAGCTGGTTTTCCATAAATATTTTCTGTGGAGTTCTCCACCTGTACTCCAAATTATGAGCTGCCGGACCAAGGCTCTGCAGAACGTACTGGAAATGGCGATAGCCCTCCAGACCAGAATAGTACTGCAGCATCTTAGGATCATTGCTCAATGCCTCAATGGACAGCCTCGATCAATGTGGTGTTTGGGAGGAGTTATCTGCTTGTACTGAACGGTGTATGACAGGGTCTTCATTAACACTGCTGTTGATATCGCTAATAACTAACACCGTTACATCAAGGTGAGCATCAATGAAGCCGATTCCTCTTTCACAGACATGCGAAGTTTCGCTCGTGCTGCTCGTTTCTTTGAGCAGTTCAAATGCTCTCCCATCCAATGAAACTTCGATAGTACTACATCTTTCTTTAATGCACGACGTGTGCGTGGGTTGCCTGAAGGAAGAACACTTACACTAGTATCAGATGGCATGTGTTGTTTCACTTATATTAATTAGCAAATATCAGATGTAAGTTTGTGTCGAATGGTAGTGCACAAGTGAAATATAGGTCTGCATAATTAATCATACAAAATAGTTTTGTATTCAATGCAACATGATCAGTTTAAAAAAATTTCTTGTGTATATAACCAATTTAATGTTGTCTTTTGTCGTTACTTAATTTTACATGATTTGCCATCCAAGCCAAAGACCCAGATGGCAAGTGGACAAGGAAGCCAGTGGCTTATCGAGAGTCCATCAGTGTTCGTCTACGTGTAACCCGCCCTCCTGAGATATGTGTCAACCTCGTTTTTAAACATAATCACGCTGCTAACGGTTATACGGTTAATGATCACCAATATACCCCATATACGATATAACACAACACACAAGCCACAGCCAGTGACAGTGTAACCGCACCCCCACTAACTGCCTGAGGGTGACTTGCTTTTATGCACCCTATCATTCGACCCCTGCCCCTTATTTACAAGATATGTACACTGGTTTAGCGAGTCAAATTTAATAATTACCGTGCACAGTTTCGTTGTGTTCTATATAACCTGATGGAACAAAGTGGCTGTAGCAAACCACCATGTACAGCTTCTGAGTCCAACGTGACTCTCTCTTGTCGGCGGCGAGTATAATTGCATGGACCCACTTATTCTTGTACTCGTGGTCAGCTGGGAATTGATGGGCACGGACCACAGTCAGAATCCATTCGCCATTACATCCATAAAGAGTCCCAAGGAAAAAATTAATTGTGCAGATAGGGTTTATATGTGAGAGCAGAAATTGTGTGGATGAGTGAGTGGAAGTGATGCTTTTGTGTACAGTAGCATATAAGCTTTGAAATGATGCCATTTGTCAATAGGTATACCAGTTGCGTAAGGACACAGTGGCTGTTAGGCAGGATGTACTCATATTTTGGAAACCGGGGAATTTCATGGAAGAAATGCAGGGGCATCATGCGTTGAAGCAATTTGTGCGAAAAGGAGGTATGTCATTTTCACGAATTTCACACACCAGGTGTCTCAGTGGGTGTGTCATTTTCTGTGAATTGAAAAGAAAAATTATAGGATAAATTTTCAATAAAGGCGCAGGAACGTTATAATGGTCGACTATGGGAAAAGTGACTGTGGTCCGTGCCCTGATGGCCTCCCCGCTGAGAACACTCGGGCACAGCGCAGCGTGTTGGCATTGTTACACAATATACATGGCTATTCAAGTGCGGTCAAGCGAACAGTAGTTTAATAAACGCGTTTACTTAGCTAAAATGGCTAGCCTCGTTTCGAATTTGATATTGGGTGCCGGAGCGGTACGTGCGCCCTCTGATGATTATCACGGCTGCCCGTTGCCTCATTATCTTCTTATGTTACTCACATGGTTGACGCCTGGCGTACAACCAAGGTGACTCCTAGCGGATGGTAGTGAACTAACATCGGTATGCAGTAATCCCGCGTCACAGTATCTGTCCAATAGCGGTCAGTGTTTATCAGTCGCTGTATTCGTTTTGTGGATATTTGGTGCTTGTTATTTTTTTGCGAAACGAAAACGCTCCCTCCACCCCTTTCGTTTTTAAATATGACTTTGTTATCATATATTTACTTGAACTTGTTTGTTTGGGTCAAGATGTTACCCATTGCAGCCAGTAGGCAGTAGGAATGCATAATTATTTGTACGGGTTCACAACGGACATGTGTATTTGACGAGTGTAGAATATGACATATATGTGGTCTATTTATGCTAACGTGTTATTTGCGAATATCTGCTTCTGCTATTAGTAATTACTACAATCTACGTGTACATTTTACATTATTGTTCATATCTTTCATATGTTATTTATATCTCTGAAATAAAAAAATTAAAATTGTATTCAAGCTTAGAACCGGTGGCACCCACATTGTTTCATTTTATGTTTATATTTTCTAATTTATTTACTTTTAAAAGCTATGTATGTTTTATATACATTTGTATGTACCGCCTGTTTATGAGTGGTTTACCTGAAGTAAATGTATTTGTTTTCAGGATTAGTAAGGTTGGACTTAACTCAACCAATAGTAGAATGTATAGATATTAATATGCAACTGTGGGACTAGTCACTAGGATTTGTCTTTACATTTTGAGAACAGTCATTAAACAGCCAAGGCCAGTATTTCCATCACTTATTTGTTATTCTCATGTCATGTGCACACCCTTGTTATATTCAGATGTAAATCCAGCGACATAAAACCACAGTCACGTTGAGGTGGCACAACTTCAGTAGTGGGTTGCTTGAATAGATCACTGGACGCAGCCGTTCCGTCGCATGACATTTAACGGTATAGTGAAAATTACAATTAAGGTTATGGTGAAAAGTACAGGTAAGGGTGCAGTCAGACTACCCTACTGCTCGCAGCAATGAACACTAATATATATATATATATATATATATATATATATATATATATATATATATACACATTCATTGGACGAACAGACAACATATATATATATATATATATATATATATATATATATATATATATATATATATATATATATATATATATATATATATATATATATATATATACAATGGGACGATCTCATTCTCATTAAGACCGTGACACTTCAGCATGGACGTGTAAAAAGTATTCTTCCCTCGCACCATCTGACTAAAATAATAGCTGATACTGCTCATCATGGCGAGAGGGTGCTGGGCATCTGGTAGAGGGAAGCTGTCTTCCTTTTGTTGTCGCAAACGCAAACTGTCGAAGAGTATCATGCACTAACATGTCGTAAACGCGAAAGTATCGTAAGTCAAGTCGTGGGTCGCGAATATAATATATAACGCGTGGACCAATACGACACGACACAAAACATCGCTACTGCCACCAATGACAGCGCCACCATAATAACTTTAGTACCGCGTCTTCCTACCAGAGTAAACAACATCGTTAGTATATGTCTATCTGACGCAGAGTTAGGTCTGACTGGTAAAGCTGTCTTTTCTGACAATGATCCCCTGATCTGCTAGATCATAGCGGCACGGTTGTACACATTGGGTAATTAACAAGTCAAACATGAATAAACACGGGACATATACTACTGTTATCGTTGTATTGCCACCGTCAATGTGCTTTCGCTGTAAATACATAAAACTGTAGACGCACGACAGGTCAATTGCTTTTTCTAGTGGCACACCCTTATTTTTTAAGTCGATAATATTTATAGTTTAGTATGTCATAGATGGATATATAAAGTAGTATTATTATATTATTATTATTATGAGAACACACGTCAATCGATTGAATTTATTCAGGGTTGCCTGTTGCATGCATCAGAAAGGACATGGCGTGTATTTTCAACGAGGTCGTTGCTATGAGGAGACGTCCCACATCTCTTTGATGCTGGGCAAACCAGCCTAAGACCAGAAAGCCCGCCCCAGACGTTGACACGTTATTCGCGACGAGTCACTTTGTTCTGATAGGAGGTGGCTCCTTATGTGAACAGCTAATCTGGGTGGATTTGATAAGAGAATATGGCATACAATATGAATGTGTTATAGAATAGGCAATTACATGTGTCCATATATTATAATTAGCTTAATGATATAGTGTAATGCGCTATTATAATATAACACATTCAAGTGCATTTACCCAATATTTATTTATGCAATTAACAAACACGATTAACGTACAATTTGGAATGTCAAAGTACACTGTTCGTCATTACACGAGAAAAGAGTGCATGGTTTCACACATTTGATAATGAGCCGTCAGGTATGATTTGATACAGTTGTTGGTGAGTCGTCAAGCATGGCTTGACACAGTTTTTGACTTACGGATGAGGGTTTTCGAAAAGGTTTTTCAACTGCGCGTCACTCAGCGATCTTTCGTACATACATATCTGAAAGCAGCCACCGCATATTTTTCAACAAGTTGGACAAATCGATTTACTTGATGGCTCTGCATCATCGGCAAAACCTATATCTGCCGGAATCCCCCAGGGGAGTGTTATTGGTCCTCTTCTTTTTGTGATGTCTATCGATGACTTGGCTTCACACCTAGAGAACGACATTCACTCATTCGCTGATGATTCTGCACTCCATATTGCCATTAAGAATACATGCGATAGATTCATATGCGCAGAAAGCCTCCAATGTGATTTCAATAAAATCGAAGCCTGGGCAAACAGTTGGTGTGTTACCGTTAATGCCAGCAACATAGAGGAGATGATCACCTACGGGAAAAGAAGCCAGACTCACCCCTCCCCACTCCACTTTGTGAACAAGAAATTACAGCCTACAGATAGTATTACTCTTCTGGGTGTCCCCATCACCAAGACAATGTCCTGGTCACAGCACATCACATGTATTGCCAAAAAGACAGCAAAGCGCCTCTATATCCTGGGTCGTTCTAAAAACCTCCTTCCTCACCAAGCTCGTTTCACCATCTACAAGGCTTTCATCCGACCTCTTATGGAATATGCTTCCCCAATCTGGAATGGAGCAGGAACTACGTCTTGTTGCTATTCAATGGCCCTTTTACCGCTGGGATTGTTAGGCTGGATAGTGTGCACCAATTTACTGTCGGGAATAATGTCTTGGTGACCTTTGAACCGACTTCACACAACCTGGTGCTTGGCAGTGTTGTCGATATTCGAGGGAATGTAACCCTGAGGAAGACAATATCATTTCGACGTCCATTTTGTGAGCATCTTACAATTAATGGTGGGTCGCTGGTGAAAACATGACAATGGAATGTAAGGAAGTCATCATCAATGGGCTCTTGTCGATAGAGAGTCCAGTCATCTGTGACCGCATAATGGTTAATGGGAAATTCAATTCAATGACAAACATTATAATGCATGGGCGAATCAAGAAAAACATCCAGAGGTTTGACATTAGTTCTGCTGGAAAGCTGACCCTCGACAGCATGAATCAGAACAATAGCATGTTTACATCAACATCTGTAGTTGCTGCACAGATTGTTAAAATATATGGTACATTTCTCCCAGGGTAGTTTCATATCCCCCATGTGGGCAATCAAGGTGGTTGGGATTCTCTGGAGATTGGTGCCCAGGGCAGAATGCAATTTCAGCCAGATGGTGACTTTTGGTGCAACTACATTAAAGTCAGTGGAATGCTGGAGTCATACAACAAAATACCGCAGTTCAGGGACACAATGTCAAACTTCAGGTGATTGTTGGATATGGAGGCAGCATCGTGTTTGTCAGTAACTCTAGCCACCCACTTGGCCCGTGGTCAGGGCAATCATCAGAAAGTGCTTCTAAGTTGAATATTGCAACAAGTAGTGTGATGAAAGCAGGATATATTAGTCTAACTGGGATATACAGAAGGATAATTAGCTTTTTCCTTGTATGTTATGTTTCTTATAATCAACCCAAGAATGTGATTACCCTTTGAAGCTACTATACCACACTGCAATGAAACTTTCGTATCAGCGTTTATCGGTACTTCAAAGTACGCCAGAACGACAGTAGTGCCTAGAACAATTTCACGGATTGGCGGGTTTCCGCTCACTAAACTGGTTCACGTCTAGTTGGAAAGCTCCATTTCTATAATTCAGCCCTCGTGAATAGTGGATGCACAAATGAACAAAACAGCAAAGACAAATGAAAGAAAAAACATTTAATATACGATAGCTACTCAGTAATTTACAAGAAAACAAGCAAACTCCTGGGTCTATGTAATTATTATAAGCAAATAACTCCGGTTCTGTAGTAATCGGTCAGAGAATTATTCACCCTGCGAAATAACTACTAATAGCGTCTAAAATGAACCATCTCTATCCAAACTTCAACTCAAAGTAAACTAAATCGTTACGCTCATCATGGCTAAAGACAAAACACAGCTGTGTGGCACTTTGTGAAAAGCTTTCTGAAAATCAAAGTAGATACTATTTATTTCAGATCTCTCGTTTATCCACTTAGCGATTTCATCCAAAACACATAACATATTTGTTAAGCATGACCTCGTTTTTAGGAATCCATGTTGATATAGATTTAATAGTTTTTGGATTTAATATTTTTTCCCAAACAAGGAAGTCCACCATATGGTATCTAATTAACCTTTCTAATAATTTACAAATCACTGACGTTAAACTCTCTGGACTGTAACTATCTAGGAGACACATGCACACAACTGGGCGGTAAGCACACTTTTGAATAAACACGTAGTAAAATAGGTGCTACATGACAAGCATTAAAGCAACACAGATGCAACGGTTCATTACTCCAAATCAGTCGATAGGTGGCAGCACTTTTCGGTATAACTACTATGTAACGATTCCGATTTAGTAGACCAGGCTTCTCATTATCAGGCGAGACGGCGGCCCCAGCTAGACCTGACTGTACGCTGCTAGAGATAGACGGCGGTGACAAAACATATAAACGACGATGTCTACTCTGATAGGAATACGCGGTAGTAAGGCTATTGTGGTGGCACTGTCATTGGTGGCATTAGTGATATGTTGTGTCGTGTTGCATTTTTCCACGCGTGATAAGTTATCTGCACGACCCAAGACTGGATTCGGTGCAGGACATGAAACGACCACTACCCGTTTACAACACGTTAGCGGGGGATACGCTACAACGCGTTTGCGACAACAAATCGAAGACGGTTTCCGTTTACCAGATGCAAAGAACCCTGTCGTCGCGATGAGCAGTCTCCGTTATTACTTGAGTCAGATGGTGGGAGGGAAGAAGACTTCTTACATGGCCATGCTGAAGCGTCTAGGTTTTACAGAGAGTGACGATCGCCCCATCGTATTGCGATACCGGTCGAACACTTCGACGATTCTGGAGCCGAGGTCGGACGCTGGACGTTTATCTTCGATATTCATTGGACGAACAGGTAACAGGATGTATACTTATTCCGCTTTGTTTGGTATCGCGCGCAGGAACGGCATGCATCCAGTGATTTCTGCGAACAACCCACTATTGAAACTGTTCCACCTCAACATGACTGTGGTTCAGAGTGACCGCCCGGGGCGAGGTTGGGTCCAATTCGCTACCAAACGCCATATATATGACAAGCGCACAGAGTACCTTGATCCGCGGATCGATGTCGAATTCGTAGGCACGTTTAACGAGGTTTGGGAATACTTCGGACATGTCAACCGAGATCTCATCCAAAACCACTTCCGCTTCCGCGAAACAATCCAACACGAAGCGGACCTGTTCTTGCGGCGTTCGATGGCGCAGTTCAACCTTTCGTCATCAGACGTCTCAGTGATCGCAGTGCACATCCGACGTACAGACTCATTATGGTATCGCACAAAAGAAGGAAAAATGCTAGCAGGTAAAGCCTACTTCAGTCACGCTGTCGCTTTTTTCAACCGCCTCTTTAAAAATAAAACAATATATATCGTTTGTTCTGACGACATGAAATGGTCAAAGATAAATTTCGTCACGGAACGTCCAACCGTGTTCTCCGTCGGGCACAGTGCAGACGTCGACTTTGCTATTCTCTCTCGCTGCAACCACAGCATTCTCACCACTGGCTCATTCGGCGAATGGTCAGCCTACATGGCTGGTGGAATTACTATTCGTCACAATGACCGATCTCCAACAGAAGTCCCCCTCCAGACTGCCTACAAGAAGGTGAATCCGCCACAGAACCCTTGGCACGCTTGGATATCGTTATCTTAGAACATTGTATATGGTTTACAGGCTTTGCTGATATACATAGGAATTAGGTTGTGTGCAAGTGTCTTCGTATTTTTTTTATAAAATATACTTTTTTATAGTTTCCAAAGCGTCGTAAACTATGAGTGTACACATTTTCTTTGGCTGATTCGTTTTATTATGTCTAATGCTGGTTAAAATTTAAGTCTAATGCTGGGTATGTTTTGATGTCCGAGTATTACAATTGTGAATATCAGCGGTTGGGGGTAAACTACCAGTTAAGTAACTAAAAATAAAGTAAACGTTTTTCTGTAACAGATTATTCTTCTACTTTTAAAATGTGAAGTCAAAAAGTTATCATGGGCATGAAATATACACGCTTCATTGTCTACAGGGTTAAGATTATCATTCGATCTGCCTTTTTAGGTTGTCATTATTATGTTTTTTATTGTATCCCCAAGCTATAATGCAATGTTGTATATGTGATTATATTAATGCATTGTATACCAGTTTATACATTGTTAATAGTTTTTGATCTAATTAATATGCCTATTGTTTTGGACAATTTATTTTAGATTTGCTCTATGTGATTTATTCAATACAATTTGTGTCCAGATAATTAAATTAATCTCTTTTTCAATATTTTGGTTATCTGTTTTTGTTTGTCTGTATCTACTTGGTATATGAAATTATTTAGCTTGGTATATGAAATTATTACAGACTTCTTATGCGAAATCTTATATATATATATATATATATATATATATACTCTGCATATATACATATATACATACACACACGTATATATATATATATATATATATATATATATATATATATATATATATATATATATATATATATATATATATATATATATATATATATATATATATATATATATATATATATATATATATATATATATATATATATATATATATATATATATATATATATATATATATATATATATATATATATATATATATATATATATATATATATATATATATAGAGAGAGAGAGAGAGAGAGAGAGAGAGAGAGCTGGTCACGGGAAAGGTCAAAGGTCATTCACCAACTGCCAAGAGTTCTGCCAAGCAGTCTGTTCTAGTGAAACAACGATGACCATTATAGAAGTCAGCCCCGAATGTACCAGAATCCCGTGGCATAAGTAAATACCGTCCACGCTATTGTCCCAAGACTAGTCGTGAATATATATAAGCTACGTCTCGCTTCAAAACGTGCAGTAATGATGATGGAGGAGAGTTTAATTTAACTGGCGACGAAGCAAGCGCAAAAGGACGAGAAAAATATTTGGTTTCGAAGATAACACTCTGTTATCAAACAGAGTTCAATCAGTTCTGAGGTGAATTTCGTTCACATGACACTATGTAATGAAACACATTATATCATAGCTTTCCTAATGCAAGGTTGACTAGTACGTAATGATTTTTGCCACATGAATACATTTTGACTTACATTATGACTTTGAAAATTCATGTAATTTACTCATGAAGTGTCCATAGGCATCATAATCAAAACAAATACGATATTAGCACATATGGACAATGCACACACAAAATCTTACATATTCAGGTATGTATACAAAATACGCTAAAGCTAGGTGAAACTTTATCAGTGGTCTTCCAAGTAATAAACGATTTTCTACTGGGAATAATATTATGTGAAACCGTACATCTGCATTTCTGAACTTTCTACGAACTGATAGCTATAACTGCAGTGTAACTAGAGTGTACCAAGTTGAACAGCCCAATCAATATGTTCTTCTCAAGGAATGCATTTTAAAGTTACAACATACCTTTTCTTTGTAATGGCCTTTAATATAAGAACATCACAGTTGTAGAGTGCAAATGACTTCAACGCTACCCCAAAAAGAGAAAACGTTTGACAAAAAATTATGACTGTATCCCAAGTACAACTATTTTATTGTACATGTAAAGACAGTGAACTATCACAAACAATTATATATAAAGTAAGAGTAATTACCTTTCAAACTTGTCACGGAGTGGCGAGGTTTCCGCTCACTAGACTAGTCTGGTTGGGATGCCCCATTTCTATAATTCAAAGCCCGTGAATGGTGGTTGCTCAAGTGAACAAGACAACAAAGACAAAAATAAAGATAAACATTTAATACACGATATTTACTAAGTAATTTACAAGGAAACAAGAAGATTCCTGGGAATATATAATATAAGCTAATTCCGATCCTCTTTCAATGGGTCCGGGTTAATCAGCTAGTGTAATCGTAGAAGCTTGTACTAACATCTAATCCTAACACAAAAACTGTTCTAACATAAATTCAAACTAAAACCGTCTCATCAATACTCTCGCAGGAAAATCTACCACTTTGGCGTATAGGCTTATCTAACGTCACTAGTCTTACAACAGTCTCCCTGTGTCCACAGCTAAACGGTTGATTAGAAAGTATATAATGCCGAAACAATCCTAATTACATCTGAGGCAGACAAATGCCAAAACAACATCGCATTTGATGTTGAAGTATCTAGTGACTAAACATCAACACAGTCGAGTCTCTACATTCTAACAAACCGTTCAATAGACCTACCCTTTGTGTGGCGGCGTGGCCCCTTTACCGCCCGTCCTGGTTGATATAACAGAAGGGTTGTCCCCGTTTGACGCCTCACTTCAGCAGTCGTGCCGTTTACAGTCGAAGAACGTCTCGTCCGCAGATAAAGATAAAATACACCTTTACCAACAAACAAGTACGAGCTACGCTTCAGCACTCCTCTTAATCTTTTACAAGATTAAATCAGAAAATATCTCAAAGATTTCTGAGTCGCCGAAGTAAAGAACATCACACGGTATTCACGTATGACTTCTATACGTGGAACGCCTAACTGGGAAATACAACAAGGTAAACAATATCTTTCTAGTAATACAGTTTCCACTTATCTTAATTTAAGTGATTTATTCATGGCCCCTTACTGCTGCATTAAACAAGTCTACCGACTCTAGTGTAAGAGAGAGAGAGAGAGAGAGAGAGAGAGAGAGAGAGAGAGAGTGTGTGTGTGTCTGTGTAATTGGCTATGATTGATATAAATATCCAAATTGAGGCTTTATTAATGCAATTCTCCCCCCTCCCCCACCATACAGATATCCTGTCACTGTCATTTGGACTTTCTGACTTGCTGGTGGGATTAAGAATGTGCGAGGTGTCAAAAGTGGCCACCCATACCTGGAATCACGAAATGCTGCAACATCAGAAACACGAGACAAAACAGCGGCGTGTGGTTGCGAAGACTGAACATGGGTGGATATTCAAGAGTGGTGCGCGTAACGCCTGGTGAATGCTAATCGTGCCCGATGCTGATGGCATATGTGGAAATAGTAAGATTATACGACCACGGCTAGATCAACTGGATCCCTGATTTAGTAGACAGCTACCTTCAAGCAGAAGAGACTGGTGGAGTTTCTGAGATACGTCTACTAAACACGCGGACGAATGTGACAATGTGGAATCAGCGTTTCACAGAACATGCAAAAAACAAGATATGCACTTATCCAAACTTTGAAGCACATGACGAAAAATAAGTCGGTTTATGCTGGAAAATGTCACTACGTTGTCTCAACTGTCAGGAATGCACAAATTGCTGATGCAGACACTGACAGTTGTGGTAAAAAAATCAGTTGCATCGAACGTTGCACTCCATGTTGGACATCAGGATTCGGCTATTGGAATCGCAAAGATACACACACACCCTCCAAGCCGATGTGGATTGCAGAGACTCAGGCAACAATGGATTATTTGAAGCAGAAAAGAGAGCAAACAACAGACATTAACATTCTTCGTGGTCTACCAGAGAATGCCCCGATCAACATAAGTACGAACGCGAGGTACAATTCAACAACACTTAACAACACCTAAGAACAGTTACTGGCCGGGCATGCTGCATCTCAAGCGATCGGAGCTGCCATAAAGTGGCCGTCAGATCAACACCAGATTTGTCGGTTTTCATCTAGAGAATAAGCTCTGAAAAGTAGGTTCCGTGCTTCGCAGTCAAGGTCACAATGTCACATGCTCTGGTCATGAGCGATGCTCGGCAACTCTACGAGCAGTGGATCCAATCTCGGAGTATGAAATTGACAAACAGATAGGCCACAAACAATGTCGCACAAGACAATGTCGCAATCAGATATGTGGCTACTGACGAGATGCATTAGCTTCTCGTGGGGTACAGGATGCTATGCTTGTTGTCGCCACAGAAAGACAGGCTGACACAACACATCTTGGACACAATTTAGACATATCATAAAAGCTTCATTCTTCCCCCCAAATGTTTCCTTGCGAAACAGCCACCATCAGAGCAAAAAACAAAAGAACGTTTGCTGAAGATGTGAAAACAAGATGCCAGAAGATCTACACAATCCTGCAAACACTGTACTCTAGTGGCATTATTACCATCACTAGTAAGATGCCACGGATCATTTAAACTACCATAGACTGACATGCAGGTTCTTGCAAAAACTGTCGCCAACATGCCGAGGCGTATTGCAAAAACAGTTGATGATAGAAATCATAGCACTTGAAGGCAAGTGGCGTGACACGGTTAAGCATGAAAGATGCCGACAGGTTAATAGAAATGCGAGGCGGAATGCAAAACAGTTGGTGGCATAAATTACAGAACTTGAAGGTGTGTTCCGTAACTGATCGCATCAATTACGGAGCTGGTATGTCAACCCTACGAACACTGCAAAATGTACAGTGTCCTATAACAAAGGGTGGCAGGGTTGCTCGGGCAGTGAATCGCATGCAGCATGACGAGGTCTACCAAAGATCACATTCCAGATGGCCCCCCGGTGTGGCTGCACAGACGACGTACAAAGCTTAACAGAATGAGATACTATTTTGAGGCAAAAAGAAACCGCCGCCAAGTAGACATATACAGACAAGGTCGGTTTGACCCCAAACCTGCAACCCGAGCAACTGTGGCTAGGGCATCTACCTCAGCATCAGCAATGACAACCACAGCTACAGCTACTAGACCAGTGATAAAACAAAGACGGCGACAGCGAATGTCACCTGCAGATCGCACTGATCACCCATGTTCGCTAAGGTCACGGAAATCTGCTGACCACATTTATGCCAGCAGAGTGTAGACACACAAGAACTGTGCATGCACGCACAACAGACTCTCCTCCATGACTGCTCAATGGCTACCGCATTTCCGCTGTTAGGATACTTACTTGGGTTCAGCACACAGTTACATTTCCCATTGGTAGCCATGTTAACGCTTTGTATGATTATAAGAAAATTTACCATACAAAATGTTTACTTCTTTTCTGCCGTTATCATCATTTCACTGACATGCTGATCGAGTTTAGTCAAAATTACACATTTATACCTCCTTTAAATTGGCTGAGAGTGTCATGTCCGTAAATGTTTACCAATTTCTGCATGAATTACTATGCACCCATGCCCTGTGACCAAAACAATTGCAAACAGGTTCTACTAGCAAACTTGCCAATGTACTAGCGCAAATGCAGTTATGTCAGATGATATGATTTTTTTAATTACACATACCTACAAAAACGTGCAGTACATTCGTATGTAAAACACCAGGAGTGTAACTGAAGCATGATCCCACTACCCTACGTGTCATGCAGTGGATGCAACTGTTTCTGCCGTGCAATGAAATGCTGGCCAGTGGTCAACGCCCGCTTCACATCAGTGATTTGCCTTCTCGCTCTTGCTTATAGGGAGATGATTAATGATGTAACTCAATGATGTGTACGTGCTCCTACCGGCTAATAGCGAGTAGCGAACACCACGTGAACGGGGCTTTGCTGCAGTGCGAAAATACACAAACCAATTTAGAGAGAGAGAGAGAGAGAGGGGGGGAGGGAGGGAGGGAGGGAGAGAGAGAGGGAGAGAGAGAGAGAGAGAGAGAGAGAGAGAGAGAGAGAGAGAGAGAGAGAGAGAGAGAGAGAGAGAGAGAGAGAGAGAGAGAGAGAGAGAGAGAGAGAGAGAGAGTGAGAGAGAGAGAGAGAGGGAGGGAGGGAGGGAGGGAGGGAGAGGGAGAGAGGGAGGGAGGGAGGGAGGGAGGGAGGGAGGGAGGGAAAGAGAGAGAGAGAGTGAGAGAGAGAGAGACAGATAAAGAGAGAGGGAGGGAGGGAGAGAGAGAGAGAGAGAGAGAGAGAGAGAGAGAGAGAGAGAGAGAGAGAGAGAGGGAGGGAGGGAGGGAGGGAGAGAGAGAGAGAGAGAGAGGGAGGGAGGGAGGGACAGAGAGAGAGAGAGAGAGAGGGAGGGAGGGAGGGAGGGAGAGAGAGAGAGAGAGAGAGAGAGAGAGAGAGAGAGAGGGAGGGAGGGAGGGAGAGAGAGAGAGAGAGAGAGAGGGAGGGAGGGAGGGAGGGAGAGAGAGAGAGAGAGAGAGAGAGGGAGGGAGGGAGGGAGGGAGGGAGAGGAGAGAGAGAGAGAGAAAGAGAGCGATAGAGACGGGGGAGAGGGGGAGAGAGAGGGAGAAGGGGAGTGAGAGAGGGAAAGAGGGGAGAGTGATAGCGAGAGAGAGGGGGAGATGGAGAGAGGGACGAGAGAGGGAGAGAGAGAAACATTTCAGGCTAAAACAACATCTGGACAGAAATGACAATGGTATATAAATTAACCTACACTACAGCCACATGGAATAAACGCAGGTTTCGTCTCTAGCCACAGGAATACGCTGGCACTCTATTTTGTCAATGCACAGGCAATTTCTAGGGCATTCCTTTGTTGCCAGGTTACTGGTGTCACCTGCCATTCACACCGACTGGCTCGGGTCTCGGTGGGATGCCCCATTTCTGTAATTCAACTCTCGTGAATGGTGGTTGCACAAGTGAACAAGCCGACAAAGATAAACCGACAAAGAAACATTTTATACTCGATAACGAGAACGAGGCTGCCGACTTCACTATTTCAAACATTTGGTTCTCCGCTATTTTATACATTTTAAACTTTACAGTGTTTTAGTTTTAAATCAGTGTTACGTAATATATTTAAATGGGCTGTTTTATGTTGACCACAACGTCAGTGTCAAGATAAGTATTTTTACATTAAGTTTTAATCTTCGACAGTCATGCGTTAACTGTCTACTTTTAGCATCGCCCATTCTTGTCGCCGGCACAAAACATTTTCGTTGCTTTGGTATTTTTTTAATTAAACGTTATAATTGTAATTCAACGGCACTTATTAGCAGCCGCCTTGACTATTGCAATTCACTACTAAATAACATCGCTAAAAGAGACTTGGCTAAACTCACGGCGCCTACTACTACTACTGCTGCTGCTGCTGCTGCTGCTACTACTACTACTACTACTACTACTACTACTACTACTACTACTACTACTACTACTACTACTACTACTACTATCACTATTTAAACAGTTACACTGGCTTCCAGTTTCTTATCGAATTAATTATAAGCTGTCCACTCTTGCATATCGTGCTCTATCTACACAACAGCCATCCTACTTGGCTAGTCTCCTGCATCTTTCAAATATTCCTTGGCAGCTAAGATCATCAACTTCACAACTTAATGTACCTAACACAAAACTTAACTTGGGTAAACGTGCTTTCTCTGCCGCTGCGCCTAGGGTCTGGAATGAACTCCCTATCACTTTGAAAACATCTGAAACTATTGCTATTTTCCGAAAAAAACTCTAGACATCTATTCCAAATTGCATTTCCACCATAAATGTTCGGTTGTCCCTCGTTCCGATACTGACTTTTGCGCGTCCCTGTTCACGATTACGCTTACTGATTCTGTTTTGTTGCGCCTCTGAGATCAGGTTCCTGAGGATATAGGCGCCATAGAAGTCAATTATTATTATTATTATTTACTAAGTAATTTACAAGGAAACAAGTAGACTCTTGGGTCTATGTAATATAAGCTAATCTTCAGATTCTCTGAAAATGGGGCCGGGTTAATCAGCCAGGATAATCGTAGTAGCTTGTACTAACATCTAAATCTAACATTAAAACTGTTCTAACATAAACTAAAACTAAAACCGTTTTATCAATACTCTCGCAGAGAAATCTACCACATTAGTGTGTAAGCTTATCTAACGTGACTAGTTGTACAAACGTCTTCCTGTGTCCACATCGAACATGGCACTCCATGATGGACTTCAGGATTCGACTATTGGAATCACAAAGATACGTCACATTCTGGCTGCAACGAACACACCCTCTCCATGACTAAACATCAACACAGTCGAACCTCTATATTCTTATAAACAATTCACTAGACCTAAGTAGTTAAGGAGCGGTGATGACCAAGCAAATGAGGCGCCCAGTAAATGAAGATCACGTCACTTCCGGTCACAGAGCCTTCTAGGTAGCCTGAGCGCCTTCTAGCGGTGATCTATAACCCTATCCGTTACCCTAGAGCGACTGCGACTAACCCTAACCACCGTAACCCCAACTTTTTGACGTGGCGAGCTAACCTTAACCCTAACTATATTAACCCCAACCCTAACTTTTTGTCGTCTGCGGTGAACGCTGACCTTAACCCTAACCCTAACGGACTGACCCATACGCATCGTTTATGAATAGGAACATTAAATATCAAAGGGACTAATGGAGACGAGAAATCAACGCAACACGGTATGGTACGAGTGCACACGTATTTTATTGAACAACACAAGCAGCATGACGATACAACAAGGGTAGCGTGTAATATCACCACTACGACTACGACTACGATGAATATGATGAATATGATGATGACTTGACTTGCGGATGTTGACCATCACGCCAGAGGTCGCGAGCTTAGGGGTTTCTCAACCTCGCCAGAGGCTCGAGGGTGACCCATGATGACGAGGTGACTTGCGGATGTTTACCATCACGCCAGAGGTCGCGAGCTTACGGGTGGTGCATCCACCTCGCCAGAGACTCGATCGATGTACTACTACTACTACTACTACTACTACTACTACTACTACTACTACTACTACTACTACTACTACTACTACTACTACTACTATGATAAGCGATACTACAGTCTACCTTATCGCAGCTGTTTAAGCCAATCAAATACGCGGCGATCGTTAGCTACTAGATCGGTGCTGAATATGTTAACAAAAGTTCTCATCGGAACGCCAATACAACGAAGCAGTACAAAAGCAACACAATATTGTCCACAAACGTTAGACAGAGGACTCTGAAGCCTCTTGCTATTATGAGTCCAATCAGAACAATCGTAGGTAGTCCCTCTTTGGGTACGACACCGCGAAATATCGATCTGGTGCGCGGGTCCCTCGCTAGTAGTCTAGCGATCTGCAGGGTATCCATCTCAGTAGTCGTAGATGACGTTGCGGTTCTTGTCTATTTTCTGCACGGACTCGAATTCGGCCTAAGCGATGACGTTCACGGTGGTCCGCAGCGCCTCACGGAAATGCAGTTCTATGCGCAGGTTACCCTTTTGTACCAGATGGAAGCAGGGACCGTCGCACTGGTCGGGGGTCAGATCAAAACCGAAGAAGGTGTAGCCGTATCGGTAGTCGCTGCGAGTCAGTCCGTTCCCCTCGTCCTGCCACATCTTGCTAGTCGAGGAGAACAGACTCATGTAGCTCCTGACGAAGAGGTCGTCTTCGAAGTTGGGCTGGAAAGGTTTGGAGGGTATCTGTCGTCCGTCCACGTACACTGCGTGGAAGCTGGTGGTGTTGTTCTTGGCGTGAAACGGATTCTTGTCGTATGCGCCGTTGTACGCATCGTTATCGATGCAGCACAGCACCAAACGTTTCGGCAGGGTACCGAGGAACAGATTCTCGTGCGTGTGCGACCGAGCACCCGCGGAATGGAGTACACCTTGCAGTCGACGGACCGCATCGGATACTTGACCGTGCTCTTCTCGAGAGCCTTGATGTGGGCAATCTGCACGGTCGGATTCAGGGTAGCCTTCTTTGCAAACAAGGTGGCATTGACGATTTGTATTTTGTAATCAGGGTTGACCCCACCAGCCATTAGTGCAAACGCAGTCTTACTACGCACCAGTCGTATCTTGACATCGACGCCGTTGATCAGGAATTTATCTTGCAGAAAGAGATCCACGTGGAGACGGCCCATCAGGTCGACCACTCGACTCCGTACGATGTTCTCTCGTCGAGCCACGAACCCTGCATTACTTGCGGCTCCATCGACTATCTCGACGGCGTTCATACGAGTGACCGTGTCCTTGTGCCACAGCTGACCCGTAGCTGCGTGTCCTTGGCATCGGTACCGTAGCTCAGCAGCGTCTCGATGTAAGCACGATACGCGTACGTATTGGTCGAAGGGGTCACGAGCGTACCGTTCAGGTAGACGTCGACTTGACTGAACAACGAATGCAGCCAGTTATTGACCGGTCCCACAGGATCAGCCAAGTCGAGATCGTCCCCGTTGGCTCGTGTCACCTTCGCCTGTACGTGTAGCATCGTGTTGGCGAGATCCAGGTAATCGTCGCCCGATCCGGGTATCAGGAATTCTATCGGTCCACCCGAGTCCAGAGAGGCCATGGGTTGATGTTCCACTACGTGGCTGTTGACGATGCTGGTCTGAGTGGGGGGTACGGTAAAGAGATCCAGCTCGCTCTTGACCCCTTCACACGACTGTCTATGTACGAAAGCCATCGTCGTTGTCGAATATGTCGGCCTCACGTTTCGTGGACGTCCGTCTCTTGCGTTGTCTCGTCGCTGTAATGCCTCCTTTCTTCGCAGGCGCGCGTTTTATACGTTTACGATGTCGTACGCCAGGGATCACAAGACCACGCAGCATGCTCCTGCCAGCGTCCGTGACGCGTCTTTTGGCTGCCTTTTTTATGCTCTGTCCAGACAAGACGTCGTCGGCTATGCGCACGCCGGTCTTCAACGCGCCTCTACCCAACGCCACGGCACCTCTCTTGATGAGTGGCATGGCGCTACGCAGCAGACCTCCGAACAGACTACCTAGCCCGTGACCTCGTTGGTATGGTGCACCAGCGAAGTAGGGCAGTGCACCACCCGCCTGACGCGCGTAATACTCGTTGTAATTCATCTTCAGAACAGTCCGGTCCTGCGTCGTCGAAAATGAAGTGTCACCGTCACTCTACCGTACTCAAATGGCACGCGTCGTCCGATGTCGTCCCTTATATCCATCTCGATCGACTTGAAGTGCGAGTACAACAGAGGCACGTAGTGAATGTTAGTGAACCTATCAGATACCGTGGCACCGTGACTTCCGCTAACCGGGAGGGCTCGCAACAAAGGCGCGAGACTGTCACCTACTATACGAGATTCCACGACGTCTGTGTAGACGTAGATGGTATCGAACCCGCGAGTCATGCTCACCACGTCGTCAGCTTCTTTGCAGAAGGGGTACGGAGCATCGAGACTGTGTGTAGGTGGTATAATCACGGTGGCTGATGGTGTGATACCGATATCCGTTCCACCTAGTCTCGGGTGAACGTACTGACGTGTGCTGTCTGCTGCTATTGCTGCTGCTGCTGCTGCTGCTGCTGCTGCTGCTGCTGCTGCTGCTGCTGCTGCTGCTGCTGCTGCTGCTGCTGCTGCTGCTGCTGCTGCTGCTGCTGCTGCTGCTGCTGCTGCTGCTGCTGCTGCTGCTGCTGCTGCTGCTGCTGCTGCTGCTGCTGCTGCTGCTACCGACGGACTGGTGACGACCGACTTACGAAATCCTAACATAGGTCCCAACGCACTGTGGTAGGGTATGGTGAACACGGTGTCGGATGACATGTGCAATGTAATTTTTTGAGTGATGACGTTGTAGGTCAATTTAGCTCGTGTCTTATCCGTCGACATACTGTCCAGTCCCTCGTTTATGCGATTCATCAATGTCACAGGACCTTTGTAATACCCAGAGGCTAACTTCGTACTCGGGGTAAGACCCGTAGGATTTTTCTCACCGAGGAAGAACCAGACATCTTCCTCTGTAACGTTGTACCAAGTATGTGGGTACTGTATCTCTGCTAACCCACACTCCCACTCACCAGTCAGATCGATACGTTGAGGCAAGTCCGTGATGTAATGGGCCAACGTATTGTTGGGATACATCTTCATGGAAGCGTTGCTAGGTAGTGTCAGGTAGAAATCAGTCGCCATTGCGTCTCAATGTTGGATTGGGGAGCAGGTAACCCAAAAAACTACTCAACAGAGCCGTCCACAGATTAGAATTCTCGTGACCCGTGGTCAGGTTGTAAACGCTTATCAGGATGACCGTGAACAAGACGAGGACCTGACAGAGAAAGACTATTTCCTCTTTAGGACACACGGTACCGAACAGATGCCAAGGAGTACTGTCCTCTTCGCCCTGCGCGTCAGTACTGTCCTCTGCTGCTGTTAATGCTGGTACTACGTCCTCTTGTTCCTCCTCTTCTATGATGGTGGTGGTGGTGAAGTCTCGTGTTGTCGTGTCTTGTGTCATTTCTCGACTGAAGTCTTACCGTACGCGTCGCTAGTCTTTATAGTGGAGTGCACGAGTGCCTTGGCATCGATCCAGCTGTTGAATCGGGAGGAGTAGCCGAACCATTTCACCAAAACTTGATTTCTTCCACCTACCTTGCGACGGTCCAAGACCTCTTGCACGTAGAACAGTTTATCGGGGGGTACCAACACCTTCTGCAACTCCAATTCGTAGAATGTACCTTCCAGCACTTCGCCGAGATCGTCCTTCAATCGATACACGGGTGGATCGGAGGGATGAACCTCGTGTATCGTGAAAATCTCTTCGCTCCAATTCGCCGTGTACCCTTTTTCGAACTTACCTTTGTACTTGCTGATACGCACGCGATCCGACACACGCAACTTGGGCACGCCCTTACCGTCGTGACCGTACAGACGCTGCCACACCTCTTCTTGATTGCGGTAACTCACCTGTGACGGAGCCATGCCGATGATGCGGTGGGGGTGTTGTTGTACGAATGCACCAGGTCCTGAAGGATGTCGACGTATCGCCACGTCTGGTGTTTCGTGAAGTATCGCCACATGCGTGACGTCAACGTTCTGTTGAATCTTTCCACGATGCATGCCTTCGTCTCCGCGTTGTACGTGGAGAAGTGATGGATGTTGTGCTTCTTCAATAGAGCCTGAACGGATTTATTCAGAAATTCCTGCCCTTGGTCTGTCTGCAACGTCTTTGGCCAGCCTTGTTCTTCATGGGAACACACCAGGCCACTTTCGAGAAGACGTCGATCACCGTGAGGAGAAAGGTCATACCGTCGTTGTGCTTTTTCAAATTCGACAGATCGACGAGATCGGCCTGCCACTGCTGATGCAGACCGCTCACGATGACGCGTCGTCTCTTGAAACGACGTCTAGCTGGTTTGTGTAGGGTATAGGCATCCTGTTCCGACAACCATTCCGCAACTTTTTTTCTTGATATGCGCGTGACGCGTCGCAAGGTATCGGTTCCGCCGTAACTACCTACCCTTTTCGGATCGAAGTAGACCGTCCGAAGTGGTCGTTCTTTCTTCGGTGCCATTAAAAGAGTACGCTGACGTACACCAGAAGACCCACTACCACACCCACGACGATGACGAATGATCGATAATCTAGTACTGTAACCATAACCTGAATAGCGACTGTTGTACAAGACTTCGAGCTATAGCGTCAGCAATCAAGTAAAGTCCACCGCAAAATACTACAACAACGACGGAACGGTACGTGTCCTGCGGATCGCTCGACATCGCAGTGCACACTGAGCTATGGACACGTGTTGCAATGACTTAAATGCCTTCCCAACTAGCCAATGACGCCAGTGCCTTGCGTTGACGTTCTGGAAGTGGGGTGAGCATGGAATGTTCCGTCTGACCGCGTCGACGAGCGAGGGGTGTCCAACTGAGCGATCTTCTTGCGCTACCGTCAGAGCGATGAGTAGCCGGTATTCGACGACGACCTGGAGTGGATGTCGTTGGCGTCGGTGCCTGATGTATGTAGTCTCTCCTGGCGACGTTACCGACCAACTCCATGGGCAGGTTCATGGCACGGAGTTGTCTTGCAAACGGTTGCCATCCCGTTGGATTGGTCTTTCTCTTACGCAACACATCATTCACGAGATCCACCACGTTACTTCCGGCAATCGGCACACCCTCGTGGATCAGTTCGCCGCGGGTGGTCCAAGACATGTTTCTTTTCATACGCTCCATCAAACGTCTGGCTCTGCCTTGCATGGTCTTGGGGACGGTATCCACGACGTCGGCCTCTATCTCGCTAGTAGTAGCAGGAGCAGGAGCTCCCTCCGCCCCCGCCCCTACTCCAGACTCGTTCACTGCGATCACGCGTGTCGGTTCCTTGACGTGTTTATCGGACAAGACGTTATACCGTTGCAACACCTGATTATACAATGTTACCTTGGTCCTGTCGTCGAGGTCCTTTCTGTTGAGGATGGTCGTCATCTCGTCATCGAGAGCTTGCACCTTCTTAACTAAGGTGTCCGTTGGGAGTGGGAGTGGGGGTGAACGAAGCGTGTCCAACATTCGTGGATCTACCAAGGCCATCTTGCGTGCGTGTTCCATGTATCTAACCTCCTGACCGAAGGTGACGCGACCTGGTTGCTTGCGGGAGCAGCACCTCTCGAATCAAGGGTAGAAACACCGAACTTGCCAACGGTGCTAGGAAGGCCGATAGGAAACCTATGTTCTGTCCCTCACCGACCTGTCGTTGCAGCAAGAGGCGTCTTCTTCTGCCAGCCGACGTTCGACTGTGAGCCAACTCGCATAACTTCTTCCTGTATTTACTCAAACGACGCCTCTGTAATGCAGACACTGGAATGTTCTGTCTTAATATGTTGTAGGCACACTCGGCTAGCGCACACAACAGATCGCCGTCAGCGTTTTCGATGATGGCTCTTTTCAGTTTGTTGTTCTTGATTCTGTTCAGCGCCTGTATGCATATAATGTGTCTCTTCACCAGGGCAGACATGATGGGAATGAAGAGACTATCCACGCGTGCTGACTTTTTATACCTTCGGCAAGTACACGTACTGAACACCGTCGTCTGGAAAGATGGCCGTGCGCAGACGCATGTCCTCGGGCGTGTCCTGTTTGAGATCGACCAATAGATAGCCGTACGGTACCGACGTGGCGTCTTTAAAAGCCTCTTGAACGAACTTGACGCGGCCCGGATACATCTGTCGAGCCAAGTGCGACATCTGCGATGCGTCACGAGGATTCTTGAACACCACCATGTACTGAGAATTCAGACTGATGGTACGACTCTCTTTGTTTTTGGGGAACAGGTTCTGTACGAGATACAGCACGGACGTGTTCCTGTGGTGACTTTTTTTAGTGAACAAGGTCGTGACCCGTTCGTCCGTTTCTGCCATGAGATCGTCTATGACGATGAGGTTCCTCGTCGATGAATCGAACATGCTAGCACTTGGTAACCCTTCCTCGAACCGCACGTCCATCAAGTCCATCGTTGCGTAAGCCTCTTGCCATTCTCCATAACACCACGTGATCCGTTCGGGGGGTGGATCGATCATCGCAGTAGCGTGACGTAGCATACGCGTCACGAAAGTACTTTTACCGCATGCCGTCGGACCGGCGACGATGCACGTGAAAGGATGTTTCTACCGCGCGTCCATGGTCGCTTATGAAAGACGACCGCAGTGCATCGCCCTTTTCTACACGTCCACCGGAAACGTGCTCACCCCGTCCTCGTGCACCACTCGTTTGGCGTAGAAGTAGGTGAGAGCCGCTCGTTCCTGCACGTACGTCAACACGGTCGAGTGACGCACCCGGAACCCGCGGTTCTTTCCACTTCCGCTCCGACGATTGGTGAGCACCTCCAGGAACGCGTTCTTGTCGATGTCGTTGTGACGTTTGCTCAGTCCTTTGGTGCTGTATTTGTCGGTGGGTCCGAAACAATAGTACGTCTTGCTACACAACCCCACGAACCCGTCGCCGGACCACTCCACCTTGAACAGACCAGGTGTCTTCTTATCGTACGCCCTACGCGCCTTACAGCACACCTCGTCGCCGACCCATGGTCTATTGGCGAGTCGACAGCGCACGTAATCATTCCGATGGTCGTCGCAACATTCGGACGGCAACCATTCGGAGCGGTGCCGGAAGTAATGGTCTCGTAGTTCCGGGGTCACGAGGGCGTCGATGGACTCGCCGGCCAAGGCCAAATAGGCAGAGTCTGTATCTGTCTCGCAGTACTGAAAAAGAGGGCGCTCCAGGTACCTGTCGATGAAGTCGTAATAGAACTGCAACATGCGCATATTGGCGTACTGCAGAACGAAGAATCCCACGTGTACGGGCAGGGTGTACGTGACAGTCTTCTTGTTCATCTCTATCTCGTACGCATCGTCCACGACGACATCGAGTTGTTGGAATCTTCTATCGTTGACCAAGAGTGATGCCGCCTTCTCCTTGCAATAATTGACGTCGCGATGTCGGTCCACGTTGGTTATGGTCTTTCCGTAACCCGAGTTCCCTAACAACTTCATGGTGTCTGCAATGATGGCCTTGTGCGAGTGGACGTCTCCTTCGCGTCGCGCCGTGGACACTGCATCGCCGAACCGTCTGAAGCACGGGACGGGATCGGACTCGACGACCTGATACACGTGCGTCACCTAGAGACCGTGGTCCATGTACCATCGCAGCAGAGGCGTGGCGAGCAGGATCTTATCCCCTCGATAACTACCCACGAGCATGCGTCTCGGTGTCGTCATGATGTTGTGCTCCTCGGCGTATCGGCGCATGAACGGTCCGAGATCGTCGCGTGTCAGACGGATGTTCTTGAACACGGGCTGCATCTCGGCAAAGTGTTCTCGCAATGCTTCCGGTACGCGAAGGTCACACTCGATCAGACCGAACACGGTTCCGGTACGCACGCCGCTCAGGATCTGTTGTGACGTCATCGTCCATCGTGCGTGACGTCGTCGCGGAAATGCAGCATCCAGAAGCTTTTTCACGACAGGATCTCGTCTCGTCTTTTTCCACTCGCATTCCCACATCTCTACGACTTTGACAAAGTGACGGAGGTAGACGGTGTTCTTTCGGGTCTCGGCGAGCAGTTCAGCCATGGGTTTCCCGTTGACCTCGTTGACCTCTTTACCAGTGCACGAGTGACCATGAAAAAAACATCCGTGGTACTGATATGCCGTTTTCGTCTCGCTGCACCACCCGTCCACCGGCAGTTTGCCTATTCTCTTCTCTCTACCGTTGATCTGGTGTCGTATGACACGTCCCGTGCGTTCGGATTCCCAAGTCAACCATTCCGCAGCCATCTGACCGTACAGCTGCGCCGATTCGGGTCGGAAGTCGTTCTCTTCCCGTCGTCTTGCATGAGTAACCACAAGAACAGGGCATTGGCATCGTATCCGACGATGGACCGACAAGGACGAGCGGCCTCTCCGTACTCGTTCTGACGTAGTGTGGTGACCCCTTTCTCGTGATAGCGATGAAAAACGAGCGAAGCCCCGCCAACCACGTGATCTTTAACGAGGTGATGAAGATCTTTATTCTTCTCGTTGAAGATGGTAAAGTAGGTCTTCTCGGGAAGGTCGTTGAACAGGTAGAGCAAGGTCAGACCAGGTACGCTGATGCCTTGCTTGAACATGTCTATGCCACGTTGTTCGTAGAAGGCAAACTGTCTGTCGATGGCCTGCAGAAAGGGAACCACGTCCCTGTTGTTGTACCAGACGAGAAAGTCTCGCAAAGTCGTCATGGAATTGTCGCGCCAGGCCTCTTGACAACTATCATAATCCTCGTCGGAAATACCTTCGTTCTTCAGTCGACTGAAGAAGGCCTGTTTCGATGGAAGGGCAGTGTCGTCGAGTCTCTCTAGACGGTCCATGTACTCGTACGGGAAATGACCTTTTGTCACCTCGCATCCGTACACCTTCAGATACTTGTCGTAACTGAACCCAGGAGCTATGCAATTGGTCATGTCTAGGAATTTCAGCTGATCCGTCGAAAGACACATGAAAGTGTTGTTGCGTTTGATGACGAAAAAAGACCCGATACCCTCGTTCTCTTCTTCTTTGTCGTCTTGTTCTTGTTCTTCTTGCTCCCCTGTCTTTGACGTGGTGGACAGGAAGTACGGTATGAGGAACTGTTTGATGACATTGAGATCATACTTACCCGAAATGAACCCGATGACGGGTAACTGATGCATCCAGCCATAAAGTTGTCCCATCAGCTTTTTGAATGGATTGGCCACCAGACGAGATTTCTTCTTGTCGATGGCTGATCGTACAGCCTCCTCCCTTTCGTCCCAGTTCGTCAGTTCCTCCGCGAGTTGTTCCAAGACATCTTCGTACGACTGTTTGATCTTATCGTACGCGGCGTCACTCATCGCTTGTAAGATATCCATCATGGCGCTCACCAACTTGTTGGTGTCTCCATCTGTGACGAGACATTGCACTCGCTCGTGTCCGGGTATGTTAGATGCCACGCTAACGCTCAGTGGAACGTGACGCGCCACCCAGTGGACCTTGTCACTGTCCGACGGAAGTTGTTCCGTGTCGAACCAACACTCGAAATCAAAGGTGGCTCGATACGGATAGTAGCGCAGCGATTCAGCCACGCGAATGTTCTCGTTATCCAGACGTTCGAACACCGATGGAGTCGAATGGTACACGCCGCCAGGATAGACTCGATGCACACCCCCCGTACACGTGCGCTCGTGTCGATATAGCGTCCATGCGTCTTTCCATAACGAGTCACCGCACTTCCGACATCGATACGAGTGACAGAACAAGCGGACATCTTTGATGAATGAAAAATGTGTCTCGTGAAGGTTGAGATACATTGTTTCGGGGTACTTGCATAACGATCGACGGACCAGTTCGGCAGTCGACTTACCATCTTCTGCATCCGGTTTGACCAGCTTGTATACGCACACATTCGTTTGGAACGTGGTCTCTACGCGATAGAGGTCATCCAGCGTGACTCCGGCAAATTCTTCCATGGGTACGTGGTCTTGATCGTATGTCTCGTACAACCTCTTCACCATCGGTTCCAATTTATATAGATCGCATCCTCGATGCAGGGCCAGACATCGAAAGAGACAAAGGTTATCATTATACCTCTTGTTATGGTTGGGTTCCGTTTCCAGACCGATGACGCCTTTCTTCTTCTTGATGTAGGTTGGAAGAGAGATCATGCCTACACATCCTATAGGATGTGTAGAGAATGGGTAGTTATGATCGTTGAAGTGGCGGGTCGCTTGATATAGCTAGTGGGTTAGGTTACTCTAGAGACCTACGTCGAGTACGTTGGTTGTACGTCGAGTGTCTGGGAAAATAGGCGTCGGTCAGCTGACATGTTTATGACATCTGCTTTTCGTTGTGACGAATTTGGGGTCGTTTATATAACCGCTGACTTGGGTTAATGCGTTTTTCTCAGAATGAGTTATTACTCTAGAGGACGACGTCGAGTACGTGGTCGTACGTCGAGTGTGTGGGAAAATCAGCGTCGGTCAGCTGACGTGTTTATGACATCTGCTTTTCGTTGTGATGAATTTGGGGTCGCTTTATAATACCCGTTGGTTTGGGTTAATGCGTTTTTCGTAGAATCTGTTATTACTCTACAGGCCTACGTCGCCTACGTCAGTTGAACGTCAAGATTTTGGAAGTTGTTTTCGCAACAAAAAAAAAAACTAGTGTCTTACGTCGATTGTACGTCAGTTGTACCTCAGCTGTCTGCATTGTTTAACGCTTGCTATTTAAGACTAATCATTTCTTTATGCACCTATCGTCATTGCTGTTGTCATGATGTCTGCCGTTGCTGTGTTCGCCGATCTACTGGTCGTGTATAACGTCATAGGCGACGCACTGACCATAATGCTGCATCGTTTGTAAGTATATATATATACATATATATATATATATATATATATATATATATATATATATATATATATATATATATATATATATATATATATATATATATATGATATATATATATATATATAGCACGTGTAGTTGTACGAAAATTCGGTAATACATAGTTTAACTTTAACACTTTTACAATGCATATATAACACATAGTTTAACTTTAAAAGACATACTGTTTTACAACTGTGTAACGTTTGGTTATAGATAGTTCTAGTTAAAAACAACTACGCCGTCGTTTGCTTACAATTGATTCTTGTTCATGATATTTTAAATTGTATTTTCAGGATATGTTATATAAGTTACAAACATATCCTTTTCAACTTTCATGTCACACAGTTCATAATGTATATAAATGTTATGAACTATTAAAAAGGTATTTGACTAAATCTGTACGCCGTGCGTTAATTATCTATTATTAGTATCGATATTCGAGATTCAGTTATTATATTTTTGTTACTTAGATTTAAGGTAGTGTTAATGAAATGTTATTTTCAAGAGGGAAGCGGCGCATAGTATTGTGGGTGCAATTGATAGTGACGCTCGCGCATGCAGCTCAGCTACATTCACTCGGGTGCAGGCAACGGTGATAGGAAATATAGCTCAGCTGTTGGCTTCGTGAGCTGTCGCCAAGCTGCTGATCCGTCCGTGTGCGCCGGGCTTTACCACCCTGAGGCCGTCGGGTCACCGCTGATAAGGACTGCAATCGGTATGCAGGCCGAGTAGGCGACTGCTAACGAAAAAAAACAGTCAGCCGACTGCTGGTCTGGTTCAAAGTACGCCTCTCGTTGCTCTCTCGTTTCAAATATTCTATAGCATGCTGTACCGTTAACAAAGGCTCGATTTTTATGTGTCTCTCATTCTGGTTTTCAGCTTCCATCGTCAAAAATGGTCTGCTGTGATGGAAGACCTTCTTTACAGCACACCATGCGTGGATTTTGACGATGGCTACGACAACCCTCGGCCGACGGAAGACTGGAATTCGGAAGTTAACCAATATGCCACCTTCCTTGATCATAGACGGCTGTGGAACATGGTAATGGTGGAACTTGCTCACGTTCGTCCAATAGTGTACGAAAAGAAAGCGCTCCGACCGAGCAAGTTGCTGGATAGACGAGGCCGGTCGCTACCACGGTTGGATGCGCCTTGTCGACCATGTCTGCAATTCAATTGACGTCATAGCCTGACGAATGATGAACAATATCATATGTCACTATTTTTAAATGTTATACCGCTGTTTAACTACAATATTTTCCTATATATTATAATGTCATTGTTTTTTCATTATTTAATAAAATTTGCTTTTATTCAATGACGTGTTTTGTTGGTTTATCACTACGCTAACAAAAGAAATATGGCCACATTTCATCCTGCTACCACATAAAAAAGAGTGGATGAATTGTTTATACATATTACATTATCACATTATATCGAAAACTTTTCGTTTTATGACGTCTTATGTCCAACACCTATAAAGTCACTATATCACTCTGGTTCCGATTGCTTACGGGTGGGTAGGGTACTGCGGGTGACAACGAGCTGGTGGTTACGCTTTGTTCCACTCGTTAAACGCCTTTAGCTACGGTTAAAGTTATGTCGCTCTTTGGTATGGGGATAGCGGTCACGTTAGGGTAGCGATCACTTCGTTTGGGGTTACATGCAGTTAAGATAGTTAGGTTTAACTCCAGTCGACAGGGGTTAGGTTATGGGTGGGTATGGTACCGCAGGCGACAATGAGCTGGGAAATAGAAATTGAATTGTTAGGGTTAGCTCGCCACGTCAAAAAGTTGGGGTTACGGTGGTTAGGGTTAGTCCCAGTCGCTCTAGGGTTACGGATAGGGTTATAGATCACCGCTAGAAGGCGCTCAGGCTACCTAGAAGGCTCTGTGACCGGAAGTGACGTGATCTTCATTTACTGGGCGCCTCATTTGCTTGGTCATCACCACTCCTTAACTACTGACCTACCCTTTGTATAACACATGTTTTTGGTAGGAAACATTGTTTAAACTAGAATCACAAGGGGACTACTTAGAGGTGCCTCAAACAGGACAAGAGGCCACTAGTACACAAAACCAGTAAACAAATGTCCGGAAAACATTGCTGAAGCTGGTTATAAATGTGTTTGCTTAAATGAGGAGCATATTAATTAAGAAAACCGAATTAAATATTATGGTATACGATACAGACCCTCACTTAATTGGTATAACAGAATTATGGGCCAACAGAGACACAACAGATGCTGAATTAGAACTGACAGGATACGCAATGTTTATTATAGATTGAATAGGTAGAAAGGGAGGAGGGGTTATTTTTATTTTTTTATATTAAGGAATCTATTCAAGCTTACAAAGTTAAATTAGAAAAGGATGCAGATTCCGATGAAGCTTTTTGGAGCAATATAGTAAAAAAATCAACAGTAACTATTGGATTAATTAACCGAAGTCCAAACATAAACGATGAGGATAACAAATACAAAACGGCATAAACGAATTATGTAAAGGGGAATGTATCATAGCAGGAGATTTTTTACCACGGACAAATACAATGAAAATCTCTAGAAAGTACAGGTGAGGAACAACAGTTTCTATTTTAAATTCAGGCTAGCTTCCTTCCTCAACACGTGCAATAGCCAACTAGGCGAGCGAATGTATTAGATATAGTTTTGTCATCACAAAATAAATGAGTGGACCATGTAAAAAATATATGAACCATTATTTAACAGTGACCATTACCAAATACATTATGACATCAAGGTAAAATCAGAAAGTTCAAACAAACAAATACAGGAGAAACTTCCACAAAGGTAAATATAAAGATATGAGAAAATACTTAGCAAAGCTAGATTGGACTAACATGATTAGGCATACTACCGCAGTTAAATGTGAGAACATTCTAGAATATGAAATTGAGAGTATCATTGATCAATTTGTTCCCTTGAAAAACAACGAAGAAGGTCTATAAAGAAGCATTTGTCAAAAGAAGCTATTAGAAAAATACCGTACAAGCAAACTATGTGGAGGGTTTGTAGGTGTACCAGAAATGATGAAGACTATACAAATTACAAAGAGGAACTTAATGCAGCTACGACCGAAATTAGACAAGAAGCAATGAGCAAAAAGTAGCACAAATTAGTATACTTCCAAGAGTGTTCAACTTGTCATTAAGAGAAGGAGTAGTTCCTTTTGAATGGAAAAAAACAAACACCTTGCCATTATTTAATAAGTGATCGAGAAATAAGACATATAATTATAGACTAGTATGTTTAACATCAATGATTTGTAAATTATTAGAAAGGTTAATTAAAGACCATTTGACGAACTTCTTTGTTAGGACTATGCTACCTTTCTCTGTCCACTCCACTTTCATCGTGATCTGCTCGCCGAGATTCGTCACACGTGTCTCCAGTCTCTTTTTATACTCCTTGTTTCTGAGAATCAATCACCGCCTCCTGGTCTAGTCCAGCAACACTCATTACATATCAGTGTAAACAGCCTAAAATACCCCTAACTTTGGCAATACTCCGATCCATGCCTACTTAATATGCATCATTATCTAAGATAAAAAAAACACGTTGTCCATGCGGATAATGGCATGATTATGCAAATAAATTACGTAATATTGATCCGCTCCAACAAAGGCCGATGCAATCCTTCATACTTGAAAGGTTTAAACAAATAAAGAAACAGGAAATTATGTTCTGATAAAAAAAATGTGTATAGGATATTTCTATTACACACAATGTACCTATATGATATAAGGTATATGTTAAATATTCTTTTAACAAAATCGGTGCTGAATAAAACAATCGAATAACGTAAAAGATCGATTGCGCCGAAATCCTCTAGAATCTCAGCTAAGCAGAGCGAAAAAACCAAGGTTAACTATTCTAAAGTCGGTTTATAATTGTTACGTCACCAACAGTTGAATGAGGAACTAAGGAGGATAATCGAGGACAAAACATTGGGTCTTCAGATAACTTCAGAATATTATTATATATCATGCAGGATAATTGCAATAGCGTGTAGCAAACAATTAGGGAGTTCCACAGAATTCCTAGTTCCGATATGTGTTTTAACCCTGGGAAGGATTCAACGTAGACCATATCTAGATGATCGAAGCTGCCTATGGTGTCTTACAGGAATTAGCAGCGATTGTAAACACATTGGTTGTTTCACTCAAAAGAGTTATATTTCCGGATTTACGTCCAATATTCTAATATATTGAAAACTAGATAAAAATTATTTAAAAAATCAGTTGCTAAGTGTTCTTAGCAGTGAGTTCCAGTGTCGGGGCTGCCATACCGAAAGACCGGTCACCCCAAAGTTGCCTAGTTCGCGGGACTCGAAGCAGATTGGATTAACAAGAGCATGACGATCAGGTTGGTTGTCACCGTGTGACACAATTGACGACGTATTTCGGTGCACGAGTGGTTTCGCTTGTATGCGTACTGAAATGTATCCGTCAGTAGTGCGTAGTACCGAGTTCGACCTAGCGTCCAAAGCGACCAGCGTAAGCCGATCGCATTATGTCTGACCTGGTTTGGTCATAATTACGTCACACAGACCAACCAATACTGGAAGCTCTGGCCAACATGGCAAGCAACATTGCGTCATGGGAAACAATAAGATATGTCCATATACAGTCATCTTCATTCTTATCGTTTTGTCTTCATAATGTACAACGATTTTTTTCCCGTTTGGACTAGTATAATGATATATATTAATTTTATTTGTTTTACATGTTGGGACGTTAGAAGCTGCATGCCGATGGATATGTTGCATGTTACGCTTGTCGCTACTGTGAAACAAACAGTTTTGAAAAATTCGCTTTCGGCTTAGTCGGATGGAAATTGTTCGCAAGCGTTTGTTCACATACCACTGGTAGGTGTTTGTCGGTAAATCGAACTTGATCTAGGTGGATAATATGTTCGCCAAAATATTTTCACTTACTTTTGAGAGTTAGGATATACGGCTAACTGGGTTGTAGTTACACAGTTTTCGCTTCTGCTCAGTCGGTATTGCACCTATGGCAACACTGATCGCAAATGCGATAGTGTTCTGTTTACACGATCAGATGGTCGCGCCACAAGCAGGCCAATTTCAAACGTTCTCACGATGATGGATCGGCCAAAGCGGCGTGTTTTCACCCGACGGTGTGATGTGCTGTCTGGCGACATGTAAATCCATGCAAATTTCGTTACAACACAACTCACAAGCCATATCCACAGACAGTGTAACCCCACACCCCACTAACTGCCTGAGGGTGACTTACTTTTATACATCCTATCCTTATAATAATAATAATAATATATTTTATTTGGTATAGCGCCAGATCCAAAGTTGTTCTTGGCGATTCACAACATATTAAAATACATAAAATAGTGTAAAATTGTAAAATAACAAATAAATGCATTTAAAATACTACTAGTAATAAGAATTGTTTAAAATAAATACAGCAATAAAATAGTGTAGAATTGCTAAATAAGGAAATAGCTAAATAAATATATTAGCTGCTAGTAATAAGAATTAAAAAAATTAATATAGCACAGTAATTAAAAAGTATAGCAGTAATGCTAATAAATATATAATAATAATAATAATAATTCCGTTTCTTAATATAGCGCTTTTTAGCTAACTAAATACCAATCAAAGCGCTTCACATTAATATGATGTGTTGACTAAATCTAAAATATAAATTCACTAAATACATAAGGTAAGATAACAATAAATAAGCTAAGATAAATAAGTAAATAAACTAAGATAAATAAGAACACATTACTATGACGTGTTGACCAAATCTAAAATATAGACTAATTAAATACACAAGATAAGATCCAATTAATAGTCTAAGGTAAATAAATAAGTAATCTAAGAGAAATAAGTAAGTAAAAAATAAATAACCTAAGATAAATCATTATAAAACAATAAATTAGTGTGTAAAAATACGATTTCAAACCGAACAATTTAAAACCAAGCAGCGTCATAGAATACAAATCAGTGTCATCAAGGCAGGTAGTGTGAACGAAATAAGTGAGTTTTTAGTTGTTTTCGGAAAGCTGCCAATGTCTCAGTTGTTCTCACACTCTTAGGCAAGCTGTTCCACATGGTTGGACCTGCCACTGCAAAGCTGCACCTTCCGACCGTTCTCCTCGGCACCGTCACTGCGAGCAATGTTGTGTCACTCGCCGATCGCAATGCACGAGTAGGCGCGTTGCGAGCTATCGCACAATTGCGGTAGTCCGGGGCCAAGCCATGCAGGATCTTATACATGCAAGTACAGATCTTGAATGTTACTCTCATCTTGATCGGCAGTCAATGCAGCGATCGCAGAATCGGTGTGACGTGATCTCGCCGTCTGACACGGTTGATAACGCGAGCGGCAGAGTTTTGTGCTCGTTGGAGTCGGTTTGTCAGTCCATTGTTCAGTCCACCGAGTAGACCATTGCAGTAGTCGAGGCGACTCAGCACAAGACAACGTATTGCGGCATGGCACGCGTCTCGCGTCAGCAGGTGTCGGATTCTGCTGATCAGTCGCAGATGGTAATATGCCGAAGAGCAGTAGCTGGACACGAGGCGGTCCAATTGCATATGCCTATCAAAGTAGCAGCCCAGATTTCTCACTGCGTCCGTAGATATCAATGTTAGCCCAGGTAGCTCCAAGCTGGGGCTGCCATAGACTCGTAGATTGTGCGGTGACTGCAGCACGATAAACTCGGTTTTCTCGTTGTTTAGTTTCAATTGATGTAACAGCATCCATGCTCGTATTTCTGCTATGCACTGGATGATCAGCTGTTTTGCGTTTTCCAGCTCGTCAGACATCATGGGGTTATAGCTGACATATAGTTGGATGTCATCAGCAAAGCGATGGAACAGCACATGATTCTTCATACATATATCCGCAATGGATGTCGTGTACATATTGAACATCACTGGTCCTAGAACTGAGCATTGCGGAACTCCATGGTAAATCAGAGTTGTGATGGAAGAAGACGAACCAACCGTGACACACTGTGATCTGCCGGTCAAGTATGACTTAAACCAGTCCAATGCCGTGCCGCCGATGTTGAAACGTGAACCCAGAGTGTTCAACAATATGTCAATGTTAATTGTGTCGAATGCTGCACTCGTGTCCAGGAGAACCAGCATAACACACCGTCCTGAATGACTGATCGCCAACTTGTCAATGTCACACAGGTGCAATCACAAATGTAAATCAGATAAAATAGTAGAAAGACACAAACACTTGATAAAATCACTCACACCAGCGTCCTCCTGGTGTATTCATAAAACACATATACAAAGTTGAGCGCTGTAGACTGGGTAGACGTAGCAGAATCAGCTGTAGTTATGGAGAGCGTCGATCGGTGCAGCCACACAGGCGCAAGACCATATATGCATATGTATGATTAATAAATATATATGTATATGTATGATTAATAATAATAATAAATAATTTAATAATTGAGTAATAGTTTAAGTGATAAAAAACAATTAGTAAAATAATATAACATATCATGAATAAGATTACTGGAATAGTCATAATTAAATTGCTATGAGTAGAGGACAATGTTCACCTGCAATATACGCTAATACGCAATACGAAAGAAATGTGTCTTAAGTCCACATTTGAAGCTGGCGAGAGTATCACAGGTTTTAATAAAGTTAGGTAAAGTGTTCCACAGAGACGCCGCAGCCACTGCGAACGAGCCGCCCCCAGCCTTGGTACGAGTGCGCTTCACTTCCACACTGTTACTGCTGGCAGAGCGCAGTGCTCTTATCGGTTGATACGGGCGCACGAGTTCACACAGATACACTGGCGTGACCCTCTATTGTCCGCGGCGCATATAAATTGTATGGACCCACTTATTCGTGTACTCGATGTCAGCTGGGAATTGATAAGATAAATTTTCAATGCAGGCGCAAGAACGTTATAATGGTCGTCTATGAGAAGTGACTGTGGTCCGTGCCCTGATGGCTTCTCCGCTGAGAAAACCCGGGCAGCATCGTGTTGGCATTGTTACACAATACTCGTGGCTATTCAAGTGCGCTCAAGCGAACAATAGTTCAGTCAACGTGTTCACTGAGCGAAAATGGCTAGCCTCGTTTCGAATTTCATGTTGGATGCCGGAGCGGTACATGCACCTTCTGGTGATTATCACGGCTGCCTGCTGCCTCATTATCTACTTATAGAGCTTATCTTTTACAGAGCTGACGCCTAGCGTACTGGTAGACAACTAAGCTGATGGTTCAATATGTTACCCATTGCATGTAAATTGCATTTATTCAATGCTGTCTCAAGTATTTGACGAGTGTAGAATGTGAAATATATGTGGTTTGTTTACGTTTACGTGTTATTTGTGAATATCTGTTTCTGGGCTGAATACAATACTGCTATTAGTAATTACTACAATCTACTTGTACACTTTACATGGTTATTGATATATTTCATATGTATATATATATATATATATATATATATATATATATATATATATATATATATATATATATATATATATATATATATATATATATATATATTTATTTATTCAAGATTAGAACCGGTGGCACCCACATTGTTTCATTTTATGTTTATATTTTCTAAGTTATTTACTTTTAAAAGCTATATATGTTTTATACATATTTGTATGTACCGACTGTTTATGGGTGTTTTACCTGAAGTAATTGCATTTGTATTCAGTATTAGTATGGTTGGACTTAACTCAACAAGTAGTAGAATGTTTAGATGTTAATATTCTACTGTGAGATTTGTCTTTATATTTTGATGACAGTCATTAAACAACCAAGGCCAGTATTTCCATAACTTCTTTGTTGTTCTCTATGTCATATACACAGCCTTGTTATATTCATATGTAAATCGAGCGATATAAAACGACAGTCACGTTGAGGTGGCATAGCTTCAGTAGTGGGCTGTTTGAAGAGACCACAGGCATGATGTTCCGTCGCACGATGCCGTACAAAGCGATACAAGTATATGTTGCCTGTTCGTTCAATGAATACCGAAGATAAACGTCCAGCGTCCGACCTCGGCTCCAGAATCGTCGAAGTGTTCGACCGGTATCGCAATACGATGGGGCGATCGTCACTCTCTTTAAAACCGTGACACTTCAGCATGGCCATGTAAGAAGTCTTCTTCCCTCGCACCATCTGACTCAATAATAATTGAGACTGCTCATCGTGACGACAGGGTGCTGGGCATCTGGTAGAGGGAAGCAAGTCAAGTCGTGGCGCATATACTATATCACCTGTGGACAAATACGACACGACACAACACATCGATACTGCCACCATTGACAGCGCCACCACAATAGTCTTACTACCGCATCTTCTTACCAGAGTAAACAACATCGTTAGTATATGTCTATCTGAAGCAGCGTTAGGTCTTACTGGGACAGCTGTCTTTCTCGGCAATAATTCCCCTGTTCTGCTAGACCATTGCCGCACGGTTATAACACTGGGTAATCAATATGTCAAACATGAATAAACACGGGATATATACTATTGTAATCGCTGTATTGCCACGGTCAATATGCATTCACTGTAAATGCATCAGCTGTATACGCACGACAGGTCACTTGCTTTTTCAAGTCACCCACCCTTATTTTTTCAATCGATAATATTTGTATTTTTTATGTCATAGATGGATCAATAAATTACAAAATTATTATTATTTCAAATGACCCACCCTTATTTTTTCAATCGATAATATTTGTATTTTTGTATGTCATAGATGGATATATAAAGTATTATTATTATTATATTAGTATTATTATTATAATGAGAAAACTCATCAACCGATTGAATTGATTCACGGTTGCCTGTTGCACGCATCAGAAAGGATATGGCGTGTATTTTCAACGAGGTCGTTGCTAAGAGGAGACGTCCCACATCTCGTTGGTGCTATACAAACCAGCCTAAGACCAGAAATGCCCGCCCCAGACGTTGACACGTTATTCGCGACGAGTCACTTTGTTCAGAGAGGAGGTGGCTCCTTATGTTAACAGCTAATCTGGGTGGATTTGATAAGAGAATATGGCATACAAGAGTAATGTGTTATAGAATAGGCAATTATATGTGTCCATATATTATAATTAGCTTAATGATATAATGTAATGCGCTATCATATTATAACAAATTCAAGTGCAGTTACCCAATATTTATTTAGGCAATTAACAAACACGAGTAACGTGCAATTTGCAATGTCAAAGTACACTGTTCGTTATTACACGTCAAAACAGAGCATGGTTTCACACATTTGTTGATGAGCCTTCAGGCATGACTTGATACAGTTGTTGGTGAGTCGTCAAGCATGGCTTGACACAGTTTTGCACTTACGGATGTGGGTTTTGGAAGAGGTTTTTCAACTGCGCGTGACTCAGCGATCTTCCGTACATAGAGATCTGCAAGCAGCCACCGCATACGTTGAACAAGTTGGACAAATTCATTTACTTGTTGGCTCTGCATCATCGGCAAAACCTATATCTGCCGGAGTCCCCCAGGGGAGTGTTATTGGTCCAGTTCTTTTTGTGATGTTTATCGATGACTCGGCTTCACACCTAGATAACGACATTCACTCTAAACTCTCTGGACTGTAACTATCTAGAAGACACATGCACACAAAAATGGTCGGGAAGCACACTTTTGAATAAACACTTAGTAAAATAGGTGTTACATGGTGAGCATTAAAGCAACACAGATGCAATGGTTCATTACTCCACATTAGTCGATAGGTGGCAGCACTTTCCGGTATAATTAGTATGTAACGATTCCGATTTAGTAGACCAGGATTCTCATTGTCAGGCGATACAGCGGTCCCAGCTAGACCTGACTGTACGCTGAGCCGTCTCCGTTATTACTTGAGTCAGATGGTGGGAGGGAATAAAACTTCTTACATGGCCATGCTGAAGCGTCTAGGTTTTACAGAGAGTGACGATCGCCCCATCGTATTGCGATACCGGTCGAACACGTCGACGATTCTGGAGCCGAGGTCGGACGCTGGACATTTATCTCCAATATTCATTGGACGAACAGGCAACAAGATGTATACTTATACATGCATCCAGTGATCTCTACAAACAACCCACTACTAAAGCTGTTCCACCTCAACGTGACTATGGTTCAGAGTGACCGCCCGGGGAGAGGTTGGGTCAAATTCGCTACCAAACCCCACATATATGACAAGCACATAGAGTACCTTGTTCCAGCTAAGTGTGGTGACATTACAGTTAAGGGTACAGCTAAAGGTATGGAGAAAATTACAGGTAATGGTACAGTTAGGTGTATGGTGGGAATTACAGTTAAGGTACAGGTAAAAGTGTGGGTAGACGAAAATTACATGACTACACTAGGCCAGACTCCCCTACTGCTCGCAGTAATGAGCAATAATATATATATATATATATATATATATATATATATATATACATATATATATATATATATATATATATATATATATATATATATATATATATATATATATATATATATATATATATATTATTGCTCATTACTGCGAGCAGTAGGAGTATTATATATATATATATATATATATATATATATATATATATATATATATATATATATATATATATATATATATATATATATATATATATATATATATATATATATATATATATATATATATATATATATATATATATATATATATATATATATGTATATATATATATATATATATATATATATATATATATATATATATATATATATATATATATGGGCAATTCCATGACTCAAATGGTAAAAATTTGCAGAAAAACAGAATATTCTTGTTGACACATATTTTTTCTCATGGTTCTGGCATCAACACATATCACATAATTTTAAGGCTACAGATTACTTCAAAATACGAATATTAAGCTTCTCAGATCACTTACACCAAACTGGAAATTGGATTGAAGCAATGTGCTCAGTCAGTGTAACGTCCTTCACAAAAAATCAGAATTGTTTAAGTGAGAAGAAAATCTTAAGGCATATAAACATATCCGTCACAGTGGATTCAGTAACGTCCGTCACATTCCTATAATACATGATATGTCTTTACTATTGTCTTAGTCATTCAGCATCTTTAGAACAAAAGATGGTTTCACTAATTACCACTAGATGACAGCTGCAGCGTGGTGATATTTTACCCACAATTCTTAAGTACTTCCGTTCTTAGTAGACAGAAGAAAGCTGAAAGATGCATGAATCCGCCCGAAAGAAGATCGTAGAAGAGGGACGAGAGCAGACCAGGGAGCGTGTTGCAAACATAGAGCTTCACGTAAAGAGCAATAGGAAGAGCAGAGACAACAAAGGCCGGAAGCCCTCAAATGTGCCCAGGCCCCGGGTAAAGCAGTAACCCGTGCAAAACGAGCATTGGAATCATCGCTTCCTCGTACTCCTAAACGGAAAAGGCTGTTTGCCAGAGACTGTTCAGAACATTAGCCGGTGTTACCGAACCAGATCCAGATTCGTTACCGAGCACTCGGAAACACCGTTATGCTCTGAGCAAAGAAACAATCTCTTTACGAACGGGAGGACATAAGCTGACAGGCTCCGGGTCGGAAGGATACAGTCCTAGTCCGGGGCCAGTATGTAACCGAACAGAGGGTCTAAGCCAGGCATCTCACATCTTCAGTAATGGAAGTTTTCGCTATGTTTACCGAGGAATATCCAGATGCTAAGATCGGAAAAAGCAAGTTTGCTTCTCTTCGCCCTCTCCACCTACAGCTCAGCAACAAGTTACCCCATAATGTTTGCCTTTGCAAATATGATGAGAACTTTATTCTTCGCCCACTGTCCAAACATACCTAACTATAACAATGAACTTCCGTAGAAACTACTTTGCAGCCCAGCCTCTAGAGACTGTTGGTTTAACAATTGCGAAAAAAGCAAGGACGGGAAAGTTTTCACGGATATGACTGACACGGATGATGCAGCGGAATTGACTTGGTTTGTCTGGAAGAATGATTCGGATGAGAGACTTTCAAAGGAAGTGGAACAGTGAACAACTGATGATCTGCGCACCTACATTTCCTCCATATTGCCCCAATTTATGGAGCATTGCTACAGTAAACGAGAGCAGGAAGCAACTTATAAATTGGAGCGGGCAGCAATTGAAGGTAGGAAGAATAAAATGGTACGTGTGGACTGAAGTGAAACAAAGGAAGGAAATAGTGGTGAACACCGCGTCTTCCTTTGTTGAGGTGGCTGGGGGCCTGCCACAGGTCAGTGGCCTTGAAATGACTACATCCGATATAGAAAAAAGAAAATTGAAAGAAGTGTTCACCGATGTCCCAGCCATCAAAGGAATTGCTGGATTTCACTATCTCAACATTGAGGAAGGTTGCTTTGTCCCATTCATTCTGATAAATGGTGCAGTGGAAACTTCCGAAGATATTCATCTGCCTGCTGCTGAGCCCCCTAATGACACCACAGAAGAAGAGCCCATCCAAGTTGGTGACTGGTGGGTTGTTGAATATGAAGATGAACTCTTTCCTGGAGAGGTAAAGCAGATTCGTGATGGGAATTATGAAATGAGCTTTATGCACCGAGCTGGTACCACCTGGAAATGGCCATCCAAAGAGGACGAGATCTTCTATGTTAGAGAGAAGATGAAAAAAAGCTGCCGCCACCTACCATGATCAATGAAAGGGGGTCGAGTTTCCCCGATTTTGATTAACCGTATATTTTGATACAAGGCCACAGTAGTCCTGAATATGATACACGATGGTATATTACCAGATCTTTCTCCACCTATTAATTTTGGATGAATCCATAACCACATGATGCCAGCTACTACTGTGACATGTATGACAGATTTCCGTGCAATGGTAATCTAAAAAATTAATGCACCCGGATATGACATTGGTGGACTTTTCACAGGCTTTGGACTGTTTTTTTTATTTGCAGACCCTTGTGCAACCATTTTAGGGAACTGTGTTTGTCTTCCACTTGACAGTTTTTAGATGAACTTTACCTTTAGCATAATTGCAGGCTGTTGCATGACAGAAATGTACAAGAGACTATGGATATATCGATAAATCCTCAGTGGCTTCGTATAATTTTTAAAGTCTGCGAAAGTTTAGTTAAAAGACATCAAAATCCACATCATGATCTTCGTCATGCATTAAAATGCTTTTATCATCACAGCAGTGGACAATGTACTGCTTTTTATGGACACAGAACATCGTTTTATGTCAGTGGACAAAATGTAATGTCCGTCACACACAATTATGTAATAATTTTCCTTATACTTTTGTTTCAAGCTGAATTGTAATTGGTAGTCTTCTATAGCCACGCTACCTTCACTCCAAGGGCAACGATTTAGTTGAACAATGTAAGGGTTTCATACAATTTGGAAATAAAGTTAGTTGGTTTTTTAACCCATGTCCTTTTTGAAGTAACGTCCGTCACGCACATATTTCTGATTACCCACCAAGCCATATATATTCCTAGGCACTTTTCCCTGTGGAATCAAATAGACTTGGACATTGGCAAGTCTCATACACAAGGCCAAGTTCCTGGAGGTACCACTCTAGCAATCAGGGCAGTTGGAATGACTTCCGACCTCTCTGGATATAACGTCCGTCACGGTATATATATATATATATATATATATATATATATATATATATATATATATATATATATATATATATATATATATATATATATATATATATATATATATATATATATATATATATATATATATATATATATATATATATATATATATATATATATATATATATATATATGTATATATATATATATATATATGTATGTATATATATATATATATATATATATATATATATATATATATATATATATATATATATATGGATAGTACTGAACACTGACAAAATATGATATGCATCTCGTATTGACTACTGACGCTTTATATATTCATGCTTGCATTCACGTGTTTGTTCCGTCTTAGTCGCATCAACACAGTTAATATACAGTCTACCCAACAGTTAGCTAATAAAAAAAGACAGGACCTTCACACGGATCGTGTTGGTTGTTTGTCAGTAAGTCGAACTCGACCTGGGCAATCTGTTCGCCAAAATATTTTCAATTACTGTTGAGAGTTAGGATAGACGGCTAACTGGGCGGTAGTTACTTCGCGTGTCCTTGCGTAGCGACGGCTTCTTGTGTTCCGTGTGCACAAGGGTTCGCTTCTGCTCAGTCGGTACTGTTCCTTCGGCAAACACGCATTTGTTGCATCAGCAACACTGATTGCAAATGCGACACAGCGGCGTGTTTCACCCGGAGGCGTGGTGTGCTGTCTGGCCGCATGTAAAGCTATGCATATTTCAGCTACCTTGTTGACGTAGAACAGTGTTTCCCAACCTTTTGCATCACATCGCTCACTGTTAATAGGTTTTTTCAGTCCATCCCCCGGGAGGGCCGTATCTGATGAAACAGCTGCAGAAATCGACGAAATAGATGACAGTTATTGAGGACGTTAACACAGCTCGCAGTGGTATATTGATGGAGTATTTGTTGTGGAAATAGACACTCTAGCAGAAGTTGACACAGCGGACACAAATTCAGTGTTTATTCAGTAGATGTTGAAGATGATCATAGTAGAGAACGAATTCAGCAACAGTCGCATAAGACGTTGGAGCTATTGTAGATGTTGGCACATCTGTGTATTGATTGTAGAACTGAAGGTATTCGCAGCAGTGAGGACATTTGGCATCACGTTTCCACAGGAACATGTCATATCGGCACCAGTGGCGACACCTGAGTTATTTTTTGACAGAAATTACAGACACTATCGCGACTTGACATAGAAGTCCGCTTCTTGCTGGATGGCTTCGCGGAAACGGAAGTGATTTTGGACGAAATCTCGCATGACGTGTCCGAAAGATGCTTAATTCCCGTTAAGCATTCCTACGATTTCAACGTCGAACCGCGGATCCAAGCATGTTACGTGTTTGTCATGGTGTTTGGGAACGTATTGAACCGAACATCGCCCATGGCGGTCATTTTTAACCACAGTCACTTTGACGTGGAACAGCTTCAGTAGTGGGTTGTTTGCAGAGAACAACCCACCGTTGCTTCGCAACCGTTGCTTCGCGCGATGTCGTACAAAGCCGTGTAAGTCCTGTTGCCTGTTCGTCCTATGAATACCGAAGATAAACGTCCAGCGACCGACCTCAGCTACAGAATATCGTCGAAGTGTTCGACCGGTATCGTAATGCGATGGGAAGATCATCACTTTCGTCAAAGCCTAGACGCTTCAGCATGGCCGTGTAATAAGTCTTCTTCCCTCGCGCCACCCAACTGCTCTTCGTGACGACATTATGCTGGTAGAGGGAAGTTATCTTCCTTTTGTTGTCGCAAACGCGTAACTGTCGTAGTGTGTCCCGCACTAACGTGTCGTAAACGGATAAGTGTCGTATTGTATACTGCATTAAGTCAAGTCTTGAGTCGCGCTTAAGACAAATAACGAGTGGACAAATACGACACGACAAGGCACATCACTATTGCCACCAATGACAGCGCCACCAAAATAGTCTTACAACCGTGTCGTCCTAAAACAAACAACATCGTTATTATAATGTTGATCTGACGCAGAGTTAGGTCTGCCTGGGACAGCTGTATTTTCCGACAATGACCCCCCTGTTCTGCTAGATTATAGCCGCATGGTTGTACACACTGGATAATCAACATATAGCACATGAATAAACACGTTACATATGATACTGTTATTGCTGTATTGTCCACGTCAATATGCTTTCACTGTAAATATATAAACAATACACAGGTCACTTGCTTTTTCAAGTGACCCACCCATATTTTTTCAATCAATAATTCTTTTATGTTTGCGTGCTATAGCTGGATAAATATATTATTATAATGTATCATTATTATTATTATGAGAACAAACATCAAACGCTTGAATTGACTCACGGTTTCCTGTTGCACGCATCAGAAAGGACACGGCGTGGATTTTCAAAGAGGTCGTTGCCCTGAGGAGACATCCTACACTTCGGCGGTGCTGGTCAAACTAGCCTAAGTTATTCTTTGTCGTGGGACTTATGGGAAATAAACACGATCAAGAAGAAAGGCCCGCCACGGACATTGATACGTTATTCGCGACGCATCACTTTGTTGAGATAAAATGTGGCTCCTTATGTTAACAGCAAATATTCTGGGTGGATTTGATAAGTGAATACGGCAGACAAGGTGAATGTGTTATTGAATAGGGAGTTACTTTTGTCCAGGGCACAAGCTATGGTCAACACGAAAACAATTATTTCAGTGAATGATAAGCTTAATGATATACTGTTATGCGCTATCATATCTGAAATATATAACGAATTCAAATGCAGTTATACAGTATTTATTTAGGCAATTAGCATACACGATTAACTTGCAGTTTGGAACGTCATAGTACACTGTTCATCCTTACACGTGAAAACATATGTTAATGAGTCTTCACGCATGAGTAATACAGTTGTTGGTGAGTCGTCACGCATGGCTTGACACAGTTGTTTGCCTTACGGATGCGGGTTTTCGAAGAGGTTTTTCACCTGCGCATCACTCAGCGATCTTCCGTACATACAGATCTGCAAGCAATCGCATATGTTGCAAGCAATCGCATATGTTGATCAAGTTGGACAACTACACTTGCTATAGCAAACATACAACCACAAATTAATTGAAACGTTAAAACTGTTACCAGCAACTAGAAATACTATAGTTGAACTTTATGTTTTATGCAACCCAGACAACAAACGGTTGGTCTATGAACGTGGCAACATATTTGTGGTTTAGGAAACTTGATATGTCTTCCTGGATTAAGATTACAAATCACTTGAAGAAAGAAGTTAATACTACCCGATCAACAGGATATGTGTTATTTGAAAACAGTGTAGTAATTTCCAGTTTGTACATGATACGCGCAGTGCTACGCAGTGCTACGCTACGCTACACAAACACATCATTACTTGTGTGACGTATCCACATTCAACGTGTATTACATCAACCTTGTACGTATCATTCTTTGTTGATAACTGAAATGACTTTGTTGATAACATACTTTGTTGACATGAAACTGGTACTCGCGAACTGACAACTTTTTGTTAAACATCTGATATCTCACAGTTATGTAAGTACATAGCCAAGTGTGTCGCGATAACGTGTGGCGTGTATTCATTAAGTTTATTGGTATCCATCAATATTACAAATAATTATATTTCGCAGTGGGTGTTTCAGTGTGTCTTAAAAACAAAACGCCAGCAAAGGGACGTGATGTTGTGGAAGGAACTGTACATAATTGTACTTCTAATTATATTAATATCGTATTGTATTAATTACCAAAAGTAGATTAATTATATGTTTACATAGGTTCTCCAAAGAAATGTAGTAATTATATGTTTACATAAGTTCTCCAAAGAATACGTAATTAATTGAGTACATTGTACAGTTTCACCTTCATACGGGGAACTGTACTATACATCCGGGTAATTGTTATCATATTTGTGGACCTATGCCGACCGCATCTGCTTCTTCAGATCCATATTGGCTACATTGTTTATTTGATTTGTCTGCTGCAAACAAGCGGACCATCAGTTCACGAACAAACAAGAAATACGTGAACCATTTACAGAGTTAGCTCTAATTAACTCATTGAAACGACCCCTGCTCACCCACTCGCCGCCATCATTCTGCGCAAGATTTACGCACATGAGTTTTAGTTATGGTTGTAACTTGTAGTAATACTCGGTCGTGGCTCTCAGCACCACCGCCGATTGTATTATGTTTTTGTGCAGCCGTTAAAAATCACGTAATGGAATAGCCTGCTGTTCACACAATGGCGTTGAACATACTATTATATTTATATAATTCACCGTTTTGGATATTCTGCTAACACGTATTTAAGAGAAACGGGTATTAAATGGTGTCAAGACAACATCCGCTGACATAGATGCATGAATCATGAAATGACGCCTTTTTTCCACACAAAGACAGCTACTGTGAGGCTGTGAAACATAATGTTGTCTTACTTGGTCCATGTACCCCTTGAATGGTACTTCATCGCCACTCGGTTTCTTCGGGTGCCCCGCCACAACCAGACTGCATTTTGTGTTATATATGCGACCACCTGTAAAGACCATATCGAGGGTCATGAACCCACAAATCTTCCGCACCCGCACTGCTGTCAGATACGTTATCATTAGTCATTCCAATTTGTATTATTTGTTTTACACGCAATGACCTAGCCACGGAAACTGCGATAGTTGTAGCTGAATAGTGTATAGTTTAAAAGCGATAACATAAATTCAGCTGCTTTACGTTTAAAAAAACACTAAGCTTTTTTAAATGTTGCAAACAATATATGATGCAAACAAGTACAACGTGGCTAGCCACAACGTTTTAGTTCGACGATATATCTACTCACCGGTCAATGGCGATGAATCCCTGCGTTCGCCGTCCATGTACATGTTGACGTCACGTCCGGTCCACACGATTGCCACGTGGTGCCACTCATTCCGCGACTGAAGGCAAACATTACGAGCTGTTGCGTGAGAACACGGTGAAGACAAATGTGACACAAAAGGATCAGCATATATGACCGTGGTATACGACTTCTTCAATGTCCGAATTTGATTCATCTGTTATTGTTCAGTATTGTCAAAGCAAGCCCAGTTTCACAAATAAATCTCCCACATTTTTCAAAATGTTGTCTTTTGAAGAAAAATGGTATTGTCTCATAGCAGTGAGAAACACTTGCCTAAGAAACAGTGACCTACATACAACTATTGCAATGGGAATAAAGCGAGCAGTCATAGTCGCCACCGCGACTGGCAGCAAGAGGGAGATAGACAGACATACATTCGTGCATATGTACCGTCACAAAGAGGACCCATGCAGGTTATTAAAGGAGCAGAAAAGGCTGATAAGTGTGGGACAAAATATACCGAATAACAAACGAAACGTGAACATTTCAACATACGTTTTTGTCATGATACATTATAATCTGCGCGAGATTTATATTTCTATGCACGGAACAGCCCGATTAGTTTGGTGACTGTTTTTCAAGTTTTTATCAGCATGTCGATGGCGCGCTGTGTGACCGCTTAGTATGCCTTTGTTTCTGAGTATGGGTTCTCTGTGAGGATCCGGGTGGTTTCATTGGCGTCATGGAACCTATACATCGGACAAACACAACGAATATGGCGGTCGTGTTTTGCTTTGATTACACGAGATCGTCCATTTGTGATTCCAGTGGCTGCTGGATAAGGATAGCAATGCTAACATATATGATGGGATGGAACGTTATTCCAGTTGACATAATCAATAATATCTGAATTTCACCTACGACGCCTGCACGTGCATCCCACAGGCACAGCCAGGCCCTGAACTAATCAAGCTGGACCGACTGCAGCGCCGACATAGCGCCGACGTAACGCCGATGTAGCATCGACGTAGCGCCGACGTAGCTTCATCAAACCACGACGAATAGTTGCGTCATACCGCATTGACGTAAATTTAGCGATGGTTTATCATGACTAAAACGTATGTTGACATTTGAGGTAGTCAAAGGGAGAATGCTACAAGACAATGCCCACCAGTTTTGTTTTAAAACATTGTCTTACACGAACGTCCTGAGAGGTTACAACAACAACAAACGTCCGATTCCTGGTAGCCTTATCATTTACGCATGCCCGATACGTATTCTCCACATTCTCCTCGTTTTTATCGCCAGGACACATAATGAACGAGGCAAGGAAAATATCGCAAAACATTGTGTCGATGTTTATGCGTTCGGCTGCACTGAAGCAGCAGCGTCCATACCTGCTTTACTTGAGTGTGATACATTTTTATTTCGCCTGGCATGTATACTAGGTAGTACATAATAATAATATATCAATGTTAACGCCATCAAAACCTACCCCAAAGACTACTGTCATTGTAGTCTTCTTGTTTTGGAGCATCAACTCCGCAATCAACATGCCTGAGTTGTAGACAGTAACGGTCAGCGAGCCCTTATCTCGACATAGGTTGTTGTGGAAGAGTACGGACGTCTTGTCATCAGCCGACTTGAACCTGTCAAAGATATTCATATTTTACCGGGCATGCCAAATGAGATAATGATTGTAATAATACTTTTTCGGCAAAGATCGTTGCGAAAGAGTACGGACGTATTAACATCAGCCATATTGGTTACAACAAAGACATCCATCCATCTCCACGTACAAATTAAGACAGACTACTGCAAATGCAGTTTCTTCCCAAGAACAATTCCAAAATGGAACGACCTCCATACTGCAGTTGCAGAGGCAGAATCCTTGGACAGGACTCAACTGATCAAGACTCTCAGTTTAAAGATCAAGAATGAAATAACACCTAAAGGTTCTTTGTTGTCCTTGTTTTCCTTGTGTTATTTCCTTTTCCCCTTAGCAAACATGTTCTGCTATATGATGTATTTCTACATATTATTATAGGATTTGTTCTTATGTCAAGAATAAGACGAACAACCTCGTATGGCTAAGGTGGAAAACCCAAAGACATCCATATGTTACCCAGCATACATTGCCGAGTGTAATAAAACATTGAACTGACCCCCACATCATTACCATCGCCTTGCGTGAAAATCCTGCTAAATAACAACCTATTGATTACGTATAGTGTAGTATGTGATATTCTCCACTGTTGTAGAGTTTGTGGTTTTGCTTTTGCTGCTCACACTGTATGCAAAGTACCCGCCTATTAACAATGCAAACTGCTAATATATGATGACTCAATGTCCTCGATAATGTTGACTTTGAACCTGAATTCGGACCCTTATTCCAGAGACGATCTGTCATGCCCATGAGTGTGTTGTGCTACAAAAATATAACAACTGCTCACTATACTCCAGTTAGGAATTCCTGTCAGGTGCTAAGAAATCAACTTACTCCATTATGTAGGGTTCTTGTACCGTCCCGTTCTCAATATGTAAATCGTTGACGTCGTGGAAACCGTAAAGAAACGGAGGTGGCGTGGCCACATTTTAAGAATGAACGAAGATCGTTTCATGCGCCGTGCGCTACTAGCAACATCCCTGCAGCGCCCGCAGTACGACCTCGACTCGCTGCTAGAAGACTTCGCCCGTCTGATTGCCGAATGTCTAGCGCAGTTTGCCGCCAACAGTGTTTAGCAGTGTGGAAGGTATGGTTATTTAAATTTATTGTGCACTAGTCAATGGGAATGATTTTTGCAGAACATGTTACATAATTTACAGTAAACAACTTTGAAACTATATATCTAATGATTTGCTGTCTTTGATGCTGTAATATACTGTGGACTATAATAGTGGTGGTCTCCATCTGTAGCTATAACCCATCAGATTCAATCACAGTAGAAGCTTCGTAATTCACATTATACAAATCTTTCAGTGTCTATTTTAATATTATTGTAAACAATGACACAGTAAAATACTTAGTTTCTGTGATGATAAGAACTTATAGATATCTTTATCACAATATGTTTGATCAGAAGGACCAACTGTGTCAGACAACCTTGAGGAGTCAGAAACGTGATTTCCCAATTAATTGTCCTTGAAATCATTATTTTTAAATTTCGGATGTCGCTTCAGATATTAAAAACATACCACGAATTATCTCGTCTCAACTGCTCATTTAGATCTTAAAATATTTACACCTAACAAGGTGTCTAAATTCACATATGCCCACAAAGCTCATGCCTAAACTAAACATATTTGCTATTCATATAAATTTTGCTAAGCTGGCAAAGCGCGAGCGATAATACATGTACATACATACAATATCCAGTTGTAAATACCTCTTAAACGATTAACGTGAACAGTCTTATATATACAGTTTCTCATACACCTTTAAACATTTTTCATCGGCCTGAAACCAAAAAAGTTACACCGTTTGGTGTTAGTTCTGTGAGTACATCCAACAAGAAAATATAATCAAATTCATTACACATACATCAAAACAGCCGAGGTCGCCAGTGGACTCCAGAGCTAAAAGTAGGTCAAGCGACTTACGTTCCCTATTCATGCTGAATGGAGGAGTTAGCGCGAGAGTGGACTGTTCCCTATGGGAGCCAAGCCGCATTATTATTATTATATTTGAAGCTCGTGTTCTTTTTATGCATGTGACTGCTGATGTTGTTGATCCATCGTAACATGGGCCATCATTCATTGTAACATGGGCCGTTATTCATCGTAACATCTAACATGTGATAGCTGATGTTGTTGGTCCATCGTAACATGGGCCGTCATTCATTGTAAAATGAGCCGTCATTCATCGTAACATGGGCCGTCATTCATCGTAACATGGACCGTCATCCATCGTAACATGGATAATCATCTTCTAACAACATTGGTGTTAATCCTGGGTCGTCGTAGAATGCTGTTCAGATGTAACATAGCAGTATATATATATATATATATATATATATATATATATATATATATATATATATATATATATATATATATATATATATCGTGAACACACACACACACACGCACGCACGCACGCACACACACACACACACACACACACACACACACACACACACACACACACACACACACACACACACACACACACACACACACACACACACACACACACACACACACACACACACACACACACACACACACACACACACACACACACACACACACACACACACACACACACACACACACACACACACACACACACACACACACACACTCACACACACACACACACACACACACACACACACACACACACACACACACACTTTCCCGGTAAGACTCCCGGTAAATTTGTGTGCATTGATTACTCATTCATGCACATATAAACACAATGGCGGAATGCAACGGACTTACCAGAAACTTAATGCAAATGCTCTCCAAGCGCTGAATGAGTAGGCGAAACGTGGGATGGACATACGGGATGCGTACGGCCTTTGAAGTCCGCTAAATCGAGCACACTTTTTACCGGAAGGGCAGTCATTGCTTACGCGCAGGATGTTTTGATGAGACACCCACACGCCACGTGACCCTTGAAAGTTCTTCTCGAACGACAAACACGTGATCTCGCGGATTGCATCTAAAACGCCGGGTGATGTCTACTGAATTGTACGTAGGTGCTTCATATAAGGTTTTATGATGTGCAAGTGAGTGTAATTAACACTTCAATGATATTCGTTGTTCATGCTATACTCTTCAAGGAGTAGTTGTTTCTTAGTTCATATTAATTTAAAATCATGGTGATCTAAATAACAATTACGTAGGTGTCTCGTTAATTAATTGAACGACAACATCGTATCACGCATTCAAGTCATCAACGAATACAAAGGTGTTTTTTCTAAAATTAATGCAATCGGTGCGTGTCACTTTACATTCATGAAAGGGAAAGAAAGATCGTGGTATTGGGCATATGCGCCTTTTCCATACAGCTGTGCTTGTTCTTATTGATCGCGCTGGCTAACATGTCAGCCCTCAATCAACCGGAGAAATGACCGGAATGCAAATATATCAACTTGAAAAGAAAATGACTAACATAATGGACCATTTTGGCAATATCAATTTAATAAATGTATCGCTTAACATCTGAACTCGGGCGTGCATGTGCGTGTGCATTCAAACGTGAACACGCATACAAACAGTTACATGCCAATTTATTAGTTGGTACCTGACACGCTTATGCATGACAATGGCTTTGACTTAGAAGCCCTCAGAGCAGGGTAAAGTAATTAATGAATAAGTAAGTACGACATACAAACGAAATACTATTAAAAAATGGATAAAAACACGGTAGTAAAATCTAAGAAGACGTTTTAATATATTATGTGTCATAGAGTATATGGTATGTTAATCACATAAATATTGACAAATGGTATATACCTGAGCTCCCGTGGAGAGACAAAGCAACACATGCTGCAAGTATGAATGATTTGAAGTGCGCCATTGTTGATCTGAAACACAAAAACCAAGCATGTGTGTATGTTTGTTATGCCGGCGTTGTCAAAGGAAAAGCCACGTTGTAACTACTGCGAGAATGTTTTGGCATTGTTACACATTTCACACTCTTTATAGCCATGTACCCATTAACTAGCATTGAACTATGGCAACGTTGACTAAACGAAAATAGCCAGGCTTCGGAATATCAGCGAGAGCATTCGAACCCATTCCTGTTTAGAACTGTGCATGGCGATGTTTTACTACTTATGGGAGACCGGGGCTAGTGGTAACAAAAACAGCATATTTCAGGACTGTAGTTCGAATTTTTACCCGATCGAAACTTGTTTAATGCCAATGAAACCGCAAAGGATACTTTGTATGTGGTATCCTAAAGTATTACAATTAATCCCAATCCAGGGCTTGAAACAGCTGTTGAAACAGCCAACGGGGTTATACAAGTTGTAACGTATATGTCTTACCATTGGGGCAAAATGTATATGAAATTAATGGCTTTGAAATACTGTAATACCTATCAAGGATATATGAATAGCTTATAAAACTTCATTGGCCCTACCTAAAATACTGATATAAATAGTAAAGGGCAGATCCCTCTTTGAACACCGTACACACACTGTAATGAACATAATCGTGATATTTACAATGGTTTACAATTTCAGAATGCACATTTATCAGACAAAATCAATTCAATAATTCGTGTCCTTGTGCGAATGCGAGGTAATTGGTGGAATTGACTGAACCATGTCACTGGAAACTTGATCCTCTCAGTTGACATTCCGGCAATCTAACCGCTGCGCAAACCCGCCCTACATCACGCAAACTGATGGTAGACATATTTCTGGAACGATAGTTTAGCCAGACCATGAACAGACTACTCGACCCCGGCAAGCGAGCCACACTGGCACCCTGATGTATGCCGTTAGGGTGACACGGGTAAACGTGTGCATTACAATTTGCTCTGTCAATTGAATTTGTTTACCATCGCTTTGAGTGCGAAACAATATCCAGTTTAACATTTCGAAGGAGGCCGTACGCCAAAAATCCCACCAAACCACAGCACAGCAACAATGCACAATATTTTGTTTTACGTCATAGTAATTTGTATTGATGAATCTGAAGACGACCAACTCGAAGAAACTTACCCGATGATCTGTTCCCGAGGGTGCTTGCGTTGCGTCGACTCTGGTGAGTTATATAGCGCAAGTTGCGGTGCGACGGTTTCGTGACAAAAGTTATTTCTCTTGTCCTGGCAGAAAAAGCCTACGTATAGTGTGGGACATCTGTCTCGCCTGAAGGATGGGTGGTGTAACAAACACATTTGCATCGTTTTATCACCACATTTACCGGGTCCTTCTTTGTTTATCATGATCATGGTCTGCGTCCAAAAAGACACAAACTATTATTTATGTTTCCGTTCTCTGACAAGCATAACCCTTAATGTGAGCACAGGAAAAGTAGAGAAGTAAATTACTTAGTCGTTACATTCGGCTACGTACGTCGAAATGACACATCTCAGTTCGGTTTATTTAAAAAAAGAAAACATTACGACATCGCAATCCTGCTTTTGGCTACGCCTACATCGGTAAACTGGCAGATCGTTGACTTTTCAGTTGCTGTGTTAACAAATAATATTGCTCGCTGAGGTTTATGGAATTCGCATACGGGAATTAACTTTAATTGGTAGTGTTCCCGTCTTGTCGGACAGGATTGATGAACATTTCGTGGAAACGCTCTTTGAAGTTTGTGCGCAGGCCTAGCTCCCAGAAACACGTAGACCAAGACAAGAAGCGGGACAAAGTACAGATGATTAAGTGTACATCCATACGTGGCGAGGGATAGACTTACAGATCGACGTTTCAACAGGTCGATCTGCCCGCAGTAGTGTAGCATCACTATCACACCTGGCTAGCGAGGATGATTGAGTTAAATGCACTCCTCACAAAAACGTTTAATGATACTTGGGATATAGACTTTTTTATTTGTTTATGAAGGAGATAGCATAAGTAACTATATTTCAACAAACCATGCATGTCGAATGCAGACAATGTGGTGAAACCCTCGCTCGCTTCAGTCGTTGACTGTCCGTGCAGTATTTCCCAGTTCGTGCGGGAAAAACGACCAATCACGTGATATATATTATATACATTGCTTTGTCGTATGCATTCCCTGTAATACGTATGTTTTCAATCGAGAGTACCGGGGTTAGAATGCTCTTGCTGCCGAAACTTGGGTAATTTAGTTGCCTCAGTTCACTCAGCTGTGTGAATTAATCAATACCTGGCTATAGACAGTGGTGGATATATGTGAAAGAATAGTCTTCGCGCAGTAATTGCAGCATGGCTTAATTCTTTGCCAGTGGTGACGTGTGAAACGCTTTAAGCGGTCCTGCGGACGGGACTCGGCGCCACAAAGTCACTTTTGCATGGTTTTTTAATGGTGATGTTTACGACGAAGGCAATAAAGTAATTGCAAAGTGACTTAATGCCTCTGCCAGACATGACGTGTGACGTACTTTGAGCGATCCTACGGAATGGGTGCAGGGCTATATGATGACTTACCTTGACCTTTCTGCAGATGTTTACGACGTAGGCAATGACGCAGATAAGCAACCATTTATTATCGTACGTATTATACGACTTATGTATTTGAAACGTTCAAAATTATGTCTCAGTTGTACAGATATGTCGAAATGGATGAAAGATCTGTGGAGAAACACGCCGTTGCTGTCGTATAATATAAATGTTCTTATTTAGATGACCCGGTCTGGTAGGCGATATTCGTTCCTTGGTAACGCTCAAAGCACCTATGTCAAACATTTTCAATCCAAGACCATTCCGACTTATTTCGGAAGCATTCAGCCACGGTGGAATCAATTCGCAAAAACTGCCAGGCTCAGTTCGGCAACAGGTGCATTCGAACGTGTCCTGTCTTCAATTGAGAGTCTAACTTTCAAATTATTACATTACTAAGCGCCACTTTAATAACCGAAAAATGGGCGGAGAAGACCACTTTACTTCTGATATATATATCAGAGGCGGGAGAGTGAATGTTGCTGGTAAATCGACCTATCAGTGCCGCTGCTTGTCTTGGGCGTTAGGCGTTGTCATTTATGACTCATAAACGCAACCACATATCGTTTGTATCGTTCGATCGTTTTTACCATCTGCTGGGTGCTAAGTTTTCTTAATTAGCGACATGCATGCCCTCTATGTCAAGAAGGACGCAAACCACTTTTCATGTCCCGTTTCCAAATTGCATAGCGCCTCAGCACAGAAAAAAACAAAGAAAATTAGCAACATTAGAAAACGATGACGTATTTATGGCGTCTGTTCCGCATCAGTTACACCGCATTGCGACGTGCCAGACGCATTTATCAGATCGCAATGCGACGTCGCAAAATGACTCACTGTGACGACATGAAGTAACAATGACACTTTTTACTGCGACGTTCAGTCAGAACTGCTGTATTCAGAGCGGCTTCATTCCACACTCCACTTCAGTGGCGCCATTCAGTATGTCAGCACTGTCACACCTTGTAAAGTCAAAATCGACAGTTGCGGAGCAGTAAAAACAAATGGTTGACTGGGCAACGTAAGTGTTGTTTACGACTTGCTGCGGTATATTGAGTATACGTAATAAGATTTAACAAGATTTAACAAGATTTCTTCATTACTAAACCGTAAAAATAAATGGCTGACTGGGCAACGTAAGTGTTGTTTACGACTTGCTGCGGTATATTGAGTATACGTAACAAGATTTAACAAGATTTCTTCATAACTAAACAGTAAAAACAAATGGTTGACTGGGCACCGTAAGTGTTGTTTACGACTTGCTGCGGTATATTGAGTATACGTAACAAGATTTAACAAGATTTAACAAGATTTCTTCGTAACTAAACAGTAAAAACAAATGTCTGACTGGGCAACGTAAGTGTTGTTTACGACTTGCTGCGGTATATTGAGTATACGTAACAAGATTTAACAAGATTTCTTCATAACTAAACAGTAAAAACAAATGGTTGACTGGGCACCGTAAGTGTTGTTTACGACTTGCTGCGGTATATTGAGTATACGTAACAAGATTTAACAAGATTTAACAAGATTTCTTCGTAACTAAACAGTAAAAACAAATGTCTGACTGGGCAACGTAAGTGTTGTTTACGACTTGCTGCGGTATATTGAGTATACGTAACATGATTTAACAAGATTTAACAAGATTTCTTCGTAACTAAACAGTAAAAACAAATGTCTGACTGGGCACCGTAAGTGTTGTTTACGACTTGCTGCGGTACATTGAGTATACGTAACATAGTGTCAAATCAAAATGAACGTTAATGTGTGCATTGTGTTTCACTGCAAACACAGTCCGCAATCGCAAGCAATTGAAATTGTGAGATTTCTCGACACAAATTATGAGTTTAAAGAATAAAATAATGATGTACAGAATCTGCACATCAAATGTAAGTTATGGCCGTGGAGAAACGGTGAGTGGCGCCACTGGTGGGAAATTTGGCTTTATTCAACACCGCGCCATTTTGTAAATTGGCTGCCAAGCGCTAGATGGCGCAGTGTAAACGTAACCAGGGTGACAAAAAGTCTGATTGGAATGATCCTATATATTAGCACCACTGAGCCTTCGCTACAAACTATTCCACGTTAGCGTCGACCCAAATGTATCCATTTAAATATGCTTTGTACATTTACACTGAGGCGCCATCACATGGGTTGAAGCCACAGCTTGAAGTCGGTCCGAGTGAGGCAGCTCGGTTTTCACTAGTTTTGGTTCAATCACCTATACGTTTATGTCTTTACGTAATGTAACAATTCAACTCCCCACCAGTAGCGCCACTCACCATTCAGTTCCTTCGACCGGTAGGAATGCTTCGTCCAACAGCATATTTACAAATGTAGGAAGTAAAAAATATGTTCAAATGTTAATTCACCCTTATATAACGGGAATAACGTACTGTTTGCTGATATCACTCGAGTATCACCAGAAATATAACATCACTCTTGCCTGCGGCACTTGTGGCTTTATATGGCAGGTTGTAACACGCTCGTGTCACTCTGGTGTTACCACGTGGGATGCGGTAGCGTAGCTGTTCGGAAGTCGGGCTCTCAATCGAGACAACCCGGGTTCGAATCCTCTTGCTGCCGTTTCGAAATTTTGGCAATTTCTTTCACCCCCGTGGCCACAGTTCACTCAGCTGTATGAACGAGTACTTGGCTTCAGACAGAGATGGATATCGGAACGAATAATCTTCGCGAGGTAATTGCAGCGTGGCTGAATGCTTCCCAGAGAAGTGGAAATGGCGTTGGAATGAACAGGTTTGCCAGGGGTGAAATGTAAAGCGCTTTGAGCAATCCCAAGGACTGGATACCGCGCTATATAGGAACGTACCTTTTTTATTAACATACAATGTATTATTCCCTAAATGACGCCGAACTTTGTCGGTAGGCGATCTATCAACTTAGGTGTACTGAAATGAATATATTATGATGTTACGCGGGTTATATGTGCCTACGTGTTTGCGCTGTAGTCTTCAAACAGCCATATTGAAACGTATGCCTTTTGGCTGACCAGCGTCTCAAATGTTCCATTCTAATACTCATAATAACTTCCTTCCATTAATGGATAACATGACGTGCAAGGAAGCAGTAGCAACAAAAGAGGGAACGTGAACCGTACTACTCATTGTGTTTTCTGGGAATCGTAGCATCGCATGCCAAAAGGGTGTTTATATGCGCATAAAAACCTGCGCGTTTGCGTGTCTACGTGGGTATTGACGTCATGAACCAGCCAACATGAAATGTGCGGATGCTATTTTATACGTGAAACGCCTTACAGGTGTTGAGATCGGGATATTCACCTCGCTGTGGTGTGCGTGTGTGTGCGTGCGTGCATGTGCGTGCGAGTGCGTGCGTGTGCGTGTGCGTGTGCGCGTGCGCGCGTGCGCGCGTGCGCGTGTGCGTGTGTGCATGTGTGTGTGTGTGTGAAAGGCACGCGTGTATAAGGTGTCGGTCCTGTCAACGATGATCTATGACTGCGACTGTTGATACTTTGACGAGACCGCTATGAGAAGGTTGATCGCCTGGATGCCCACTGACGGTTCTGCACACGAAGAGGCGTCATCATGATCAGTTGACGTCTTTGAAACAGTTGGCTTAGCCACACTCTGAGAATGTGCGAAGACCGTCTCTCGTGCCGTGCGCTACTCCCAGCATCCTCGCAACCCCCGCAGCCGACCCCGCATGTCCAATCGCTGAAAGCCTCGCCGACTTCGCCACCGAATCATGATGAATCCCGCGCTGAATGGATGATTGCCGCGCGAAAATAAACTGTTCTCCGTGGGAGCCAAGCCAAAGTTAGTATTATTACATTAACCTTCGAAACAGCAGCAGGTGAACCCGAACACTTGCCCTCTCGATTCACAGTCCGGCATTCTATCAATCATGCCAATACGCCCAGTCATGACGTGATATAACGTCGCATTCATACCCATCCATTAACAAAATAATTGCTTTGGTTCACTAGGTGCGAACAGTCAAAGGACAGGGGTTGTATGAAGCGGCAGTTTCTGTAAAGGTGTACTACAATATGAAGTTTAGTATTACATTATATTCCCCTAAATTTCCAATTCTCTTTCACAATTAAATGGCAGTGGTGTAACATGCATTTCCCACGTATTCTATGAATTTGGTTAACTACTCATCATACCTATATGTTTCTACATTTACCAGGTGACCTTTCTGAAGCATTATTGACATAGATTAAACATGCTACCTGTAGATACGTTAGTCGGGCGCAAATGGCCAGACGGTTAGCATCCATGTCGGCATCCATGTTAGCATCCATGTCGGCATCCATGTCAGCATCCATGTCGGCTATATGAAAAAGACGGTAGATATATTAGTTGAACTACTCAGTTGTTTTATGACTGTAGGCTAATTAATTAGCAGACAACCCTTTCGTTGCAGCTGTGGAACTTAGTTCAGTCGTGGGATGGACAGTGTGTGGCAACAGGGTATATAGCTGGATATCAAGCTATCAACTGTAACATGTCAATATCGCAATAGTTGCACATATCAATTACGTTTACTTGTTTTGAAAGATTTACACACTCACGCACGCACGCACGTACGCACGCTCGCACGCACGCGCGCACGTACGCACACACACGCACGCGCATACATACACACACACGCATTGAATCGTGATTGGGCTTGTCGACTTTCGTGTTGTGTTGTGTTGTGTCTAATACTTGTCTGCAGACTTCATTAGTGTGTTAGTTAAATAAGTGTTCTTAGTCTAATGGATGTAGTAAAATTGCAAAGCGACCACTACGCTTCGCCGATGACGACGCCGATGACTACGCCGATGACGACGCCGATGACGACGCAGACGGGGACAAGAACAAAGACGATGGTACAATAATTAATATATCGGTCTATGTATTAGTATATGATGTTAGGCAATAATGCTTGAATTTATTAAACTGCCCATTGCCATTTATGCATGATTATCTCAATGACGCAATCACATCGTGACAGCTGCTTATGTCAGGTGCCTGTAGCCAAATGTTGCCGTCCTAGATCGACGCGCTGCGAGTATCATAACTTGTTCTGATTTGTAGAGGACACATTTGCAGATGATGGTTTTTGATAACGATCATCCAGCACGTGTAGGCAGACACTGCAGTCATTGCTGTGGGAGGATGGACGATGACATGATGAGACACGCTCGCCACTGATATATGTTCAATGGTGTGTGATAAAACCATCAACATGTGAAAGTGCCAAAATGACATAAACTATATTGTGTAAGGCATTTTCTTGCAATGTTTATACTATGACCTTTACTCGCAATGCATACACCAAGGAGTGAACAACCATTTACCTGGGTTTTTTCACGACAGTAGCCACAATAGTTCGTCAAATAAGCCATGAAAGCACTTAACTGACGATGTTCACATTTGTTAGACATCGTTTTAGGCCTACACATGCATCAACAATGTCTGCTAAACCCGATTCGTAGACAGTCAATAGATTAAATCCGACTGGATAATTGATTAGCTAGGGTTGAAGTCCATACTGCATGCTTCACTGCCGAACCAAATTATGGAGACATCATGCTAGCGTTTGGGCCAAGAGACCTTCCACCTTTAGAATTGTTTAGGAGTAGCGGGTACGAGAGGAACATTTGACAAGATTAATAGACATAGCGTGGGCAAAAAAACGGATCACGACCTATATTTATTGTCCACATATTTTGATTTTAGGAAAACGCCTCTGTCACTTGCTACGTTCTCAGTTCTCCCGTCGGTCGCATCTTCTCTCGATCCTGCCGCACGCCGAGGCAAAGGTGAGTGAACCGAAAAGAAGTTTCACAACTTGCTATGTATTTATATATGATATTATATTCTGGGTTTCGTTGTCACTCGAATATGATATGGCACCTAGGTCGATGTTTCGAAATTTTACACGTTATGTTCTATAATACGTAATCATATCGACAAAATGTGGAAATATGTATCGGTTTTCTGATGTATCATATTGCTTGGGTTGAACAACAGTGTTTTCGCGTTCGTACACTAAATCTATGTGTCGTGCAATTCAGGCTTTAAGGTAATATATTTTATGGGGGTTTTGCATAACGTGGCCCGTACCTATGGTTTAAAGATAAAGAGTAACATATTACCGCCTCATGTTTCAAGATTCACGGAACTGGTTGTAATATATACATTGCCTTTATCAATAGACAGCAGTTCGTGTAATATAGTATTAGATTCAGGCACAATATCAGGCTCTCACTACGGTCAGTGGTTTTTGTTTTCTTGTTCATCAATCTGTTTTTCACCATCGCCTACTTGGTCTGCCACAACAGAGACGACGACATCAGTGCTACATATTGCCCACATCATTACCAAGATGACGCACAATATACGAGCTGTGTTTATTGCGATGGCTGTTCTGACCGTTGTCCTGTATACAGGTATGATTAAACAGCAAGCCATATTGCGACATGTTCTACATATGTCATTATTCAACTTGTCATAATTTCCTGTTAAATAACTCGAACTGACTCTCGTTTTTCAAGAATGGAAGAAATACTATGAATACAGCACACATATTTCCGCCAATCCACTAAGCAAAAATGAACGCAATTAGAAATGTTAATGTACGTTACTGGACAGAATATGTGAACATGCCAGGCCCTTTACACAAGAGTGATTTCCCCCCTGGTAGTACGCAACTAAATTGTGCGGGTTTAGACGAATGACATGTCTAGAAACTACGACCTATATATTGACTCTCGCCACTCCCGCTTTGAGCTTTGATGAAATGTGACGGTCGCTGTATGGCCGCTGCTTCAAACTAATATTGTACTAGTCCCAATTCTATCCGACAGAATCATCCCCAAAATCGGCTTCGCTTATCAGCCCCGCGCGTGTGTTTTCACGATCAATATCGCGCGAATCGCGAGTGTTGCGAATGAATACATTAGACGCTCGTCTAAACGCACTTTGTCAAACAACACGTCGCCCTACAAATTGGTACGCAACTCGGTCATTTTATCCGGCTTTAATTCTCTCACAAACGAAATATGTCGTTGCCAATCCACGACCTCTTTGCTGTTCCAGAGAGTCGCAAGGAGTTGACGTGTATCACCTTCCAGAAAGGTTATACGGGTTCACGCGGGGTGTGGGTCGGACACCCCTGGGTGAGACGAGTCCCTCCGACTGACGCGTCTGTCGCCTGCCCGGCCGGCTGGTGTGCCTACCTTAGCTCTCGCTCCCGCCTAGTCGTGCCGCGCTTCGCCAGCGCCTTCTCTGCGTGGTCAAGGTTCTCCCTGAGCTTCTGGTACAAGACGAGCGTCAATGCCACGATGACTCTACTGAGGAACGACCAGTGCAGCGACGAGGGCGCGATGCATGTGTATACCTTTAACGGAGACAGGGTCGTCGCCATGATGGTTGCCAGCGAAGAAGACTTCGCCATGACTACTGCATCGGGAGTAAGGGTTGCAACGACGTGTTACATGTCCTTAGCATAATATCATTCAATTGATTTTGTAATAGGTCAAAATAGCGCTAACAACTTATAAATTAGTGTGACACAGGTCTTTTTAGGCTTAGTGATATCGTTCATTTCTCTCCTATTCTTATCTCTGTCGTTTTGTTGTTTCTCTACAGTTAGTGAGAACGTTTTACTTTCATCCGATATTGATATAGCCCACCAAACTTGCAACGACTGTTGTGTATTCATTATATTGTTATCCCATCGATGTTCATATAATTGATATTCATCTGGTTCGTCCAAGGATATTACCACCATGGGGTATATTCATCTAACTGTTTCATAATCCAGTGTGTCTAGTTGTACACATTTCACATCGTACAACACATGGAACATTGCCTTTTTGTCTCCAAAATGTTATCGGGACATTTCGTATATTATTATGGTGCGGTAATAACTCGCTGCTACGATGTGTGAACTCTGTGACCGCATAACCAGCTCCGTGTCGTGTTTCAGGCGGATCTGGACGCGTGGAGTCATGTAGCAGTAACATGTCGTGTTTCGGGCAGACCTGGACGTGTGGAGTCATGTAGCAGTAACATGTCATGTTTCAGGCGGACCTGTAGCAGTAACATGTCGTGTTTCAGGCGGACCTGGACGCGTGGAGTCATGTAGCAGTAACATGGAATAGACGACACATGAAAATATACCTCAACGGAGAACTGCAAGATAAACAATCACTGAGAGGTAACACGATACATGAAAATATACCTCAAAGGAGAACTCCAAGATAAACAATCACTGAGAGGTAACACGATACATGAAAATATACCTCAAAGGAGAACTCCAAGATAAACAATCACTGAGAGGTAACACAACCTGAATCCAATATCAACTCTTCGACTCTTGTGTTGCGTCTAATACATTTTCATATACAGTGTCGCTGGCCGAGTTTGTGAACTCAAAGCTCGCATTACCAGGAACCACTTTTGCTATTCTATCTAGAAAAGTCGCGTTTCTCCGTATGTGCCTTGTCGTGCAGATTGACAAAAAGCTGTTTAGAGTGAAATGGTGGGTTTTAGATTATTTTAATAGGCGGAAGGATATTTGGGATTTTTTTGGCCACTATACACATGTGCGCCGTAATTCGTGCCAATTTTGGTAAAGATTAGCGGGAATCGCACATACAGGCAGATTACTAGAGCAAGATAATGACTAATTCTAACAAAACTCGACCAGCATGTCAATGGGATGATGACAGCGGAAGGTAAACAGTTTTATAATTGTTGATGGTCACGTTTTCTTATAATCATACAAACAGTTAACATGGCCACCAATAAAAAAGTCAACAACAGATTGAACCATGCAGAGTCTCGCTCACCGTCCTGCTGGTTACTCGACCCAGCAACAGGGACAGTCTCTCTCAGTCGGACACCTCTGGCGGGCACATACATAAATATAACACCCGTTGGTAAAGGGGAATGATTAATGTTGTAACTCTGCGCTGGCGGGCCATTTCTCTACTTGCTATGTAGGTCATCCGTGTCAAGTGGTGGAAATGCGTGCGTCTATGGACATTATTTTAATGACTTTATCGCTGCGCTAATCAATAGTCATGGAGCACGCGGTAGCAACAAGCCGGGTTTGTTTATAATAATAATATTTTTATAAAGCGCAATTTCCAAAATGCTCAAAGCGCTGTACAGGAATATAATTTCAAAAACAATGTAATATAATCAAATTACATATAAAACTAATACATAAAAAAACTTATTGTATATAATCTAATTACATATTAAAACGTTCAAAATAGCATAAATATGTCCACAATAGCGAATGGAATGTAAAGTTATATAAGATATTAACTAATGAATATAAATAATTATGTTTAAAGAAGAAACAATTATAATTATTATTATAATATTCACATACGTACAATCATGCGTATATACATGAAGTATGAAATACGCAGTAAAATATCAAAATAAAATTAAAATCAGTCAAATGTCAGCGGTATTTTGCTTTAAACATGTGTATTTTAAGTGACTGTTGGAACAGCGATACGTTTCAGCTGCACTTTATGGCAATTGTGTCTGCCTCTCGCGCCCTCCTATTAACACATTCGTAATATATGTTATGCGACTACTATTGATACGGAAAGATGAGATGAAACCTTCGTAACTTTGCCAGATTTACGAGGGACCATCCACAAATTACGGAGAAAAAAAGCGATTAACTAACGGCATTTTCGGCTTTGTTTTACGGAAATCAAGCGGAACACATCGAACAGTTCTTCAAGGATGACACTAAAATTCATCAAACATAACTCAATATACAGTAGAAATTATGGTAGTCGTTAAAATGAATACTAAAGAATATTTTTAGGGAAATATCTAAATCGTTGGATTAACCAGTGTAATAAAAACGGCATTTGCGAAGTTTAATGTTTACCGACATCTAACTCATTTTGTTAAGATGGGTCACATATATGTGTGGGGCACGGTGTCGAAGTATCGATGTGGATCTTTATTGCGGTACTTTATATTTTAAATAAGCAATCAGTGAGCGGCGTTGCTTCCAGAGGAAGCTGCATAGAATCTTGCAGCAGTCCTCCATTCGGCAAGGGGGGAGTGGTATTCAGTCGGGGTTTGGTCACTGGAGGTCCGCCAGCAGCGGGCCAGAGTCGTACGGCGGTCGTGGTGGCGATGTCGCAAGTAGCGCGCGGCGCACAAGACGGTCCTCGCTCATCCGCAATATGTGACCGACCCATCTCTACCGGCGTGTCCTCGTAGCCTCCACGGCATCAAAGTGTGGTGTCAATGCCTCGTCATGCGTTGACCTCCAAGTAATGACAGCGGACATCGAAACGTTAGCCCATTCGGCACTGTACTCGCAGTCTCGTCGAAGTACCAGCCATTTTTACAACACAGATCATTGTCGTTTTAGCGACTCACGCTCCCAGCATTACGTAGTAAACAAATTCCTGATGCTCAAATCTTAGGGGGCGCGTACTAGGTTTGCCCCCCCCCCACGACACCCGTACCTGTCAACCTGTCAATGTGTCAGTGAGCCAAAATGCCTGTTTTTGCAAGTGATGCAAATTCATATACTAGGATAAATTTGTAACTGGTCCAACAACACATATTCTTATTGAGTCGCGTTAATTTTGTTGCAGGAAGCAAGCTCTACAACACCAAATGTCCACTGATGATCGGCGGACGTGCGTATTCAAAAACCATGGTCCCGTATGACGGATATATGGACCAGGTATGTATCGCGGGTCTAGGTCAGTTTACGCGAGCGATTATTGCATGTTTGCGTGTAGAGCGACATCGTCTGGCACGATAACGCACAACTTAATTATGTGCGCGTTTAGACGAGCGGCATGTTTAGAAACTACCATCTATATCGTCACTCGCGCCAATCCCGGTCAAAATCTCTGGCCAACTGTGCTAGAGTTTGGAAGCTGTTCCAATACATCCCGATGCAATAGCAACAAAAGGCCTTTCTAATCGGTATCGCGCGGGTGTTTACGCGACATATTCTTGCAGCGAAATTTTGCGCCAACCATGCATGCCGACAAATTGTTCAAATATCGCCCATGTGAACCGGCATAACTGCACTGGAACACTAGTAAAACAGCTTAATGATGTTTTGTTCGGTATTCATCTGCATAACTAAAATACCCAACGGACGATACTTCAGCTGTACTATGCAGATTAACACGTTGTATTTGATTTAGATACGTTTTTTAATTAGTATGAAGCAGACGTTACATTTACGCGACACCGGCGTGCAGATTAAATGTATTCCATGTGTTTATCTTTGCAGATATGTCTCTACGGAAGAGTGTTGAGACCTAAAGAAATCAAGCGTTTGTACCGCAATCCGTAATATATGGAAACAGGCAGGCCCGTGCTGTATGTTAAAGCAACTGAAGACACACTATGTGTTAAGACATGGAATACTACAAATAAAATGTGGAATACATTTGTTCTTTACTACGTTATATATATATATATATATATATATATATATATATATATATATATATATATTTACCTCTTTTAATTTACAAGTCAGTTATATTAAACTCACTGGTCTGTTTTTCTGACATATTTCTGGAACTTTTTTAAATAATTGTATGATGTTTTATATTCAAAAGGAACCACTCCCTCCAAAAAGTTTATGTGTTGCAGTGGGGCAAAAAGCAATGAATTTGGGTGTAACATCAGTTTCATTATTTGAAACACTATTAAAACACTGCAACGTATATATATATATATATATATATATATATATATATATATATATATATATATATATATATATATATATATATATATATATATATATATATATATATATATGCTAAATAATAGCTGTGCTGCGACAAAATTGCAAAGGGCAGGCCAATGCAAAGGCGAGACAGCTCTACTCAAAAGTTAGATTTACACAGTTGTCAAAAATTGCATATTATATCAAGATATGTCGGCAGTAAAATCATACAATGTCTACATATCCCCCCCACGTATTCCAATATTACTTATCAAACTACCGAGAGCCACAAAGACAAAGTATGCCGCTGGTCCAACTTCCAAGCCTAGGCTAAGGCTAGACTCAACGACGACTGTGTCTGCTAGCTTGTACAAACTAAACATGGAATTTAAAAACTGTTTGATAGATAATACGCATGGTGCTACCAAAACAACACTATTGTAAATAAATTTACATTTATGTTATTTTTGAGGTTTTTGATCCCGGCCAATTAATAATCAAACCTGGTTTGACACAACTCGCTGTCGCTACTAACTTCGTTTTTGTGACTGAGACCGCGATGTTGACTCGCACATGTTCGGAATGACTTGAACCGATAAGTTTATGTCAGTTACACCGTCAGAATTGCCGTCGCTCGACATTTTGCTTGATCTATGTCTTGCTAAAAGTTAAGTGCCTATGAAACGGCGTAGGCGAAGTTGGTTTATTTGGCCAAAATTATGTCACGCGGCCTGATATCTACCGGCAAACATCCACAAACTGGTTTCGGAAAGTGCCTTCGGGAATTTAACAAGATTTAACAAGATTTGCCATCCAAGCCAAAGGCCCAGATGGTAAGTGGACAAGGAAGCCATTGGCTTATCGAGAGTCCAACAATGTTCATCTACTTATAACCCGCCCTCCTGAGATATGTGTCAACCTTGTTTTTAAACATATTCACGCTGCTAGCAGTTACACAATCTGTAGACAATTTGTTCCATTCATTTATTGTCCTCTGTGAGAACGAGTGCTTCCTGATGTCCAATCTACATTGATCCTTTACTAATTTTACCACATGTCCTCTAGTTCTGCTATCCTTTTTGAGTGAGAAAAACATATTTCTATCAATATTTTCATACCCATTCACTATCTTAAAAATTTCAATCTGATCTCCTCTTAACCTCCTTGTCTCTAGAGTTGTTAAACCACATTCTTTCAGGCGTTCTTCATAATTAAGGTCTCTCAGTTCTGGAATCATTTTAGTTGCTCTCCTTTGTATGCGGGTATCTATATCCTTCTTACGATATGGTCTCCATGCTTGTATACAGTATTCTAAATGAGGTCTAACTATTGCTTTATAAAGAGGTATAATTAACTTTTTTCCCTTGTATGTTATGTTTCTTCTAATCAATCCAAGAATTTGATTACCCTTTGAAGCTGCAATACCACACTGCTCTGAAACTTTCATATCAGCGCTTATTGTAACTCCTAAGTCCTTTTCTTTTACAGCAGTACCCAGAACAGTATCTCCCATTTTATAGTTTACATTCAAGTTCCCATGTCCTGTATGTAGGCATTTACATTTCCCAAAATTGAACAACATCTGCCATTTCTCAGACCATTTCACTAATCTGTCTAGATCGTTTTGTAAATGTTGTTTATCAACCACCAGTATTAACCTTTCTAAACAGTTTTGTGTCATCCGCAAATTTCAGTACGTTACTTGTTATACTGTCGTCCAAGTCATTGATATAAATTAAGAATAATATAGGTCCTAATACTGATCCTTGAGGTACCCCAGTACTACAACTCGTTGTCTTCTGTCAGTCAGCCATTGTTCTATCCAGTCAGTTATGCTATCCCCGATACCATGGGCTTTTAATTTAAGTAGTAATATTTGATGTGGCACTTTGTCAAAAGCTTTCTGAAAATCTAAGTAGATAATATCTACTGGCGATCCCACGATGATTTCTTCCAAAAAACATAACATATTAGTTAAGCATGACCTCGCTTTAAGGAATCCATGTTGAGATGAATTTAATAATTTATGCTTAACGAGGAAGTCCACCATATGGTCTTTAATTAACCTTTCTAATAATTTACAAATCACTGACGTTAAACTCACTGGTCTGTAATTCTCTGACTTATTTCTCGAACCCTTTTTAAATGATAGGTATATCCCTCGTTTTGTGACTAAATTAATATAGCTTTTTACAATTTCATGACAAAGGGGATACAGTTATATCCAGAACAAGTGAAAACAAGTAAATGTGTTCGACCTTTGCAGATCTTTAATGTTTATTTCGTTTTTTTCTTATTTATATTTACATTGCATGTAGACATACATATCTAAAACCAGCTTCATAAATGGTTTCCGGACGTTTTGTCACAGGTTTGTATATACTAAGTAGGCCCCCTGCGCATTTAATTTAAACAATGTTTGCTACTACAAATATTTTCGATGCTACCAATGCCGCTGTCAACTGTTCCTAAATGTTCGTCCTCTTCCCTACATAGCTGATGAACTGGTACGTTAATTGCATCATCCGGCAATTTCGATAACCCTAACCCCAGATTCCCATTACTGGTAAATTCACTGGCATAAATTTCTGCTCAACCCGTGCCTGTTTAGTGTTCCGACTAACTGTCTGTATTCGTTAACTATGGCGTTTGTACCCCATAGACATAAATACAACACCGTTAGTAAAACAAGACCGCTGAGCTCTTATCAGTTGACACATGATAAAGTGATGCCAGCATGGACCAGTGACATTCATGCTGCTGCACGGCAAGAACCCACTGGAGGCCCAGTGTTTATACTGTACAGCACCCAGTCTTCATCATATATCAATAGATATACAGTACTAATAAGAAAATATTACTACATAGCTATATATACCTAATACCTTATTACGTGCACAATCTATCCATTATATATCAAATATCATAACATATTAACTATAACAGTTGCACACCTAAACATGATCGAAACTGAACTTTCTGAAGTGCTCTATACATGTATTAGCTAATGACTGCAAGTGGTCAAAATCTCATTAAGCCCTAAGGTCCAAAAAATATTCTTTTCCCATCTTCCAACACATTCCCCAGCTGCTCCATCACAGCCATTTCCACCTGCAGATCATGATCTTTCTCGAATGTTATCTGGTCAACTTGCCCAAGGACACGCCTCATGCAAAGAAATGTGCTCTCTCGTTTAAGCTGTCAATTATTTTAGTAGGCAACCATTCACATGGTTTGTCAAACAAATGCATAGAATGCAATGAATGTTGCAATGTGTACAGAATGAGTTACAACGAAGAAAAGGCAAACGACGACCAAAAAGGGGAGAACCTCATTAAATGCAGATGACTTAATAAAGAAAAAAAATCTTATTAATGAGCTGACATCTAGTAGAGTTTAAAAAAAAGAGTTACAAATATGCATACACGTACGCACACATTATTTATAAAACTGAATCCTACCCCTATAACATTTTATGTTGTACCCAATCAATGTTACCACTGGGAAACACTTAATGTACGCTCCCCCAAGAAAAACAAACGTATCTGTGATATTTCAGAACATTTTCGAAACTGTTGCATTCATTCACATATACACTAACACAGCACAAACATTTGCGACATAAATTACCTGAAAATAACGAGATGTTAGATCCTGTCTTCTGTCGATTCGCGATACAGCTGTAAGCCACACAGGAAATAACCATATTCGTTGTCCCACAACTTTCTCCAGCAAGCCTCTAAAATGTTTGTCTTGGAGTGTTTAACACTAATGCACAATGCTCACTCCAGTATGAACAAACCAACTGCCCACACATTATAACACAACTGCTGGGACCAACCTCACCCAAATTATTTATCAGTCTGGTGGCCATGCCCCATTAAGAACAAATGACAATGACAAATCTTCAAGTTAATTGGTTCTTGGTGTCATCGTCACTGGCTACTAGCTAGATAAGTTTATAATTCTCTGGTAGCCACCTAATCTTCATTGCTTTTGTTTGCCTTATATTGTACATGATGATGGTGAGGAGGAAATACATTAATTTACTTACTCACTTAATCACTTACTCACTTACTCACTTACTTACTTACTTACTTACTTACTTACTTACTTATTTACATATGTTAGACAACTATTTATAACATGCTATGTTCACACTATAAACAGTACTACCCTATGTGTCATGCAGTGTATGCAACTGTTTCTGCCGTGCAATGAAATGCCGGCCAGTGGTCCACGACCGCTTCACTGCAGTGAGCTGGCTTTTCGCTCTTGTTTCTAAGGGGGTGATTAATGATGTATCTCTATGTTGTGCCCTCCCTCTATGCGTTATTTGTGCGTACTTGTACTAGAATAGCCCCTCCGCCGGAACCCATGATTTTCTCCACCATTTCTGATATTCCATATGTTAACTATTGATCTAATATTGTGCTTTTCACAACATACCAGTGATAATAGGGCCAACCAGGGAACAAACTAACCGAACATACGATACGCAAATACGATGTCTGCCTGGCAATCAAATACCTGGTGTCTACTACCGCCTTCTAGCGACCAACGTGTCGGTTATTGCCGCCCTCTGGGGATCAACACGTCGTGTAGCAACCGACCTCACAATACACAAAATTCAGTCGGTTCACGTGGCGAACGCTTCTCTATATCAAATCGTTTTCCTCCTCTTTCACTTTTATTAAAATTTACTCCACGCCCGACCCTTCGGATTTGTTCACCATTGTTCTGTTCTGATTGTTTCACCTAGAGTCAAGTACCAACTGCAGTGTTCTCACTCACTCACTCACTCACTCACTCACTCACTCACTCACTCACTCACTCACTCACTCACTCACTCACTCACTCACTCACTCACTCATTCACTCACTCACTCACTCACTCACTCACACTTCTCGCGAGGAACGGTGCGGGTTATTCATCAAACGGGTAATACACATGGTAGTATTTTGAGCAGTGCAGTAATTTATCAAAGCAACAAGACGTCCTGTGTTTAGACCCCTGCGTGTTTTCGCGTGTCCGAGAGCGGCTACTCACCGTAGTGATGGCTATGTACACCGACACATATTCTTGGTATCAATGCATGACACCAATGTGATTTCATCTAATGATAGCGTTTAATATAAAGGTAAAATTTGTGTCAGAGCGAATGGCCGCGAAAAATAGCTTCTACCTTGAATTCTAGCTTGGATGATATACAATGGAGCCGGATGACAAAGTACTCGCCTACTGACTATGCTTTCGTCATCTGCAATCCATCTTAATACATTATGCCAGAGAGTTTATCAATGTATGTAAAGGCACACCTTGGTCATACGAACAGTATTCTCGTAAGTAGCAGGTGTGGCTGCTCGATCCTGACGTCGAGGTACTTGAAGACTCACTGATTGCCACGTAAGTACGTCTTCACAACACATTACTTCTTAAAATATTACTTTTAACTTATCTTTGTTATTGCAGGAAAGACATCTTCCTTCATATTATGTTATGGCATACTTGGTGATAACTGTGCTCTTACGATCATTTACGTGACGTCGCTTGCAAGAGGTTGTAACTCAATACTATTTACATGCCGTCTCTTGTGACTCAATAGTACTTACATGTCTTCTCTTGCAAGTGATTGTAACTCAATACTACTTACATGTCGTCTCTTGCAAGATGCTATGACTTAAAAATACTTATGAAATATCCTTTGTAGTAGTTTGTGATAGATTACTAAATGATGTCCATCACAACAGGTTTTGACTTAAGGCTACTTAAAGTATGGACGGGTGAGTTCTGTTCTGGAGTATGCATTTCCTCGTACATAACTTTTACGTTTACTTTTGCCAGGCTTATTATTTCTGCTGAACATGGCGGGTGGATTGCGTTTGTGTCTACTTGCCTTGGCGGTGATGACTGGCTACGTACCTCACGCCACAGGTACAAAGGCCAAACACATTTAGCAGATGTTTTGAGTTGAGTTGCAACCAAAACAAAGTTAGACAATATTTGAACTATTTTATTAACAATGATACCACACGGTGTCGCATTATTCAGCGCGGTCGTTTTTGCACTAACACGGGTTTAGTTAAAATAGTTCAAGATCACAAAGGCAAAGCAATCAAAGTCCACAGTACAAAACAGATGAGTTAGTGATGCGGGTCATGTGTAAATATCTGGTGGATAAATAAGCAGGGTCACTATCAAATCCATAGTAACATATATGGTGCTCAACGGTAGAACGACCAGGGTCCCGGCGAACACAACTAGAAAGATCAGGGTCCAATCCAATGTATATATATATTACCAAGCCATATATTTTTATACATAATGCACCTTTTTAGTTGTTTCATTATGTAGTAATGATCTTTTTTATATAGGACTATGAACGGAGTCCAATCACACCTATGTCTCTAATTGCACTGGCACAAAATAAAAATGTGTGACAGACTTCTGTGCTGGAAATTGCAGCTCACAAGGAAATAACGTGTTTGACTTTCGACAAGGACTTCAGTGGTCAGTACGGGGTCTGGACAGAGGTCATTGGACAAGTGATACATGATGGAATTGGAGCGTCCGGCAGATGCGCATACTTTACCGGCGGCGACGGCTACATCAACATACCCCGCTTCAAGAGGTATATCATAACTCCCTTTTGTCGATTTGTTATATAAAACAACTCGAAGCAAAAATACAAAACAAACATTCTAGTCCATAGGGGGATGTATTTTGCAATGTGCACATGATGTAACCACGCAGTCTTTTTGCTAGAGTATGCAGTATACATTTCCGGAATACTCCCAGCTTAAGTATATCTATATAATTCATGAATGTCATTGTAGCAATGACGTTGCTATATACCAATGACTTATTCGTTATGTTTTAGTCATGTGAGTACTATAAGTGTAATATATGTGTTTATTATTTTTTTAATGTTTAAATCGGCTCCTTACACTATCTACTTTTAAAATAATCTATATTTTATAGTTTTATTTAATTTATGCAGTTTTATATAAATTGTGTATTTTATGTATTTTACGGTGTTATTTAATTTATTCAGTTTCGTGTAAAGTGCCTGAGAGCATTTTATCTTAATTGGAATCAGGCGCTACATAAATTCCGATATAATAATAATAATAACAACAATACAATTTGCTATAATATTATTGCGGACACACGATTTCATTGTAACTTAACGTTATCATAGCAACACGATTTGCAATAATACTATTGTAAACACACGACGTATTTGTAAATTACTGTTAACATCACGATTTCCAATAACATTATTCTAAATAAACGATGCTATTTTAGATAAATGCTATTTTAACTACACGATTTCATGTGTATGTTGACAGTGCTTACGATGCCTGGAGCCAGTTCTCAATGAGCTTGTGTATGTTGACAGTGCTAACGATGCCTGGAGCCAGTTCTCAATGAGCTTGTGTATGTTGACAGTGCTTACGATGCCTGGAGCCAGTTCTCAATGAGCTTGTGTATGTTGACAGTGCTTACAATGCCTGGAGCCAGTTCTCAATGAGCTTGTGTATGTTGACAGTGCTTACGATGCCTGGAGCCAGTTCTCAATGAGCTTGTGTATGTTGACAGTGCTTACAATGCCTGGAGCCAGTTCTCAATGAGCTTGTGTATGTTGACAGTGCTTACGATGCCTGGAGCCAGTTCTCAATGAGCTTGTGGTACAAACGAGTTTCCGACTATCACATGGTTCTGCTGAACACTGAGATGTGCGGGGACAGACCAGCGTTGAAGATATTATTCTCTCCATACAGTGGAATACAGGTTTCCCTGAGACTAACAAACGGTTTCACCTCAATCTACGGCGTAGGGGTACGTCATGATTAGCTGCAAATACTGATTTCCTGATATGCTGTTTAGTTGACTACTTATAGATGGTGCTAGTTTACACGAGCGATTTCTGGTTGCACAATTTGTCGGCCAACACGGCGTCGCGTGACATCGACCGCATAAATACCCTCGCGAGACCGATAAACGAGTCCGATTTGCCGAAAAATTGTGTCGGGGGAATTGGGGCTTGTTCCAATCTCCAATTCCTGCAGCTGACCCCGTGTACCCGTCGTGACCTATCATCAAAGCAGACTTGGCGATTGTCAAAATTATTCCTAGATGTGTCGCCTGCATAGGCGCATACACACAGGGCGTTTAAAACGAGAGCTGCTAGAAAATATGTCCACATCTATCTGTCTTCCGTTGTCGTAGGATTTCCTGGCTGATGTCATCCAGTGTATGTGTCCTTTATGACCGGTTAAATGAGCCTGACGTATGGGTATTTTGCGCATGCCTCAATGAAAGAGGTAACTAAGACTGGGACCATTTAAATCAGGAAATACGAATTCACGTATACAAATACACAGACAAATACCTACCATTAAATGACACGTCTAATTTCGGTACTAATACATTTTGCAGCGCAACAACAAACGGGTTGGAATATACGTTCTTTGCCAGAAAATAGTATTTATTGTAGCATAGCGGCAATACACTTACTAAGATATTAATCGGATTGCGTGATGTTAAATGATAATACGCACCTGTAATATATCGAGAATAATTAGAATGGTTAGTGTAAGTAATGAAATGTTTCGTTTATTCCTTGCGGTGTCATCCTTTTTGTAGAACTACCAAGTATGGAACCACGTGGTGATGTCTTGGGATGGAAAACAGATATCCCTCTACATGAATGGAACTCTCGTCGACTCGGCCAGATTTGGAGGTATCTGCAACGACCAGTACTTAAAAATACAAATGCTTCAAATAGGCCATTTTATTATGATCGCTTATATACCAAATAATTAAACGGCTTTCAACAAAAACAGTTATGTATAGTTTAATTTTATAGTTAATTTTATCTTGCGTAATCAGTGACATGTTATGCAGTTGTATTTTATCAAGCATAATTTTTATTTATTCTGGATAATGAGGAATCATTGATTGTAATAGTATCTTTTTTGAAACATAATATAAATGAAAATCAACTTAATTAATATCTCCATTAAAGAATAAACCCGTTAATGCTGATCGAAAGTTCGAATATATGGTTACCGACAGTTATTTACAGATGATGCAGTATTTGGACATGGCTGATATCATGAAAATACGCATAACAAAAACATGAAAGAATAATTGAAATGTCGCTGTGATTACAATCAAAGTATTGCTAAAACATGTATGTGAATATCGAAATTGTTAATCAGATGGCAGTTTTCGCTGCAGGAGACGGAGATCGTATGTACAATTCCCGATGTGACCTGACTATTGGGACTGTCCCGCCACACTCCAGTCCCGTGTTGGGGAAATACAATGGCTTCCTTGACCAGGTGCAGTATCGTCATAACATTGCAACCCCATAACTTAAAGAAGGAATCATGATTATCGAGTTAGGAATGGTACTACATTTGTGTGCGTGTGCGTGTGCGTGTTCGTGTGCGGGTGCGTGTGCGTGTGTGTGTGCGTGAGTGTTGTTGAGCGAAGTAACGTCGGCCTCCCAATCAAGAGAACCCGGGTTCGAATCCTCTTACTTCCGTTTCGAAGCTTTCGCAAGTTATTTCATCCCACGTTGCCACAGTTTACTCACGAATAGTCTTCGTGCAGTAAGTGCAGTGTTGCTGATTGGTCCACATAGTAGTCGTGATGGCGTTGGAATAGACAGGTTTGCCAGTGGGTGAAGTGTAAAGCGTTTTGAACAGTCGCCTTGCTCGCTATCGAAGAATTGGCAACTTCGTTCAATCCACTTTGTCTGGAAGATACACTAACAACAAGAGCTGGGGTATTCGATCATCAACGACGATTCAAGTGACATTCATGTCGCACTTTTACCAGACGCGAGACTTGAGACAACATTTGTGACTTGGCATTTACTTGGGACTGTGTGTGCGTGTGTGCGTGTGTGTACGTGTGTGCGCGTGTGTGTGCGTGTGTGTGCGTGTGTGTGTGCGCGTGTGTGCGCGTGTGTGCGCGTGTGTGCGCGTGTGTGCGCGTGTGTGCGCGTGTGTGCGCGTGTGTGCGCGTGTGTGTGCGTGTGTGTGCGTGTGTGTGCGTGTGTGTGCGTGTGTGTGCGTGTGTGTGCGTGTGTGTGCGTGTGTGTGCGTGTGTGTGAGTGTGTGTGAGTGTGTGTGAGTGTGTGTGTGTGTGTGTGTGTGTGTGTGTGTGTGTGTGTGTGTGTGTGTGTGTGTGTGTGTGTGTGTGTGTGTGTGTGTGTGTGTGTGTGTGTGTGTGTGTGTGTGTGTGTGTGTGTGTGTGTGTGTGTGTGTGTGTGTGTGTGTGCGTGCGTTCATATGCATATAGATATCTAACAGACGGTACTCACATTATAGTTACTGCCGTTAAGCCAGCTACACACGGTGGGACATGCCGTTTATCTATTGTGTGTTTTTATGTGGCACTAAACATTTATTAGTTGTAGGCGTGGTTCTGTGCAGTGGCAATCAACATTCTTTGTAGATCTGTTTCCTAGGAGTGACATTTATTTCTATGTAACTTGGTTGCAGGTGTGTTTCTATAGAGTGGGTCTCAGTTCCAACGAAGTCCAGTACCTCTACAACCATCCATCAACGACTAATCTGCCGTAGACGACAAACGAAACGCACGGCTGGAACGAATGACCTTCGAAGATAATAACACTACGACAGAGAAACACGTTTATGCAGACACTAACGATCTATAAGTGCCGTTTAGCACAGACACTAACGATATATAAGTGCCGTTTAGCACAGACACTAACAATCTATAAGTGCCGTTTAGCACAGACACTAACGATCTATAAGTGCCGTTTAGCACAGACACTAACGATATATAAGTGCCGTTTAGCACAGACACTAACGATCTATAAGTGCCGTTTAGCACAGACACTAACGATATATAAGTGCCGTTTAGCACAGACACTAACAATCTATAAGTGCCGTTTAGCATAGCCATTAACGATCGATAAGTGTCGTTTAGCACAGACACTAACGATATATAAGTGCCGTTTAGCACAGACACTAACGATCTATAAGTGCCGTTTAGCACAGACACTAACGATATATAAGTGCCGTTTAGCACAGACACTAACGATCTATAAGTGCCGTTTAGCACAGACACTAACGATATATAAGTGCCGTTTAGCACAGACACTAACGATCTATAAGTGCCGTTTAGCACAGACACTAACGATGTATAAGTGCCGTTTAGCACAGACACTAACGATCTATAAGTGCCGTTTAGCACAGACACTAACGATATATAAGTGCCGTTTAGCACAGACACTAACGATCTATAAGTGCCGTTTAGCACAGACATGACGATATATAAGTGCCGTTTAGCACAGACACTAACGATCTATAAGTGCCGTTTAGCACAGACACTAACGATATATAAGTGCCGTTTAGCACCGACACTAACGATCTATATGTGCAGTTTAGCTCCCCCTTGAATTGATTTAGTCCGTTGCGATTAACGTTCGTTGATGTTCTAATTTCTACGTGTGAATAAGTAACAACTTAAGTAACATCCGCAGTCGGATTAATAAAAGTGAGCGAATCATCGAAATAATTGAGTTTGTTCATTTGTTCGGGTAGTGTAAATAGACTAGAATACATAGTACCGGATCACATTTGCTCTTATTACGCCGACTTTTGACCTGTAAAAACATAATTAATAGTTTGTCTGATAAGTTCACCAAGTTTAAACACCTAATTTATGAAAGCGAGCTAGTGTTTTGTGTACTAGGTAGATTCAAATTTCACAAATGAATATGAAAAGAGACAAAAACAGTTGACTTGAGGAGGGACCTTTACCCATACATTCAGCGGATGTTGTAAATCGCATAGTTTAGCACAACATATATATGCTCGCAAATATATGCTCATGAGAATTAACCGATGCCTTTATGATTCGTGTTTTCTTGTGATAACTTTGTATTTTATTCCACTGCAAATTGGGACAGTCAATGCCCCAACTCGACGTAAATTGTCGTGTGTATTTGCTACACAATTCCCTCAGTAGCCATGTCACACTTTCCTGAAGAACAGCAAGGCTTCTTTATGCAACGGGTAATATATGGTGGTTTATAGCTGTCCAGTATTTTGTGAACGCGACGGGATTCCTAATGTTGAGGCTTGTGTGTTCAACATTTCTTCGGACACTGCCATTATGCATGAATAACAACTGCTGTGGCAGCATTGAATGACGTATTTTAGACTGAATACATTTCAGCGACCTGACTTCTTCCGAGACCGGCATACATTAAACGTTGATTTTATGTTAGTGGGAATGTCCATCGGAATTAATGGAGTCCCAGTTTGACTCATAATTTATGACGCCGGACAACAAAACAGTCAAAGCACCAACACTCCCATCAATCTGCGCTTTCTTCATCTGCTATAATTGTGTACCTTAACGGAATATGTGAGAAAGTTTATGGTTGCACTTAAAGGCATATTTTGGTCACTCGAACATCAGTCGTGGAAGTGGCATGCAAGCGGTTCAACTCATCGAGACAATTGAAAGGTCAGTGTGCGCCACATAGGTAATTATTCATAAAAAAATCAATATTCCTTAAAAAATACTTTTAACATATTAATTTTATTGTATGAAAGACGATTTCCATCATACGACGGTCATTTTTGTCAGATGTTGAAAAGCGAAATCGCACGCAACAGTCGTCTAATGCTCAGTTACAAGACGTACCTTGTAAGAAGTTGTGAATCAAGTCTACTTACTTTATGACCATCACAGAATATTATGACTCACAACTACTTACTATATATCCCTCACAATAGATTGTGACGCATGGCTACTTACATTACGTCGATCACAAGATAACGTGACTCAATACTATATACATGATATCCCACACCAGCGAATGTGACTCCACGTTGCCTACATAATGTCACTCGCAAAACGTTGTGACTAAATTGACTTAAAGGATGTTCCTCGCAGAAGGCAACCTATTTCGCTTCGCTCTCGAGAGGTTTTGACTCAAGTCCTTTTGATGTCCCTCACAGGAGGTATTGCCTCTTTTGTACATATATTTTATATGTTCGTGTTGTTCTTCGTTTTGCAAGGCTTATTATTTCTGCAAGCTGAGTATGGCAGTCGGGCTGTGTCTGTATATTTGCCGCATCGGTGTTGATTGCAGACGTACCCCACAAAACATTATAACATTGCGTCTGATTTATTAATTTACATCAGAAAGGACCTATTTACAGGAGCGAGTTGCGTCCAATATCTCTGCCGATTTTTTTCTCCATGGTACTGAAAAACGGTTATGAATCCCAGTGTGGTAAAGGGGTTAGTCAAGCAGCCATACTTACCTGATGAAGATACCGATTTTCTTAAATTGTGCCTGATACACTAATTGGCCTTAGAAAAGACCTATTTACACGAGCGATTTGTTTCAATATGCCGACCGATATTTGTCAAATGTGCCGTCGATATCGCGCTAAAGAATCGGCTGTGTAAACATCCGCGCGAGCTGGACAAGCAGAGTCAACTTGCGGAACGATTGTTTCGGGAAGAACTGTGACTGGCTCCAATCTGGCTAACTGTTGCCCGGTTGTTGAAGCCAATCAGCGACCGACAACAGGTGCACCCGTCGTGATATTTCATCATAGTTCAAAAAGGGCGTGGCGAGTGTTAATATCTAAGTCGTAGTTTCTGGATATGTCCCTCAGCTAAACACACACACACACACACACACACACACACACACACACACACACACACACACACACACACACACACACACACACACACACACACACACACACACACACACACACACACACACACACACACACACACACACACACACACACACACACACACACACACACACACACACACACACACACACACACACACACACACACACACACACACAAACACACACACACACACACACACCCACACACCCACACACACACACACACACACACACACACACACACACACACACGCACCCACACACAAACACACACGCACGCACGCGCGCGCGCACGCACAAACACACAACTTCATTGCGCAAAATAGTGCGACACGGTGTTGCCCAAAAAAACTGAGTTAACAGAGGAAAAACAACATGATCCTTGGATCATACACTTAGCAAGAAAATATTAGCTTTTACATAGCTATTTATCCTCTTCGTACCCTAATCGGTGCATAATGTCACCGAGTGACTATGCCCTATAGTTCAAACTATTCAGCCGGATTGTGTGATATGAGTAAAATTTTCATTATTAACGGTATCCAGCATGACTTGGTTAATGTACGAAAAGCGGTCAAATGCGTCGTTTATTTCTTGTAATATCATTACGTTTCTAGAATTTCCGAGAACGGAACCATATAATAATATCGTGGGGTGGAAAAAGATAAGCCTGTATTTGAATGGAAATGTAGTCGGCTCAAGCAGTTTACCAGGTACATAAATTATAACGCTCGATATTTGTAAGACACAAATCCTTCAATTTAGTTCGTTATTATAAATGCTTATATCGACATAGATGGTTATTGTTAGTTTTATTTTATATTTTTTAAGTTATATCATCTGAACGCCTAGTTTTGCAAGACTATTTCCATAGTCTCGATTATTTATGAGGACCGACTGATGAGACAGCTAAAACAACTTGATTATGAGGACCGACTGATGAGACAGCTAAAACAACTTGATTATGAGGACCGACTGATGAGACAGCTAAAACAACTTGATTATGAGGACCGACTGATGAGACAGCTAAAACAACTCGGTCACATTATTTTTATTTGTGTTAATATCTAAACCGATCGACTTATTACAGGTGAAATATTACGAATGATTTACAGTTCTGTCAGATTCCCGTTTCATATCATTGGTGGTTTTAAATAAGATGCTGCATCATAGATTCAAACATGAAGAATAACACTTCAATTTAAATATAAGTTGAGATCGAACAATTCACAGAACTTATAGGAAATCCTCAAATAGTTCGGTACAAGTTAACAAATTAAAATCATTGTGATGCAATGGAGAAAGGTGTAATTACTAGAGAAATGTTGTTATTTAAAAACATTATTAATGTAAAGGTAGTTAATATCGACGTCATATTAATAATAATAAGTTGTATTTGTATTGTGCCATATATCCGGATATAAGACCTGTTCAGAGGCGCTTAAAATACAAAATGTAAAACATAATCGCTACAAAAAACGATATAAATCATATCATACGGAATTTACATATACATTTGTAAAGAAATGATTTCTGTAAAATGAAGTATCGGCTAAATACTGAGTAAAGTGCCGTCACGGAGAAACCCCGTCGGCCAGACCGTTCCAAAGGCGCGGTGCCGTCACGGAGAAACCCCGTCGACCATACCGTTCCAAAGGCGCAGTGTCGTCACGGAGAAACGCGGTCGACCAGACCGTTCCAAAGGCGCGGTGCCGTCACGGAGAAACCCCGACGACCAGACCGTGCCATACCATAGCGTGATACAGTTAGTAAGGTGCTGTCGTCGGAACGAAGGCAGCGCCCTGGTGTGTACGGCGAGATAATGTCAACAATGTACGCGGGTGTGAGATCGTGTAATACGCGGTAGGTCAACAGAAGAATCTTATAGTTAATTCGAGATCGGACCAGCAGCCAGTAAAGCGTACATGTGAAAAACCTCATTTTGATTACTGAGGAGAACATGTCATATAATGAAGTCTAGTCGTTTAACGATTTGCTGAAACTGCTAGTAACACAAACAGTCCGGGTGCTTCGACAATAGCTAACTCCATCAACAATCATAAATGCGTCCGATCTTCAGTTGTCCGATTTATTGCTTCGCTTTGAACCATAAATGTAGGGATAATGTGGACAACGTGATTGTCTGAAGTCATGCAACCAAACGAAGGCATGTGTCGGTAACCGTCGCGATATTCCGAGATTTGATATAGGTTGGTCAGCTATATGCGCCAACCACAAGGGCGCCAGCACTGCCCAGCGCGTCCTCCCGCGTGTCGACCGCACCCACACGGGTCCTCCTGCGTCCAGGCACGCTAAGTTATTTGGTGTGATGAATCTTGCGGTTCTGAACGTCTGCCAAAGGAGTGGTTCAAACGTGTTACATAAACATAGGACGTAAGCATCTACTCACTCCCCATCATAGCGACACAATGTTTTGAACAGTAGGGGTCACTACAGGGTTAACTAGTTTTGGGTTTATTTATGAGCTCGCACGAAACCCCTGTGTGCTGTGAGACGAGAACGTTGCGACGGACGACGCACGGTCACTATTAGAAAAAGCCTATAAATCAACCGACGTCCGCTAGATGGTGATATACAGCATTCACATTGTGTGCGAACTAAACAAGACTTAATATGTATTTATGTTTAGATAATGTTTGTATAATGGCTCACTTTGCATTATAATGAGAAAAAAAATGCCATTTAGATTAGAGGCACTGGCGCAGCTATCAACATTGGGCTAACCAGATGCATCGAAAATATACGACCACTTGAATTGCCAGAAGAGCCAGAACCTCTACGACCACTTGTTTAGCCAAGTGCGTCGCAGCAGCGACGATCACAATACTAACACAGTGCGATGAAATAGCCACAGATAATACTCTAGCCGAGGCGTTGCAACAGCTATGACCACAATACTGACAAAGTGCGATGGAACAGCTACAGACAATATTCAACCAAGACGTCAAAACATGTATTGTTGTCACACTAGTGTTAGTATTGGGAAACCGACGGACACTTCACTAATGGAGGGTGGCGGCAGAGCTACGTCGACTAGATGGTATTGACATTAAAACAATTACAGTAAAACAGTCAGTCACGACGTCGGACCTGCAACAAAAGCAGTAAACATGTCCTTTAACGGCGACGGCGACGGCGACGGCGCGCTTGGCGCGAAGGACGAGGAGAGAGATAGGATAATGTGTCACGGGTCAGGTTAGTTCCGTTACGACGCCATTTCCGGTCACATGGTATTCGTTAGCTTACCTTGTGGATATATGGGACCATGCCTCAGTTAGACTTCCTGGTGTGTTACGAATGTAGGGCACAGTAATTTTAGATATGTGTAAGTAAAAAAAATCATATCATCTGAAATAACTGCATTTGAGCAGACACATCGGCAAGTTTGCTGGTAGAACATGTTAGCAGTGTTACCGTTGATTTTTAGATGATTTAAATAGGCGGAAGGATTTTTGGCAATTGTTTCGCCACAAGGCACGTGTACGTAGTAATTTATGCAGAAATTGGTAAATATTGACAGGTATGGCACGTTCAGCCGTTTTAGAAGAGTTAGAAATAATATGTGATTTTGACAAAACTCGACCATCATGTCAATGAGATGATGACAACGGCAGGAAAGAAATTTTAGAATTTTTGATGGTCCCGTTTTCTTATAATCGTGCAAAACGTTAGCATGGTCACTAATGGGAAACGTAACAGTAGGCTGAACCCAAATAGGCACCCTGGCAACGGAAATGCGGTAGCTATCTAACAGTCATGGAGGAGTGTTTTTTATCAAAAATATATTGATAAAAACAATGAGTGTGTAGTGTGGACAAGCTGCACAAAAGGAAAAACTGTTAAATATGGAGGTATTTATTGCCAACTCAGATGTGGCTACAGTCGAGTAGTTACAGTGTATCGGCTCAGTTACATGTTCCAGCCTAGAATTACACGAATAAATCAAAACGGATGTTAACTTGCCACATGTTATGTGTGTTTGACTTAGAACATTGTCTATGTCAGGCTTATTAATATTATATTATTATATAAATTTTATTAATTCCATCTAGTCAGCAAGATCATTACTTGTTAAGCGCCGCTATTGTTTGTATTATAACCGTCTCCTTTAGGAGGTATCCTAAAACTGATCTACTATATATATATATATATATATATATATATATATATATATATATATATATATATATATATATATATATATATATATATATATATATATATATATATATATATATATATATATATATATATATATATATATATATATATAAATCAAATAAATGTTATTTTAATGTTGTGCTATAACCTTTGATGTGCATCAACTGACGTATTGAGCTATTTGATGTTTAATAAAATAATTAATTGTCGATAAACACCATTTTATTTTTCGTCTTCTAAAATTACCCGAAAGAGTTTATGGTAAGCTACAAGCATAAAACAAGCAAGTTTTTGCATGGGAAATCAACGTTAATTTTCATAAATGTCTATTCACCACATCTCAATACCCATGCCATGTTGTGTGCAGTTCTTTGTAAGTGAACCGACACATGGAGTTGAAGGTATGCAAGCCTAACCGTAGCTAACCCCATCTCTAGCTAACCCCATCCCTAGCTAACCATAACTACGAAGAAGAAATGGTTTACAGAAAATATAACCATTCCCAAAGGCACGTGTTGATAGGAAAAGTGAATAGTTTGCATGGAAAAGGCAGGCAGCAGTAACAATCATGAATAGCATGGTACAAACTGGATGTAAAAATGGAAATTTGCTCAAAATTAGGGGGTATGGCACCGGTTTGTGATGGAGCAGCCAGCTATTTTGCAACAGAATAGTTATTGGTGATATTTTGTTATGTGGCCCAATGAATTGGTAATATTGTGTAACAAATTTGGACAGAATAGTTGTATGTTGGTTGTGTCACAGCAAAGGGTATCTGGTCATGTGACACCCCTTTATGGTGGTGTATCCAGATGAAGCAGTATGCCATGTACCATACCAAGTAGAAGCATGAAAGCAGTCACATAAACAATAACATTTAACAACTCTGACACATTGGAATTCACTCAAGTTCCTGTTAAATGTGACAAATTGTCACTTTTCGGACAAAGTTGCGCCATATTTGGTTAAAATTCAAGCAATTTTGGTAATTTTTTCGCCACAAGGCACATGTGCGCTGTAATTTATGCAGAAATTGGTAAATATTGACGGGTATGGCACGTTCAGCCGTTTTAGAAGAGTTAGAAATATGTGATTTTGACTAAACTTGACCAGCATGTCAATGAGATGATGACAACGGCAGGAAAGAAATTTCAGAATCTGTTTTCTTATAATCCTGCAAAACGTTAACATGGTCACCAATGGGAAACATAACAATAGGCTGAACCCATATGGGGAACTAGAGTTCACATAGCGGATATTAAATGTAGTTAGATGTGGGCGACAATAGGGGCGTTTAATCTTTTGCGAGAGTTTCTGGTATGACGTTACGCAATGGCGCATGTAGCTGACAGTGGATGAACTACGGAGTACAAGGGTGCCACCTAGTGTGTAGTTGATTTTTAGAAGTGTGCTGTTTTAATTTCCCGCCACTTTTCTGTATGAAATTGTCATGAAATGTGTGGTCTGACGTGTTTTACGTCAGACGCCGATGTGTCGGCGTTTGACTGGATGGTATTTGGGTAGGTTCTCAGTGACTGGATGGAATGCAGGTTGATGGGCTTGCCTGTTATGTAAGGTGGATTGATTGTATAAGATGGGCAGTGGAAGCACCATAGTGTCAGTACATGAAAGTACATGCTGCTAACCTACCTCTCCATGGTCATTACAAGCGCCATCATTCTCATATGCGAAGTCTTGTTTGTTTTCTTTGTCACGAGAGGGGAGACATGTTGCTCTGGCGCAGTCAACACTCGTACTTACTGTCGCTCTGACGTCGTCAGTAAGTCCACTCATGCTCAACTGCCGGAGCCCGGTGTGAAACTCTTCATACTTTTTTAGTTGACGCCTTTCAGATGTTAATACAGTACGTGGCGTGATACGTAAAGTCGGTGGCGAACATACAAACGCTTGTACACCACAAATCATGTGATACGGGAGAGAGAAAAACACGTGTGTGTGTGTGCGTGCGTGCGTGCGTGCGATTCAACAGGCAGTTAATATTTCTATCTGGGAATGTGAAAAACTCCTACTATGAATAAGCAGACTGGAATGTGCTTTGAATTTCGTTATCTAAATGTCATGTGAATACAGGGGGCTTGTGTTGGAGAGGTGCCGGTGCACTTTGTACCCCACCACTATATTTCCGCGGCCGTCATCATCTTCGACCCCACCCACAAAGCTACTTCATTAATAATCTTCCTATTTTTATAAGTGTTATGTTTATGTTTTCAGACGCCTCTGTGTGTAACTGAGAGGTGCGTCTTAGTAATCACCACACACACGTCTATATAACAATCTATCAAACATAATCGCTGTGTTGGCAGTTAACATATTGGTATACATGACATACTATGTTATGATGAACATAGCATCCAGTATAGTCGATACGAGTTAGGTTTTGTCGCGTTTCTGTTTCATAAGAATCGTAACGAATCAAACCTTTTGTTCGTTAATATCGGCTTTGTATATCAATATTACAGTAGAACCAAGAAATAAAATGGAAAACAACGCTTGAGTTGTTTGATTTGGAATTATCCGATATTATATCCGCAAGGACAAGTATTACCGGAATGTCAGAAAGCCCGAGTAGCAAGCAGATTGATATGCCTAGTGTGTGATACGGACGGGCAGACGCTGATGATATCTGCCACAGGAGACTACATTAGAAATGTCTTTGGATCCAGTTTACTCGAAGGAGGACATCAGACGAAGCGGTGTTCCTGCGTGAAACTTCACACAACTGAGATCGTGGGGATACAGTCACTCACTGATGTCGTACTGACCAAGCCGACATTAGATTATCTAACTTGTGTCGGTAATATATCGGTATTGAAACGCGATGATCGTAGAGAACTGTAAGATAACACCCTCTATGATATCTCCCTACCGCGATATCCCGATACCGCGACATGGACAACACCGCTTCATCCAACCAGAGACTTGAAAAAATCTTACAGAATAATCACACCACTAATGTTCCTGGCTCCGATGAACTTCCAGCAAATATTATGGGAGAGGGAGACGTAAATGGTGTATTATCCTTCGACTTCCAGCAGTCGGACGAGGAAGGCATTGTTCCTACTGATTAGTCTACCACGCGCTTATTGGTCATGTACAAGACAGTGGATGCGCGCACTAGATGTCACCACGATTACAAATTGTAAATACTAGCTGTCCCTGTATGACCTGCTAGCACTCATTGTACGTCCGCCCTATCCCGATGTGGCCTGGGCTCACTCAGGAAACAGTCTCGTCATATAATAATGAAGTATTCCAGAGAGCCGTCCCCTCAGTCAACAGGTCATTATAAACATTTACGCGTTCACTTTTAACCATGCGCTGCACGATTTATTGTATTTAGAAAAACGTTAGCTCTATCTTTTTCAGACCATATGAAATTACTTCGCACATTGCAACATAATATTCTTTCATTACTTTTGAGCTGTACACACACTTGAAGATTGGAAGTTCATGATGCAGCCCGCTTTAGCCATTATTCATCACACTTCATTTTCAAAATATTGAGAACTATAAAAACGACGCATCCTGTGGACTAGTTCATTATCATATCTTAGATGTCGGGTAAAAAAACATCTAAGTACACGGAAAAAAGATACTCGATAAATATTCGGCATATTGTCAACATGTATTGTCAACATGTATTGTCAACATGTGTTGTCAACATGTATTGTCAACATGTATTGTCAACACGTATTGTCAACATGTCTCACGCACTTGTATTCTTATTTTTACTTCTTCTTCCATATTTGCAATTATATTTTTGTAATGCCAATTACGATAAAAAGGTGTCCGCTTTGGTTGTTGTAGACTAGATTAAGTGATGTGCATTGATTAGTTAATGGTGGTGGCGGCGGCGGTGGTGGTGTGGCTGGTGGTGTTCGTTTTGGTTGTGGTGTTGGTGTTGGTGGTGTTGGTGTTGGATTTGTTGGTGGCGGCGGCGGTGTTGGTGATCTTGGTGTCGGTGTCGGTGTCGGTGTCGGTGGCGGTGGCGGTGGTGATGTCCTCGGAGGTATCGCGATGAGAAGAGTGTATATTCCTATAATGTCAAAACCGTAGGTACAGCAACCTTTCGATCGGGGACTATCTCAAAACTTCGATGATAAAAACGTTGTCGGTAATAAATGGAATTGGGTTCATTGGGAGTGTGGTGGGAGGGGGTAGCACCTGTTTCGCTTAGTGTCATATGTCGATATATTTTCCACAAAAACATTATTTTCTCATCACAGTTCATATTTTAAAGGTGCTGGCGAAAGAGGAATTGTTTTCGTGGTGGATACAGAAGGATGCGGGAATTTTCACAGGTATCAACGGGTAAATGTAATTTAAAGTTTTATGTTATGCGGGGAAAATACATCGACGTACGACGATAATCGAAGCAGCCGCTGGCGCCCATCCCCCGCCCCTGGACGAAATTCAGCATCGGTTTTAGAATGACCTCCTAAAACGTCTAGTTACGACAGCGTAACTGCGTAACCATAAATTGTGCTGCCTAGTGCAACAACTCTCTAAGTAATTATTTGGAGAAATTTTAGTTTTCATTTTTATTTGCTCCCTAGGTGTCTCTACTATCTGCATATATAATCACACATGTGGAGTTGTGCGCCTAAGTCCTGTTATTCACGTTCCACCGAGTGCCCTATAATGCCATAGCTACTAGGTAAACAACCCGGATTCAAACTCAACGAGTGATAAAAGGGAGTTTGTTTACAAGTCATTCAACCCGTGCATCGAGCTATCGTTTACATTAGCTAATATATATATATATAAGATAAAGTGATTTATTTACTTAAATTACATACATAAGGTAATATATGACATAGTGGTAGTCAACGTTTTCGGTAAAAAGGAATTAACAGCAGGACTTTAGCGTAAATTAGTACACACTCACTTCGTTGTTTTGTTACACAGTGTTCTCCGTATTCGCTAGGTGGCAGGATTTTTAGCCTAAAGTGTTCTTTTGATCACAAAAACAGCCTTATTCAAGGCTAACGTAGCACACTAATTAAAACTAAATTGTATGATGGCCCCGTGCAAACGACAGTTAAAGGCCACAAGGCACGTAATTTGTGGCAGTTGTAGTAACTGGGTAGATTTCGTCAAGTCTGGGTGCGAAAAGTCCTGGGCTGAGGTCCAGGCAGATAGTTTTAATTTTGAGTGTAGGGGATGCGCAAGGATGAAGGAAATAGAGGTGGAGTTGAAAGAGCTGAGACTGCTCGTTGTGGCAATGGTGGGAAGGGATCAGGGGAGTTGTGCCAGTAGTTCCGGTGAGGGAACAGTAGACGATAAAGTGGGGAAAGACACAAGAGATGCTAGGGAGAGCTCACCTCAGCCTGGGAGGAAGCTGAGAGGAGGGAAGGTGACAGGTCATAGGGAGACAGGACGTAAGGAGACGGGAAGGAAAGGAACGGGAGGGAAGACAACCGGGGTGAAGGAGAGGGGAGTAGGGGAGACAGGAGGGAAGGAGAAGGGAGTGGGGGAGACGGGAGGGAAGACAACCGGGGTGAAGGAGAGGGAGTAGCGGAGACAGGAGGGAAGGAGAAGGGAGTGGGGGAGACGGGAGGGAAAACAACCGGAGTGAAGGAGAGGGGAGTAGGGGAGACAGGAGGGAAGGAGAAGGGAGTGGGGGAGACGGAAGGGAAGGGGTCAGGACAGAATGTGATGGAGGGGATCGAAAGGAAGAGTTATTCTGCAGCAGTGATAGAGGGGGTGAGGAAGAGAGCGAGGGTGTTTGTGGGGGATTCGATAGTTAGGAAGACCGACAGAGTCTTAAACAAGGGAGATGATGTGGTGGTCTGCTTGCCTGGAGCCAAAATAGAGGCGATAACTGAGAGGGTAAAAAACATCGTAGGCTCGGGTAAGGGTGGATCTGTTTTAGTACATGTAGGGACAAATAACGTAGAGAGGAGGGTACAACTGCCATAGTTAGGAAATATAGGCAGTTGGTCAGAACACTAAAACAGACGCGGGTTGAGCAGGTAATACTGTCAGGGATTTTACCTGTGATGGGCAGGAGGGGTCATAAATATCGAAATTGTCGGGGGATGGCAATTAACATGTTAGTCCAGAGGCTGTGTAGGGAAGAGGAAGTTGGATTTGTGGATTTATGGGAAAGTTTTGTTGGGAGGGGTGATATGTACATGAAGGATGGGCTTCATTTAAGTGGAAAGGGGGCGGCAGTATTCGCGGACAAACTTTCAGCAGCAGTAGATAGCGACTTGGGTACAATGACAAATATTTTTGGAAGTAAACATTCTTTAAACTAGAAGTGCAGGGGGTTACCTAGAGGTGTCTCAAGCAGAACAAGAGACCACTAGCACAGATAAACCAATATCAAATCATCCGAAAAACATCTCTGAAAAAGGTTATAGATGCGTATGTTTAAATGCAAGGAGCATAGTAAATAAGAAAAACGAATTAAACATTATGGTAGAAGATATTGACCCTCACATAATTGGTATAACTGAATCATGGGCCAACATAGATATAACAGATGCTGAATTAGGACTGACAGGATACGTAATGTTTAGGAAAGATCGAATAGGAAGAAGGGGCGGGGAGTTATTTTATATGTTAAAGAATCTATTCAGGCTTATGAAATGAAACTAGAAAGGGAAGCAGGTTGCGATGAAGCTGTTTGGTGCAAAATTGTTTCAGGAAATTCAAAATTAACTGTTGGATTAGTTTACCGAAGTCCAAACATAAACGAAGAGGACAACACAAAAATAAAAAACGCTATAAAGGAAGTTAGTAAAGGGGAATGTATCATAATGGGAGATTTTAACCATGGACACATACAATGGAATTCTCTAGAGAGCACAGGGATTGAGGATCAACAATTTCTATGTTTAATCCAGGATAGCTTTCTTACTCAGCACGTACTAGAACCAACCAGGGGAGAAAATGTATTAGATATAGTTTTGTCATCACAAAAAGAATTAGTGGACAATGTAAAAATATTTGAACCATTGGGTAATAGTGACCATAATCAAATACATTTTGACATCAATGTAAAATCAGAAAGTAAAAATAAGAAAACGTACAAGAGAAACTTCTACAAAGGTAACTACAAAGATATGAGAAAATACTTAGCACAGCTAGATTGGAATAACATGCTGATGAATAAGACTGCAATTGAATGTTGGAATATTCTAAAATATGAAATTGAGAGTATCATTGATAAATTTGTTCCCTTCCGAAAACAAGGAAAACGGTGTAGAAAGAAACACGTGTCAAAAGAGACAATTAGAAAAATAATGCTAAAACAAACTATGTGGAGGGTTTATAGGCGTACCAGAAAGGAAGAAGACTATGCAAAATACAAAGAGGCACTTAATGCAGCTACAACTGAAATCAGACAATCTAAAAGAAGCTATGAGCAAAAACTGGCATGTAACATAAAAACTGACAGCAAGAGTTTTTATGCATATGTCAGGAGTAAACAAAACGTACAAGACAAGGTTGGACCTCTAGAAGACAGTGCTGGAAATATAATATCACAGGGGTTTTTAATGGCGGAAGACCTAAATGGTTACTTCAGTTCAGTGTTTACAAAAGAAGATATTAGTTCATTACCAGTTGCTGATGCTAAATTTCAGGGGACTAAATCTGACTATTTAGGACCGTTAGTTGTAACTCCAGAATTGGTAGCTAGGAAAATAAAGGCAATGAAGGATAACAAATCACCGGGAGTGGATGGGATTCCTCCAAAATTACTAATGGAAACAGTAGATCAAATCAGTATACCACTTGCAAGAGTATTCAACTTGTCATTAAAAGAGGGAGTTGTTCCGTTTGAATGGAAAGAAGCAAACATCATACCATTATTTAAAAAGGGTTCGAGAAATAAGTCAGAGAATTACAGACCAGTGAGTTTAACGTCAGTGATTTGTAAATTATTAGAAAGGTTAATTAAAGACCATATGGTGGACTTCCTCGTTAAGCATAAATTATTAAATTCATCTCAACATGGATTCCTTAAAGCGAGGTCATGCTTAACAAATGTGTTATGTTTTTGGAAGAAATCACTAAGTGGATAGACGAGGGATCGCCAGTAGATATTATCTACTTAGATTTTCAGAAAGCTTTTGACAAAGTGCCACATCAAAGATTGCTACTTAAATTAAAAGCCCATGGTATCGGGGATAGCATAACTGACTGGATAGAACAATGGCTGACTGACAGAAGACAACGAGTTGTAGTAGATGGCGAAGTTTCAAATTGGAAATCGGTTTTGAGTGGGGTACCTCAAGGATCAGTATTAGGACCTATATTATTCTTAATTTATATCAATGACTTGGACGACAGTATAACAAGTAACGTACTGAAATTTGCGGACGACACAAAACTGTTTAGAAAGGTTAATACTGATGGTGATAAACAACATTTACAAAACGATCTAGACAGATTAGTGAAATGGTCTGAGAAATGGCAGATGCTGTTCAATTTTGGGAAATGTAAATGCCTACATACAGGACATGGGAACTTGAATGTAAACTATAAAATGGGAGCTACTGTTCTTGGTACTACTGTAAAAGAAAAGGACTTAGGAGTTACAATAAGCGCTGATATGAAAGTTTCAGAGCAGTGTCGTATTGCAGCTTCAAAGGGTAATCAAATTCTTGGATTGATTAGAAGAAACATAACATACAAGGGAAAAAAGTTAATTATACCTCTTTATAAAGCAATAGTTAGACCTCATTTAGAATACTGTATACAAGCATGGAGACCATATCGTAAGAAGGATATAGATACGCTTGAACGCATACAAAGGAGAGCAACTAAAATGATTCCAGAACTTAGAGACCTTAGTTATGAAGAACGCCTGAAAGAATGTGGTTTAACAACTCTAGAGACAAGGAGGTTAAGAGGAGATCAGATCGAAGTTTTTAAGATATTGAATGGGTATGAAAATATTGATAGAAATATGTTTTTCTCACTCAAGAAGGATAGCAGAACTAGAGGACATGAGGTAAAATTAGTAAAGGATCAATGTAGATTGGACATCAGGAAGCACTCGTTCTCACAGAGGACAGTAAATGAATGGAACAAACTGTCTACAGATTGTGTAACTGCTAGCAGCGTGAATATGTTTAAAAACAAGGTTGACACATATATCAGAAGGGCGGGTTATAAGTAGGTGAACATTGTTGGACTCTCGATAAGCCAATGGCTTTCTTGTCCACTTGCCATCTGGGCCTTTGGCTTGGATGGCAAATCTTGTTAAATCTTGTTAAACCCCCCAAGTCCCTGCGGGTCATATGCAGGGCACAGCGAGCTCTTAGCCAATTAACACACAGCTAATACCCCACGTGACCTGTCAGTTTCTAGATGCCACACCTCGGTCGCCATTGTTGTTTTGATCAGTATCCAGTGTTTACATCTTCACGAGCGCGATTTTTATTAAATTTTGATGGATAATAAACGAGCTAGAAAGCGTGTCAGGAAGCCCGACACATGGGTTAGGGAAGTACGTAAGAGACGGAGGAATACTGGGCAGGAATATGTCGGGCGAACTGGAAAAGTGAAAGCGGCCGTTCGCTTCGATCCAAGCGTAGATTGTTGTAAGGACACTGGTAGGCGGCCGACGACGACATGCGCGTATCGTAGTATACCAGAAAATGAGAGGAAAGCCATGTTAATTAGCCATGAGAATTTGCAGAGATGATCAAGTTAAGCAGCTAGTCAGTTGAAATAACAAACGAACTGTGCTACAAAGAATGGTAACTATGAAAATAACTGATGAAACTTTGACTGCGTTTTTCTCCATTATTAAAACAATGGACTTAGGGGGTTGTTGCACTAGGCAGCACAATTGTTCCAGTTGGCACTTGTGGATATGCGACGATCATCCGCTATTCATTGGTGATTACATCTGTCAATGTTAAATATAATTAATTGCATCCAAATCATTGATAATAATTAATTATTCATCAAATTCCTGGAAGAAGTTTTTCAATGTAACGAACAGTGTAATATCCCCGTTCCGACGTACCATGCGGTATTTGTTGCAATTCACTGCTAAACAACATTGTTAATATATAACTAAACTCCAAGGTTTGCTAAATCGCCTTGCGCTTAAGGGGTTCCGACAGTGTAAAGATAGACTCACTATAATTCGTAATGTGGCGCCACCGTTTGAGAGCATGGCGTCATAACTTTTTATTGTTACGAAGAACAACCGGTTTGATTTACATTTTATACGCGAAGGCAGGCGAGAGTCGGCTAAGCGAGACTATGAATGATGAAGATTACGACAAGGGCTGTGCAACACCATCCCCTTGAACCAGGGTTGTTCTCTACGACATCTACCCCTGATGGAACGGCTATTAGCAATGAAGATTTTAACGTTAGTCCACGTGCTGTCTTAATCAATGATACTGGCTGCTTCGTTTTTGGTCGGCAAATACAGGCAATTAAACCAATCGTGGCTGATCTAACGAGTAATACCAAGCATCCCCCCTCCAAACGACTCGTTAATGTTGAGCCTGATTACCTGAATCAGTGAATGTGCTGATACCGGGAATAGTACGTATTCAACAACACAACTTCGAACTGTACGGAGATGTACGATTCTTGTTCGACAAGTGAACGTTCGCTGTGCAGAACAAGCACAAACAAATGTTTCACAATTTGTATTATTGTCACTCAGCACACAGGTATGCTAATTAATTCGCACAACATCTAAACACATATTAAACATTGAGTAAGAAGATACTTAGGCAGCCAAATAATTGTTCGCTATGATTTGTATTGATTTAATGTATGCTTTACATACATTTTTAACATGTGATTAAAATGTTCACTCCCTCCGAAACGTTCCTGCCACTAGGGTAAATTAAAAGCAAGTTGTAGCCAGTAGATTGCACCACTGTTTGTGTCAACGCGGCATTTCTGTAGACTGGGTTTAGTAAAACATAATAATCACATCCGTTTAACAGCCAGCAACAGGCCAGGGCTTCTCATCTTATTGTTTAATTTGATTTGAGTACAATATATTGAATTATTGATTGATTGATTGACTGACTGACTGACTGAATGAATGAATGACTGAATGATTGACTGATTGGCTGACTGATTTGATTGACTGATATATTTATTTATGTATGTATTGATTGATCGATTGACTGATTGCTTTATGGATTTGTGTATTGATTGATTGACTGGTTGATTATTGATTAATTGATTGATCGATCGATCGATTGGTTGACTGATTGATCGATCTTTCGATTGAGTGATTGATCGACTGGTTGATTGCTTGATTGATTGATCGATCGATTGATTGATTGATTGATTGATTGATTGATTGATTGATTGATTGATTGATGTTTATACGATATAGTCCAGATACATCTTAATTATGCAATACGTCTCGCTGAGTCATCTATATACACCATACAATGAAGCTTTTTTAAAATCATACTTTATTGGAGTGTGAGGAAATTAATTACAACATATGACTTATTTTGTTTTGATAGCGAATTAAAATATGACTACTACAACTTCAACTCGGAACAACCCTTGCTGTAAGGTGCCCTTCTCTGGTCTTTTGATTTGAATGTGTTACCAAGGACAACATTTTCGCCGAGCCAAAACAGTGCGCCATCTCGCGAGAATCGCCTATCGCAGCAATTATTCACACCTCCTGGTTTAGTTACCGCTGAAGGAAGAATAATTATGACGACGTGGTGGAGCGCGGTGGCTTGCGGGTAGAACGCCTGATCGTCGACCGAGGGGACCGGCGTTCGAGTCCACCAGCTGTCGTTTCGAAACTTGCGCAGTTTCGTTCACCCCACATTGCCGGCGTTTGTCGGAAGATATATCTAAGAGGACAAAATAACTTTGTGTGTTTTTAGAAGGTCCATGCCAAGTGGTGATCCATTGAGTCACAGCTTAGTGATATAACTCCAAGATGGCGTCAAAAATGGCCGTCATCTTGGCAAATAGTCAATGTGGTGTACGCTAACTTTCCAGTTAATGTTTCAATCTAGCTAACTACGGTCTCGTTTTAAAAGTAATGCAATGTCTAATTGTATATATTTGGTGGAGTTTAATGTACATTATGGGTCATTGATGACCCAAAAGTTGTCATTTGTTTACACCATTTGCAACAATTTCATGCACATGTCCTATATCCTTTCAGAGTTATGGTTTGCCAAAGTTCATTTCGTTGTATAAGGGAATGTTAACACACCCGGGGAGAAAGGGCGTTGACAGAGGATTTATGATCACATAAATTCAAATGCCGTTGTTCAAGAGGTTGACTGCGCTTTAGAAAATTGCCGCAAGCACTACATGCATTTGATAAACACCAACCGAAACGCCTGTGTGACAGAATCGTCTGAGTGACAGAAACGTCTGTGTGACAGAAACGTTTGAGTGACAGAAACGATTGTGTGACAGAAACGTATGTGTGACAGAAACGTCTGTGTGACAGAAACGTCTTTGTGGCAGAATCGTCTAAGTGACAGAAACGTCTGTGTGACAGAAACGTCTGAGTGACAGAAATGTCTGTGTGACAGATATGTCTGTGTGACAGAAACGTATGTGTGACAGAAACGTCTGTGTGACAGAAACGTATGTGTGACAGAAACGTCTGAGTGACAGAAACGTCTGTGCGACAGAAACGTCTGTGTGACAGAAACGTCTGAGTGCACGTATTCAATTTACAGAGTGTATGATACAATAGTAAATGAAACGTTAATGTCGTACCCTCATAAGCGTATATTACGTGATGGTGAAAATGCTCATTATCTGGAGAATAATGTAATAACATATTTTGTTTCGAACACTATTTGAGTTTGGATTATTGAGCAAATTAGTTTTGTTCAAAATAAATCGATAAAAAAAGAAATAATGGGAATGGCGTCTGATACTGTATGATTTATATTCAATGTCTTCCAGGTAAGTTAGTCTTCATTCGAACCTGGATGTAGAGACTCATACGCAGTCACCCCAACTGGCAGCCGTGACTGAGTTTGCTTGTAGTTGTAGCGTTGTCCTTGATTTCCGTCGTTTGACCGCGGCTGTGTCGTTGCTGGTTATGGTTGATCACTTGGTTGGCCGTTGTTCTCCGGTTTAATCCGGTTTGAATACTATGTACTGCTTGATTGATTGTATGATTGCTTGATTGACTGACTGACTGCCTGACTGACTGATAGGTTGATTGTTTTGTTGATTTATTGATTGATTGGTTGACTGGTTCACTGATTAATGTATTGATTGATTGATTGATTGACTTATTTATTTACGGATTTACTGATTTATTGATATTCATGCTATATAGTATTTCAGACTCCACTTTGCCTGCGTTTTTCAAAAAGAGACATCTGAGACGGCAAAATATCGTTGTGTGTTTTACAAGGGCCATGTCTGGGGATGATTCATTGATATGATAATCTTTGCTGAGTCACAACTTGGTTGTAGAAATCAAATATGGCGCCCAAAATTGCCGCCGCATTGACCAACTTTCTTGTTAATGCTTCAATCTATCTAAACAAGTTCTCATGCTAGAAGTAACTAAATGTCCCATCTAATGGTATATTGGGAATGGTTCGGTGTACACTTCAACCTTTCAGTTTTATGGCATACCACTGTTCGTTTTGTCCAGAAATGTTGACACGCACGGTGAGAAATTTTCTTGACAGTTTACGACCACTTAAAGTAAATGCCAGCTGTCGACTTGATTTCAACGTTGTGGCGACATCAAATGTCCACGTCCTTGTGACGTCGATGACCAGACGCTGAGAAAACGTTGCATTTACGTTGTTCGACGTCGCAACGTATATACAACTAATAATCAACGTCATACCGACGTTGTATGCCGGCTGGGAGTGAAGCAACAACGTCCAATAGGTTGACTGCGCTACACAAGCCGGCCCCGATACTAGCTTTGATAAACGCCAAGCGAAATGTATGTGTGCCACGCGAACGAATAACATAAATCCATCGTTTGCGTATATAATTCTGTGTGTAATTATTCTCGTGTAATCACACAACACTAATGTATCCACAAGAGTCCGTATGAGCGGCGCCAACTTTCTTTGAAAGAAGACGCTAACTTATACGACATACGTATTTATAAGAAGAGTTATTTTAGCATTGTGTTTTTTGTTCAACTAAATAAATGGTGTTTTTGTGCGTGTGTGTGTGTGTGTGTGTGTGTGTGTGTGTGTGTGTACGTGCGTGCGTGCATGTGTGCGGTCGTGCGTGCGTTCATATGTTCGTTCATGTGTGTGCGTGTGTGTGCGTGTGTGTGTGATATATATATATATATATATATATATATATATATATATATATATATATATATATATATATATATATATATATATATATATATATATATATATATATATATATATATATATATAATATATATATATATATATATTGAGAGAGAGAGAGAGGGAGAGAGAGGGGGATACTAATATTATCCGATAAAGGACAGTTATTCATATATCTAATAACAATATTTAAGAAGGCAACATATCATGACAGTAATATACTTTCGCAATTTTATAATTTAAATATTCTTGCAGCAAACGCTGCGGATGTCGTTCTTTTGAGAACGAACGCAAACTATTACATACATTGCCCAACTGTTGCAACGATAAACAGAATATCAAGTCTACTTGAGGCTTTCACGAGGTTGCTTGTTTCTTCGTTCTCGTCATAAACTGGACGTAAATGCAAAACGACGCCATTAATCTGTTTGCTAAAGTACTGCAGTTCACCTGTTACACATAATTAGGAATGATTTATTATAATCGTTCGTAGCACGCACAGTCGAATATTCATCCGTTCTTTGGTATAGATACTGGTAGACGTCAAGTCTTCCGAAATAGTTCCAATGACTAACTACGCTAAACACCCTTTTCCTTCTGACGTAGTCAGAGGTGTCGTCGCAGTATCCCGCGGTGCTCAATTATGTGTTCAAAGCTATCGGCTTTTCATTGTCGCTATAAAACCGGTCTAGATTGTCCCCGAAACGTAGTGGCAACGATCAATGGCCGTAGGTGGCCCTATTTAATGTTAACTTAGTGAAAGGGGGCGACTGTGAAATGCCGACCCCAACAGTGCAAAGATAATGCGTCGCATGACATATCTTTACGTAATGAGATATTTAAACATGGCATACAGAACAGTCATGACGCAGCCCAGAGAGAGGCTCACATACAACTGTTCAGTTAACTAGAGCGTAATAATCAAGTTGCCAAACACCTGGTGTGCTTTTAACGTATAATTGCAAATACCCTCCTTTTTGATAAGGAATTTATTTGGAATATTTAAATGCATACACATTGTTTCCAACATCGACAGAACGTGTAAAGTTATGTTACTGATAACATAGTTCACAGTGCTACCGGCAGACTCATTCCCACAGCCTTCAACGATACTGTTATACATCTTATGACGCCTCCGCAGTCTACATCGCGTCACCGTTGGCTACGGCGATTGGCATACAACTTGCAATCTGCTTGTGTTCGAGAGCCATACAATCAGCCGACTGGCACTGGACTTGTTGGGTGACTCTCGACTCATCCAGAATAACCAGGTACTGTAAATATATATCTTGTTGCATACACAAATGATAGAATATGCTGTCGCATTGCGTATCATATGTCACAACTATACGAATGATCACATTTTCATGCCATAGTATTGTTGTCATACCTAAACAAAGTTCTTCGGGAAACCACAAGTGTGCTATTCGTCAACAACGTCGGACTATTTTGTATCGCTGGAAGGGAAATATTATGGAAATATGACTATATTATTAACATTTAATTCAACACGACACTTATCATCTTAAAAGCCCCAAAGTTGTATTGTTCACATTATTCAGTTGTATTGTTCACATTATTCAGTTGTATTGTTCACATTATTCAGTTGTATTGTTCACATTATTCAGTTGTATTGTTCACATTATTCAGTTGTATTGTTCACAATCATAGTGCGGCTGTTTTTCTCCCTGGATTTCCCGTCCCAGTCTGTCGTACACGTAGATTTCCCGTCCCAGTCTGTCGTACACGTAGATTTCCCGTCCCAGTCTGTCGTACACGTAGATTTCCCGTCCAAGTCTGTCGTACACGTAGATCCATCAATCCGTTTCCATGACATGGCCGTTTTTTCTGCGAATCATCGGACGCATTCAGGATTACCTCAATGCGCGTTGACAAAAGGGTCGATTGCATTTAATATCATCGTTACGGTCATTATTCATGTCTTAGCATTGTCATTTACGTATTGGCCACAGCTGGCACACTTTTCATAATGAGTCATTATTCTGGCCTTGGTATTTAAGTAGTCAGATTTTCACTAATACGCTCACTAACCGCTACCCTCGACGTCACATCGTTGACTTAGATGTTTTTACAAAACCGTCTGTAATCTGACGTGCAAGAGGTAGGTTTTTTTGCGTATTTATGTAAAGACAATATCATGAAAAAGAAGGATCGACAATGTATGCATGGTTGGTAAAAATACAAATGATATGAGTACATGTGGAACACAATACAAATGATAGAAGCACATGTGGAATACAATACGAATGATAGGAGTACATGTGGAATACAATGCTAATAAAAGATAAAAGTATACATGGAAGACAATACAAATGATACGAGTACATGTGGAACACAATACAAATGATAGGAGTACATATGGAACACAACACAATTGACAGAAGTACATGTGGAACACAATACAAATAAACACAGTAAATATGATAGGAGTACGTGTGGAAGACAATACAAATGATAGAAATACATGTGGAACACAATACAAATTATAGGATTACATGTGGAACATAATGCAAATGATAGAAGTACATGTGAAAAAGCAATGCAAATGATAGAAGTACATGTGAAACACAATGCAAATAGTAGGAGAACACGTGGAACACATTACAAATAATAGGACCATTTGTGTAGCACATTACAAAGTGCAGTCTAAATGAGAGACCGTGGTTATTTTAGCTCATTCCCACACCACTATGTTATAATGTTTGCATGTTTATTGAATCGTTGCTCACAAATGAAATAAATGTCAAATATAAATTGACTTAGGATATAAGTATATTGCACAAAGTATTGTAGCTAGTGTATATTTGTTAATACATCTGCCGAAACTATTTGTTTGCTTGTTTGTCTTGTTTGTCTGTTTATTTTTTTTTATTTATTTATTTACCTGTTCATTTTTAATTGTGACTTGTGTTTTTTGTTTACCTTTGTGTGTATCTGTTAAGGACTTTGAAATACATCGTGCTGTGAGATTGAACATGGCGTACGGTTCCCTCCTGGTGTGCCTTACTGTGGTGACCATGATGACATATGTCCTGCCTCCGACCTCAGGTGCGCTTTCCTCCACAGTACAGGGTGTCCATTCATTCTACCGATGTTTAGAGAACTCATAGAGATTATATTAAACATTAGAGTGCCATCTAATGTAGCGAGCCTCCGATGATGCACCACGAAATAATTGAACTGTACAGAATTCAACAATTGCTCTTCTATTGTTAATTTCAGATTTGTAAAATACTGTCAATTTGTTTATTAAAATACATTTATCAGGCTAGCATTTGCAAAGCATTTACGTAGTATTTTGTGCTTAATAAATTATATCCTTCTGATATTGGACATGCATTGGATTGATCTGACTTACGATACTTCTTGTCTTTCTTGCACTTATTCTTTCGTCCTTTAAGAGTAGTTTCTTATTCACTATTTAGTAAACTACATTGTTCTAGTCTTGATGTAACCTAGTTGTTTCTAGTATCGATAATCACCATCCTTTTAAACGGTTTTCATTAATTTTGGTATATGGGATGTTCAGTGTAATTGCCCGTCGGACTTGTACAAAATATTTTAAATATGACGGTTTATCGCTGCTATCTATGCACGAGTCTAGATTATGTTTGATTATTTAGCTTTGTGTCCTTATGTGTTACATTTCTCAGAGTTAACGCAAACATTTGCTTTTCCTTTCGTATTTTAATTCAATTGAACTTTGTTGTGAAATTGTCAAGTTTTTTTTCATGCTTAATGTCAGCACCCCACTTTATCTCCCTGCTACGTTCTCATAT
>BSQZ01000010.1:7972500-8010000 GCA_033239005.1 Lamellibrachia satsuma
GAAGTTACCATATGTGTGTAATTGTTCATTTGTGTATGCGTGAACACAATTTTTATAGACTAATGGGGTGTTTTCTTTGTCAACTGCTGTTAGTCACAAAGTGGAAATGTCGTCAAACACCTGGACCGTAGCCTTGTTCACGCCTTTGTATACTGTTTTGCCTACCTAGTGCCTACGACGCGTGGGGCCAGTTCTTGTTGAGCATTTACAATTACATATTACATAAAATATATTAATCAACCAATATTGTTATAATCAATATATGTTGTTATAATCAATTACATATTACATAAACTATAATAATCAACCAATATTGTTATAATCAACCTAAGTCCACCGATAATGTTATACCAATCGATAATGAAATACCTACCGATAACGTAATAACAATCGATATTACGTATTACATTATCGGTTGATTATAACAATATCGGTTGATTATAACAACATAGGTTGATTATAACAATATTGGTTAATTATTATATGTTATGTTATTATATATGTTCATGCCTTTGTATTATGTTTTACCTTGCTAGTGCCTACGACGCGTGGGGCCAGTTCTCGTTGAGCATGTGGTACAAACCAGTGAGTCAGAAGAAAATGGCGCTTCTGACTACTGATTTCTGTGAAGACTTGCCGGCGCTGACGGTGCTGGCCTTTGGAAAGGGTTTAATTCGGGTGTCTATGAACTTCGCCAAATCCAGATCCGGCAGCGTCTTAAACTGGTTTGGGGTACGTGAATGAATGTGTACTTCGCTGTGAGAATAAACGCATGTTATCGGGATGAACATTTCGCGAAACAAAAGCTTGGTACAATTTGCACTGGTAAAATTCGCACAATATTCAGCGAAAGGTTCTGTCAATGATGTCATGATATTGATACTGCTGAAATTGCACCACAATCAATCTCAGAGGTCAGTATCTACAATTATTCCCGGGGGAGGTCAATACTAGCTATTTGCTCCATCGTACTTAAGCATCTTCGAACATATCACACACACACACACACACACACACACACACACACACACACACACACACACACACACACACACACACACACACACACACACACACACACACACACACACACACACACACACACACACACACACACACACACACACACACACACACACACACACACACACACACACACACACACACACAACCACACACACACACACACACACACACACACACACACACACACACACACACACACACACACACACACACACACACACACACACACACACACACACACACACACACACACACACACACACACACACACACACACACACACACACACACACACACACACACACACACACACACACACACACACACACACACACACACACACACACACACACACACACACACACACACACACACACACACACACACACCACACACACAACACAACCACACACACACCACACACACACACACACACACACACACACACACACACACACACACACACACACACACACACACACACACACACACACACACACACGTGTAACATAACGTTTTCGTTGAATAAAGCTAATAATGTTGTAATACTCAAGACTGGACTATGTTCTCCAATATCTATGATGGACATAATGCATGTAACTATATTTCTTCTTGTAGCGTTATAACGAGTGGAATCACGTCGTTGTGTCTTGGGGTGGGACACACGTAAAGATGTACATGAACGGGAACCTCGTCAGTACATTCATTAATGAAGGTGAGCGAACACCTCCGTTTTTCACAAGTGATTATATGCAATACCTTAAGTGTATTATTACAATACTCGCAACTGATCAGAGTTTTTGCAATCAGGGGTGCAAATATCGCGAATATTCGAAACGCAAATCGCACAGGCAGTTTGCAAAATACATATTTCCGTGAGAACAATCTTGTGTCAATGATTCTCCGTACGCTTTCGATATGTCGAGAACTGCCAGATAAATTCAGTTAGTAAAGTTCATGTAGCCCTGTTGACATGATATACGAATATAAACAACGCATTGTAATCACCATATATGTTCAATGATAGTTGTGCACGAACACAATCGTCTGTACAACTCCGCGTGTGACTTGACCATTGGGGCCACCCCGAAAAACACAAAGTCCGGCGTGACTCCATTCCACGGCTATATTGACGAGGTGAGACACAGGACATTGCTGAACAAGCGTAGTACGCATATCTTTGTTCATGCTAAAGATAATAATTTTATTTGTGTTATACATACATTGTAAATGTTATGACAATAACGGTGTGCACGCAGCGAAAGGTTCATTCCCCGTCACTGTAATTCGCCATTATATCATCGGTTATGACATTATCGATTGTTATTACATTATCGGTAGGTATTTCATTATCGGTTGGTATAAAATTATCAGTGGACTATTACATTATCGGTTGATTATAACAACATCGGTTGATTCTAACAATGTTGGTTGATTATTACATTTTATGTTATTATATTATCAGTAGGTATAACATTATCGGTTGGTATTACATTATCGGTAGGTATTACATTATTGGTTGGTATTACATTATCGGTTGGTATTACATTATCAGTAGGTATTAGATTATCGGTTGGTATTACACTATCAGTAGGTATTACATTATCGGTAGGTATTACATTATCAGCTGGTATTGCATTATCGGTTGTAACAAGCGTCCGGGGCGACAAGTACTGTGGGAGCCAACGGGAAGTACTGTTTGAGCCAACGGGATGTACTGTGGGAGCCAACGGGAAGTACTGTGGGAGCCAACGGGAAGTACTGTGGGAGCCAACGGGAAGTACTGTGGGAGCCAACGGGAAGTACTGTGGGAGCCAACGGGAAGTCCAACAGGCATTATTGTGGCAGATATTAACCAAAGATACACATCCATTAATAGCAAGATTATTTTTAATACACACCGTTTTGTTCGGTTTGGTTTCAGGTGTGTTTCTACAAAGTTGCACTCAACGAGAGTGATGTCAATGTCCTATCCAAACTCCCGTAAAGACCACTTCGTCGTGGATGCCAGCTGGATGTTTAAAGTACCGAACGTGTTCCAAATGTACATGAATGTTATTAAAACACAAGATGCAATTGTTTTAAGCGTCGTAAGTCGTACATACTCATTCCAAGACGTTTCAAATCAAGCATCAACAAGGCCAACACCAGAACTTTCCCAGAGGCTGACATAGTCAGCGATCATGACGTGGTTTTGCACCAGACAAGCACGCGTATCCGATTTGACTTCGATAAACTGAAGAAATTACTAACATATTTGAGGCCGGATAAGGCGACAAATTTGCAGCTGTAAATATTTTTTATACATGTCCTCAAAGACAACATTAAGGGAGTTGTACAGGAAGCAGCCACACAAGAATTTGTAAATAAAACAAAACGATCCATACGTGGATTCCCAACGACTTTCTGTATCTCAGCAATACAAGGAGAAACATGAAGAAGAAAAAGAACGCCACCCCTGAAACAGCGGACCAGTACCGCACAGACAATCGCACCATCAGAACGGAGATGATAATAACAAAAGGATAATATATCTCAGAGCAATAATAATGCTAATACCTTTATTGAACCAAAACATGGATATACATTTGATAAAACTAAGGCAAGGAGTTAAAAATACAAAGTACACAGACATGCAAGAAAAATATACAACTTAATGCAAACACAAGATTTGTAAAAAAAAAAGAACCAGCAAGAACATATACGTACATAGTTCTATAGTTCGCACATACCCCTCTTTAATACATAGCATCACGAGACAAGGGCCCTTATAGCGGATGGTACAACAGATCTGCTGTAACGGGCAGTGCGTGCAGAAATGGATAGATACCGCCTGCCTGATCTCGCTGGAATGAATGTGGTGTGTAGTGGATGTATTGCATCGCGCAGGGTCGCTTAGATGCCATCAGATGAAGTTGAATCGTGTTGAACGAGCTGGACAAATCTATAAACAACAGTCTAGCTGATGTTAATGACTTATCACAGAGATGGTACACATGATAGGATAAAGTGATGACAACACCGTCAGTAGTTTTGTTTGGCTGGTATGCGAACTTATGTGGATCAAGAGACGGCTTTGTTGCACTGGCAAGGTGGATCAGGACTATACGTTCTAGATATTTCATAACATTTGAGGTAAGTGCCACGAGTCGGTGTTCATTATTCACAACTGGGTTTGAGATATTTTGTACTGGTATTATACATGCTGTCTTCCATAGCATAGGTATACTGTGAGTGTTCAAAGAAAGCTGTAATGGTCTGGTAAAAACGCCAGCGAGTTGATCACTGCACATATTCAGAATTTTATTGCTGATCCCATTTGGGCCACTGGCTTTTCTGGAACTGGCACCTTTCAAAATATTCCTCACCTCAGTCTCCGTAACATCTCCTCAGTCAATCTCGAGACTCAGCAGTACTTCAAGTTCTACAGATTGTTTGTATGAGAAATCTACTCGGCCATTCTCGAGACTCAGCAGTACTTCAAGTTCTTCAGTTTGTTTGTCTGAGAAATCTACTCGGTCATTCTCGAGACTCAGCAGTACTTCAAGTTCTTCAGTTTGTTTGTATGAGAAATCTACTCGGCCATTCTCGAGACTCAGCAGTACTTCAAGTTCTTCAGTTTGTTTGTATGAGAAATCTACTCGGTCATTCTCGAGACTCAGCAGTACTTCAAGTTCTTCAGTTTGTTTGTATGATAAATCTACTCGGTCATTCTCGAGACTCAGCAGTACTTCAAGTTCTTCAGTTTGTTTGTATGAGAAATCTACTCGGTCATTCTCGAGACTCAGCAGTACTTCAAGTTCTTCAGTTTGTTTGTATGATAAATCTACTCGGTCATTCTCGAGACTCAGCAGTACTTCAAGTTCTTCAGTTTGTTTGTATGAGAACTCTCCTCAGTCAATCTCGAGACTCAGCAGTACTTCAAGTTCTTCAGTTTGTTTGTATGAGAAATTTACTCGGTCATTCTCGAGACTCAGCAGTACTTCAAGTTCTTCAGTTTGTTTGTCTGAGAAATCCAGAACATTGTAACGAGTGTAAAGTGTTCAGATCATCGACACATTCCTATATGTTGTCTAATGTGACCTTCTTTTTGCGTGGTTTGTAACCAGTGCATGTTAAAAGACCATGCCATGCTGATCGAACATCTTTTCCACCAAGGTCTTTTTCTATATTTTTCTTGTATGCAGCCTTATTCTTCTTTATTTCGTTCTTCTATTTTGCTTGGATTTTCTTCAGTTCATCAAATGTTTGTTTTAACAATTCACATCCTAGGTCCTCTTCCATTCACCAAAAACCACATACAAATCGGAGAGCCGTAATCTTACTGAGCCCCCCCCACCCACCTAGATATGACAACACTGAGAAATGAAATAACAGCAAGAAAGCCATTGATACACTGAAATTATACACTACAGTTATAGAAGATAAGAACAGCTCCCTGCTAACTGATAACGCGGCCGTTCTTATACGATGGACTGGGTATTGCTTAGAGCTCTACAATTACGAACTGAAACCAGATACCAGAGTACTGGCATAAGTGAAGTAACATCAAAAGCTTTGATGAAACACGCGGCATGCCATTGATGACAGAAGAAGTAGAGGGGGCACTGAGCACAATGAACAGGGAAATCACCGGGTGCCGACAACATTCCAACAGAGCTGCTCAAAAATGGCGGCCCTGAAATGTCCTTACTACACTTTGCCAGAGATATGTATATGGAAAATAAGGAATGACCCAGAGAATGAACTCTACCCTTCATCAGTCCACTCCCAAAAATAAGGAAATGTTAGACTATACAAACATTAGTCACCCAAGTAAGATCATGCTATGAGTCACCTTGAACAGACTCAAAGGAAAAGTAGAAGAAATACTGGCTGAAGAGCAGGCAGGCTTTTGGGCCGGGCGAAGCATCCCTCAGCAGATCTTCAGTGTAAGACTGACCTTAGACAAACATCTGCTTCACCAAAGAGAAAAGCAAAGTACTTGCCAACAGTACTAAGAACAGCACTGGCATTAATATCACAACGAAAGGCCAGACAATTGAGAAAGTAGAGTCTTTCAAATAGTTTGGGCCCACATTAAACAAAGATGGCTCATCAGCAAAGACAGTCAAAATAAGGATTGCCGTGGCTATGTCTGCTATGTCAAGACATAACATCAGCTGTGACACCAACTTCCCAACGATGCCTAAGCTCTACAGAGCACTCGCTGTGTCTATCCATCTACGGAGCTGGGCTCTGACAGCACAGACAGATAGACGTGTATAAGTACTTGAAACGAACTGCTTCAGGAGACTCCTTCGCATTTCGCATATTGAACACAAAACAAACGAATATGTAAGACAGTTATGTGCCGGAAAGCAAGAGCCCTTGTTTGCAATGGTAAAACGAGGAAAGCTCTCCTGGTTTGGACACATCACTTGACACAGCACCATTGCCCAAACAATCCTGCAAGGTGCCCCGGAGGAAAAGAAAATACGGGGCCGCCAGAGAAAAATGGCTAGATAACATACACGAATGGACACATCGAGACTTACTGACCATGCTACACACAGCAGGGGACAGACAACGCTGGCGAAGGACTATGTGTGAATAGCACCCCACGACCGTCCCGGACAATGGATGGAAGCGAGGGTAAATTCGTTGATATATTAAATGCCTGACTCAGTAAGATTGTAGATTTTTTAAAAGGGTTAAAACTGTGCCTAACATTGCGCTGTTGTTTCTCTGTACAGCTACAACACAGTACATAACAGCACATATATTATTATCGTTCGAGTTGAGTTCAATTCACAGTATTCTGCGTGGTGGCGCAACTTCAATCTTTAAACAGAAACTCCCCACCAGTGGCGCCACTCACCATTTCACTTCTGCCAACTTACATTTGATGTTCAGATTCTGCACATCTTTATTTCATTTGGTAGCATTTTAATGTTTGTTAAAAACTATATTAAGTTCCATTGCATACAGTTGAGAACAGTGTCTCCATTGCAAATGTGTCTAGAAACAGAATAACGTTCGTTTTTTTTGCTTTTTATGTTACGTAACTGTGTGTTTTGAATTTTTAATCAAGTTGTGGCAGTGGTGGCACGCTGAGTGGCACCACTGTCGGGGAGTGTTGTAAAACAGGTCAGCTTGGATTGCTATGGTTCTGTGATGTACTGCTACCAACTGTCCCATTCACTACAGTTTGGCCTCAACGTCATCCTCATTACTACGAGGCTAGTAGGCCATGTTGGCCTGTAACGTATGGACCCGATCGAATGAGCTATCTCGCTAATGAGATTGCTTAGGTGAGTGCATAATAACTTCGAACATGATTATAGTGACAGTTTTTAACACAACATTTATTATCGATCCTAAAGCATATAAAAGATATATTCTACACGACGTCATGCCGATGGCATAACTGGATGCGATCAACGGTGCCCTCCGACGTTAACAATCAAACTATTTATTCTACGCCAGACTCTTCATTAAAATCGGCTGATATATACTCTTCTGTATACACAGAGAGAATATCAGGATAAATAAATATCCTACACAGGGGGCAAATATGTTACATGTCGTGGACTCAACTACTCTAATCTCCAGGGGGTGAAGTGTAAAGCGCTTTGAACAGTCCCAAGGCCTGGACACCCGCTATATAAGAACGTACCTTTACCTGTAATTATATACCAAACTCCAATAAAAACGAGATAACGTATGAGCAATACTCGCACAGAATGATGATGATGATGTGAGGCTGCTACCGTCACGCAGTGGACATTTAAGTGAGAAATCGACTTTGTTTGTTGGCTCACACATGCGTGCGCCACCTCTTTTGTAGTTTGAGTCGCAATGAAACACCGTTGTTAACGATGACATATATTGATGGGCGTGCGTCTACGAGTCTCTCCCTAACCCTTCTTAGCGACAAGGTGCACAATTCCTATGGCTTCGGAGAACCCATCCCAAAAACAATTTATAATGTGAAGGTGAAGAAATAAAGTCAAGATCAAATGCAGTCCAGAGCTGGAGGTATCCCGTCGAGTTGACAAATGACTGTACCACTGCAGAACGGCCATATATATCAACCACTATACAAAGAACCCGTGCCGCTCACAATAAAAGGTGCGATATTCCTACTAGTTTTACACAATAACAACACCGTGAGAATCGCGTGAGAAGTCAAATAATTGCAGTAGCAGCTCGACAATCCTGTGAACACCAAGACAGAAAAAGCTTATTTATCTCCCATTTTTATGTACCCTAAATTCGGAAAATGTCAAGACTCAGCTTTGGCCGATTTACTTTATACAACTTAACCAAGTAGAGGGATAGTTCCGTGTGAAAGCTGTACCATTAAAAAGTGAGTTGTCATTAATCAAATGTTAGCATTAATCAAATCCACACATACTGTACTCATGCTAACTAAACTTGTCTAATTTGTTTTGCACATTTTTAATCGCAACATAAATGTATGTCCACCTCGATCAACAATGAATAAAGATAACTCTTTTTGTCAAATATGTACAAAGAAAGTGTATATTTGTTCTACTTTTTTAAAGTGTATTACTTGTTCTATCATATTAATTGTATTACCGGATTCAGCAATTTATTATTGTGATTTTACCCAAAGCATGAATGAATGTAAGTACCACATAGAAGATACTTTTCATGATTACAACTTGGTGTAACCCATACAATGTTTATATTGTTCATGTCAATATAAGAAGTCTACCTCGCCACCAACAACATCATTTCGCCAATATCAGTCACTCATTTTCGTTAGTAAGATTTTCTGAAACGTGGCTCCAGGAAAGCAATGTCGATACTTATTACATACCTAAAGAACGAATAAAAAGGGTGGTGGCGTAGCAGGCTGTATAAAAGATAAACATAGAGGACACGTACACAAACGTATTTGACATATAGAGTGTGTGTTTATTGAATTGGACAGAATTACACTTAATTTTAACAGGACGTTCATCGTATGAGTTGCATGTAGGCCTCCTGACATACATGTATTTACAACATTATTGCATGCTATCTTAAATGCCGTTCAAAAAGAGAACAGCTTGTGTTATTTAATGGGTGATATCAATCAATGAATCTGCTGTATGTGGATAAACATGTACCTATCTCTGAATTTCTTCATACATCATACATCCCATCTGTTCTACATCGATAATCATCATTGTTCAACACCTGTAAACCCACAATATATAATTAAGAGGCTCTATCGTGACTACAATGTTAACTGTGATTAAGAATAATAGTGACCCTAGGATTGAACCCTGTGGAACTCCACATTATACAGGCTGGATGTTCGATTTTACTCCGTCAAATAAAACATACTGCCTTCTGTTAAATAGATAACATCAAAGCCAGGCAAACACTTTTCCTCTAATACCATAACATTATACTTTACTAAATAAAATTCTATGATCAACTGTGTCGAATGTTTAAGTAAAAAAAAACACTTAGTACGTAATCACCAGTATGCATAGCTCTAGCAATTGCATCGACTAGTTGCCAAGTGCCGTGCATGAAGAATGCTTCTTAAAAATCGAAAGTATATTTGTTGATACAAATCAATAGTCTGTTGTACATTAGTGTTTCTAGAACCTGCAAAATCGATACTGGACTAATGATTGTCTTGTCACCTCCTTTGTATATGGGATGCCTTTTGTAACTTTCATATCGCCTGGAAAAAAGACCTTTAGTTAATAGTAAATTAAGAATATGTGTTAGGAAAATAATTAATTAATATAACTATATGTTGCGTATTAAGTCCTCACCAGAAGTTGATATTATCAGATATTTATTAATGTTTTCTACTTCATCCTGAACAGGAAAATAAATATTGTAAAATACATTTTATAATGTATTCAGCAATTACCTTTTTATCAGTTATTAACTGGTTATCAATACACATGTTCAGTAGTGGAGCAGACTTTTAATTTTGTTTGATAATTTGCTTAATGCATTGCCATGATTTAAACAGATTCGACTGATTTTGCCTTAGCAGATTTTGACAGTGATTTCTTTCAGGTGTACCTAAAATTGAATTAAGCTTATTGCGATATACCTTATGATTGGTTTCATTAGTAAGAGTATATAATATTGTTATAGCAAACAAATAATTTTTTTATTTTATGGTCTTCAATCCAATTGTAAGCCATGGCTTTCTGTTACTGTGTTTTAGTTTGATCTTTACTTCAGGAACGCAGTTAAAATAATGCTTACCAAACTCAGAATGGAAGCCAGAATGTGCCTTGTGTGGATTATCAAGCTCTACAGTAATGATATTGTTAACGTGTTAAATATCCTCTTTCCTATTATATGTCTAGATGATACAAATGTTTCTGTAAATGACAAAACTCTTGGCGAGTTGGAGACTGTAATGAATCAATAACTCCAAAAATTAGTAATCCGGTCAAAGAGTAATACACTCTCTTTAAATATCAGTTAAACACATTTTGTTGTCTTCAAGTCAGTAAATAAAAGTGCCTCCAATTAACATCTTTATTGACCGCCATCAAATTACCCAGGTACAAAGCACAATGTTCCTAGGAATTATAATATACTCCAGTCTGTCCTGGTCTTTCCATATACAATACATAAAAAGGTAACATAGCTAAAGCTGTTGGAATTATAAGTAAAACCAGAAAATGTTGAGTAAATCATCCCTTGTGATACTATACTATATATTTTTGTTTCTATACTTACGTATTGTATTGAAGTGGGCGGATGAGCATGTAATATACAGTTTAGTTCTTTAAACAAACTACACAAATATGCAATACGTTTAATTATGTCAGCTCCACACAGAGCACACACAGAAGAACTCTTCTAGAAGCTATTGATTTTACTAGTTTAAAAAATCTACGAATACAGTGTTGTTCTGTTTATGTACACAGTTGTCAAGAATATGTTACTATCGGTCATGATAAATATCTTTAATAGAAGTGATGCAATCCACAAATACACGATGCGCCATGCTGATCTATTGTATATGCCGATTTCAATAGCCAATATATTATACAGAACCATCAGACACCGTGGTGTTATGGAATTACCCTGTAAAACAGTGGATTGTAACTCTGCATTTGTAAAATTTAAATATCATCTTCTTTTTTGTTAGTAAATTATATTAGTAGCTTATATAAATAACATGCATTGAAGTAATCGTAATGCATATATTAATGAGACTGGTGATGGTGTGATTTGTGCTGGTGTTTTTCGTCAACGGCACCGTCTATTTTCTTTTTGTTCAGTTTGGTTTTCTCAAAGCACCATAGCCTAGAATATACATGCATTATATGTACTGTGAGGGGAAATTAGCCACTTCTGGCTTGATACTCTCATTAGGGAAACTGTGACAATGTTTGTATGTATTGCATTATTGTATGTATTGTATTACAATTTGTATTATAAACAATAAGTATCATCAATTACCGTTACGGCCAGGGCTACTGCTACTGCTACTGCTACTGCTACAGCTACCGCTACCATAACAGCAAATGCAACTGCTAATGCTAAAGCTAAAGCTAAAGCTAATGCTACTGTTTCTGCTACCGCTACATATACCGCTACCGATACTGTTACCGCTACAGCTACCACACCTGTAAATGTTAATGTTAATGCTAATGCTAATGCTACTGTCACTGCTACAGCTACCGCTACCTCTATTCATACCGCTACCGCTAACACAACTGCGATTTCTACTGCTACCGCTACTGCCACTGCTACTGCAACTGCAACTGCAACTGCAACTGCAACTGCAACTGCATCTGCATCTGCAACTGCAACTGCAACTGCTACTGCTACTGCTACTGCTACTGCTACTGCTACTGCTACTGCTACTGCTACTGCTACTGCTACTGCTACTGCCACTGCCTCTGCCTCTGCTACTGCTACTGTTACTGCTATTGCCACAGGATCACTCCTGCTTCTACAATGTGACTGACTGTTGTGCTGCGGTCTCATAGCACCACGGTAGGATGGACACTGGCTTGGGTATCCCTGCCCGTAGCAGTGGACACGGTCAGTGTCAGTGCGTACGGATGAATTAGGTTTAATTATGTTATCGACTTCATTAACTGCTCTAACCGGCAATGATCATCTCCCAAGTTCACTAAGGTTACATTTATAAAAATAACGCACGGTTCACGCTCTAGTCCACCATCCATAAATCTGCCAACAGGAAGATTTATCCGCCACCACTGAATCGGTGTCTGCGTCACCAGAGGTGTGACGTATGTAGGGCCATGCCCTCGAACACACTACATTGAAATGGCAGTCATTGATGATTTATTAGTTCGGTCCGACACAGTGTTGACCAGTTCTTTAGAGATGCAGCAAGGCATTCTACCTAGACCACATCCAATCAATTATTCGTACTTTGGGATAAATAGGCTCTGGGTGTGCACGCGTTTACTGTAGCAGCACACCAGCTCGTAGTTGGTTTGTGGAAGCTACACCAGGGTATGTATAATGTAGCAATGCTTATACGAATGGATTAGTTAATTATATTAACTTTGTAAGAAATATGAACATGTTTATGAACACAATACTATGTAATTGTGGTCGATGCCTTTGTTTTGTGAAAACAGTTCCAATAATCATCAATGCAGAATTGCTTAACATTGTGTATATCATGTGATAATCTGCTACATTCAATATGTACATTCTTCTAAACGGCTATGCAAACATATATCATGAAGCAACAACTTACACATCGCTTATTGTTGAAACGAGCATATATTGAAGTGTTGCACCGGTTTCATTCCAGTAATTGTGAGACTGAACAGATAGACCTGCTGCTGCTATGATGAGTGTCAGTGTGACAGTTTTTGCCGCAGCGGCATTGCTGGTTCTCGTTGGTCAAGCGACACCGGCCGGTAAGTGAAACGTGGACGCATTAATAAGAGATACATAACAGTCCAAAGCACAACTATCTCGCTATGTAATACTTATCCTTACACTAAGTGTACTTGTTTAGTATTAGTGGGGAACGATGGTCTAGTAGATAGAGCACCCGATTGTCGATGCGAGGACGGTGGTCTAGTAGATAGAGCACCCGATTGTCGATGCTAGGACGGTGGTCTAGTAGATAGAGCACCCGATTGTCGATGCTAGGACAGTGGTCTAGTAGATAGAGCACCCGACTGTCGATGCTAGGACGGTGGTCTAGTAGATAGAGCACCCGAATGTCGATGCTAGGACGGTGGTCTAGTAGATAAAGCACCCGACTGTCGATGCGAGGACGGTGGTCTAGTAGATAGAGCACCCGACTGTCGATGCTAGGACAGTGGTCTAGTAGATAGAGCACCCGACTGTCGATGCGAGGACGGTGGTCTAGTAGATAGAGCACCCGATTGTCGATGCTAGGACAGTGGTCTAGTAGATAGAGCACCCGACTGTCGATGCTAGGACGGTGGTCTAGTAGATAGAGCACCCGACTGTCGATGCTAGGACGGTGGTCTAGTAAATAGAGCACCCGAATGTCGATGCTAGGACGGTGGTCTAGTAGATAGAGCACCCGACTGTCGATGCGAGGACGGTGGTCTAGTAGATAGAGCACCCGACTGTCGATGCGAGGACGGTGGTCTAGTAGATAGAGCACCCGACTGTCGATGCTAGGACGGTGGTCTAGTAGATAGAGCACCCGACTGTCGATGCGAGGACGGTGGTCTAGTAGATAGAGCACCCGACTGTCGATGCTAGGACGGTGGTCTAGTAGATAGAGCACCCGAATGTCGATGCTAGGACGGTGGTCTAGTAGATAGAGCACCCGACTGTCGATGCGAGGACGGTGGTCTAGTAGATAGAGCACCCGACTGTCGATGCAAGGACGGTGGTCTAGTAGATAGAGCACCCGACTGTCGATGCTAGGACGGTGGTCTAGTAGATAGAGCACCCGACTGTCGATGCGAGGACGGTGGTCTAGTAGATAGAGCACCCGACTGTCGTTGCGAAGACGGTGGTCTAGTAGATAGAGCACCCGACTGTCGATGCGAGGACGGTGGTACGATTCCACCTACTGCCGTGTCGAAGCTTTGGCAATTCCGTTCACTCCACTTTGCATATGTCTTTCGGAAGAGGCATTAAAAGCCTCTGGGCCCACCTACCTGGTGTCTACGCCAGGGGAAGTAAAAGATCCTACACCGGAGGTAGATTTGTAAGCCGTCGTGGACTCAAAGAAAGGTGGTCTCTATCTCTATCCCACTGATTCTAGCTCCACGGCAGGAGCTGCTTCCGGCAGTGTGGACGGCATACTGCGGATGCTTCAATATTAGCTGAATGACACCATGACCAAACTTAAAATGGATGTGGTCAATAGAGTCGACTATGCACAATTATTGCCATATTGCGAAGTTAGAAATAGCAAAGCCACACCACTTCGAACGGTGGTGATATGGAGTATTGAGCGTTTACGTAAAGCCATGTTTATATATATATATATATATATATATATATATATATATATATATATATATATATATATATATATATATATATATATATATGTCGCAAGATGCAATGTTCTCGATTATGACAATGCGCTAAACTATCCATATATATAAAATATATATATATATATATATATATATATATATATATAGATTATATATATGGATAGTTTAGCGCATTGTCCGACCGAACATTGCATCTTGCGACATGTACAGCGGCCATGTACAGCGGCCATGTACAGCGGCCATGTACAGCGGCCATGTACAGCGGCCATGTGGTCGTACGATCGAGTTAATATGCATCCACAATATATTAATCAATCTGCAGTTTAGATTACTTAAAACTCCATCCTCAACTGATTTAGCATGTCACAAATACGTTCGTTGATGTCCAAATATATAATGTGTATAGTTTATGTAACGTCAGCAGTCGATTTAATAAACGGAAGCCTATTTTTTTCAAATCATCGTAAGAATTTACTTTGGTCGTCAGATCCAGTAAGGCTCAAAGTAGTTGACATCCAGAATAGTGCATAATATTATGATAAATCCTCTGTCATTCATGCCAGTCATCGGCGTGGCTTCCATCCTCTCGCCGATGACACGTACCATTAAATATCCTACGCATTTCACAACAAACACGTACGTTTGTAATATGGGTATTGTGTACCTAGTTTAATGTTGACCCCTGGTTTAGGCCTACCATTGAACTAGAATGAATATATTTTCTAACATAGACTGTAATGTTGAATTCATTAATGCTTCAGAAAGTGTAGCACATGTCTCTGGGCATACCGTATGTTTAAATATAATGTTTTATCTCATCGTCTGAAGTTGTGAGACGAGGAAAAATGGTGACATATGTTGCAGCAATGTATAGTATATATTCCTTTTTGAAGCTTTATCCACGGCATCGAACCATTGTCTGCCCAAATAAAACAATTGTCTGCAATCTTCGCAATATATGTTACATCTTTTTGGATGTTTCCGACGCCAGATTTCAGCAACTATCAAGCATTTTCTGATTGGTTAACATGTCATTAAAAAAAACATAATTTGATGTGTAAAGTTTGGCCGACTGATAAGCTAATTTTGTCCTCATTTTAATATCAACATAATAAAATTGTTAAACGAATACTGACATCATAATTCGTAAGATATGCCGTTAAGTACACCTAACCAGTTGTTTTGGTGGACAGTTCAACGAACGTTGTACTTGGGTTAAAAGGACTATAACGCCATGGTTTAGATCAAAGGACGGTATGCCTAGCTGGAAGATTGTGTAAGTGGTGATTTAATGGATGTGTCCCTTGTTATTGTCCAGCTGAAAGAGCGCATGACGTACTGTTTCAGAGTGTCGCCGTGAGTTGTCGTGCTTGACGTTCGACCAAGGATTCACTGCCCCTCCCACCTACAAGACACCCATATCTCACCAGAATGTGCAGATAACTTCAAACAACTGCGTCTACGGCCAGTGCGCCCACTTCACGTAGGGCCAACCTCCGACAAAGGGGAATTCTCAAAACGTATTTAACCCTCATGTGCATACCTGGAGTAATTCTGTACATCAGCTCCTTTTTTGCAATGTTTTTTCTAGTATTATTTACAACTGTATATCCTTCCATTTATTTGTATCCTGGTATATTTTATTTAATTTATTGCATATATATATATATATATATATATATATATATATATATATATATATATATATATATATATATATATATATATATATATATATATATATATAGTATTAGTTATCTTGAATTTCAAGCTCAAAATCAAAAGTTATTTGATCGGGATTGGGTTATTTCTGTCGTACGTGTGCAATAAATGTGTACTGCATTATATTTTCAGCATACACGTCAATGTATTGTTACTGTTGAACATAACAGAGCATATCTAGAGCATTGCCAATGCGAAAAATGTCGAATTAATTTTATTTATGTGGTTTGTCGACGGTTTTACAACCTGTGTACATAATTAGCCCAGGTTGTCAATATCACGGCTTCTTTTATTCGTGTTCTTCTTGTTCAGTGTTTTACTGCCATCAGTTGGTACCAAAACGGTTGTTATTACTAATGTAAAAACGAAAATTGTTAACCGCTAAGACGCCTTTACCTTTAATTACCTGCCAAATTAGTTACATCTAATTAATGACACTATGCATTTCTAAGCATTATGGAACATGATTATGTTTAATAAATAAAACTGTTTGTTTGTTTATAGGTCCATGATGATATAGGCGCCATAGAAGTTAATTAGTTTCATTATTACTATAATGTATCTTTTATTGTGACTGTTCGTGCAATGGTAACCGTTTTAATTGTTTAGTTTTACGCATCGACCTTTTCCATAAATGCAATTAAAACGGTAAATACAATATACTAATGGAAATTATTGCAATAACAATACTATGACAATTATATCACCTAAACACTCAGAAACCGGAGACAGATGGAGGCACAACATACCCGAGCCCTTGCGCCATATTGTGGTATTGTTACTTCGGTATTGTTATTTTTAGCGGCGGCCAGTCGAAGCTCTCCATCCCGCCCCCAATACTCATGGGCAAGAAGAGGTACTCGCTGAGCTTCTGGTACAGGTTCGACGGGTCCAGCTTCCACAGTGGCCTCGTGTCGGGGGGTCCGTGCCCCAATCCTCACTTCAAAATCTTGACCCTGTTGGCCAATCAGGTGTCCGTTGATTTTGTCGGCAAGCACCTCGGCGACTTCGTGGGGGTTCGTGTCTACTTACTGCAAACATATTCTATTTGTACATTTACGTTGCAGCAACGCGTTTCTTCTCTTGAATTGGCCGTGTTCGTTGTTTGTTTGCCATTTACGCTGTTCGAATATAAGTTGTTCTAAACATGCATAGTACTGCGAATGAACATTTCCTTAAAGGTACACACAGTCTTGTCGTTTTATCATAAAATCATGTTATATAGAAAAACTGCAAATATTCTGATATATTGACGGCCCAAAGTAACCATCACGTTTTAGTATAATTTTACCGCTATATATTATTTATGAATATCAGTATTGCCGTTGACGCATTGTCTAGAACTTTCCAATACGTGTGATAAAGTGTAACGGGGTCACGTGATCACGTGATAGCCATATCATTAGCACCCGTAATAACACATTCCCTCCGCAGTCAACTGAAATATGATATTCACCCCCGAAACATTCAAATGAAACAGATAAAGGTTAAAATATAATGGTTAAAACCTGATTAAATCAAACACAGCTGTGTTATCAATATATTATAATAGTAAGGGTATATCCTAAACATGGTTTTACAATAGCAGAGATCAGGCGTACGCTTCATCCCGTCTTGTTGTTCTTGTACATTTTAAGACTTTGAAGACAACTGTAACGATTGTCATAATGTATATTACGTATATTACCATGGCAACACTTCCATTGTGTTGTCTTATTTCAACAATTTCAACAGTATTGATATACACAGTTTTGTTCTCACTTAAGAAAGATAGTAGAACTAGAGGACATGAAGGAACATTAGTGAAGGATCAGCGTAGATGGGATATCATGAAAAAAGTTTACTCTCGCCGAGGACAATAAATGATTCAAACAATGGGTTTCTTGTTCACTTGCCACGTGGCCCGTTTGGCCAGGATGTCAAGCTTTTTATTTTTTTATAAAACTAATTTCAGAAGAGCGGATGGAATCACATCGTCGTGTCATGGGGTGGACGCTACGCTCGGCTGTACGCCAACGGCGTGCCACGAGGACGTGTTCGCGTCAGGAAGGCGCAGTCGGGGTGTCCGATATACTTCGCTGCTGCTCCGTATGGAAGTGGTCGAATTGGACCGTTCTCGGGCTACGTGGATCAGGTATGTTGATCACAGCAATACTTTTTCTTTTGCACATCCTTTTCCAAGGAAATCATTCTGCTGCTAGGCAACCAAGGAATGCCATGGACATTAGAAGCATTTGTTTCCAAATTACGTCAGATTACATTTGTTATATGATCAACATTATATAAATTAGAGGGGCGTTTATTGTCTTAGTCTTGTATCAACCTGTTTTTTTATTCAGCACCCCGAAATTATACAAAACCCGTTTGATGTCGCATTTTACTTTGTTACTGTCATCTGGACTTTTAATGGATATATTTGGATGTTGGAACAAGTCCTTTGTCTATAGACAAATAATGTATTTTATGCAGCTTGCGGGGCGACATCGCAATTCGCTTTAGAAACAGTACTTACGAATTATCCAGGAATAGCTTGTGAGACATTATAACCCAACATCACCGATTGCGTGATTCCGTAGCTGTCGCGAAGCTTCAGGGTTGTTTGTCTGGACGAATTAAATACATTTTCTATTGATTGTGTAAATGCGAGCCGTATAAATAATATGTTTAAATCCAGATTTGAGGGTCAGACATAGTTAAACATATGTTGTACTGTCGGTATGACTGTGGTTTCCTTGTCCAATTGTAATATGGAGTGTGTTTGCCCGGCTAATGCCATTTGTTCTCCAATTCCTATCATACGTGTTAAGTGTTAACGTTAGTAGTACAAACGAGATCTTAATTATCTAACGTATCGTGCATACTATGTCATGATACTATTCGCCTTGTGCTGGTTGTATGTAAGTCAGTCGCTTCATAGTGATTCCTTCCCTTAACAGTGAACACTTTTATGGATACGATCTGTATCTATTCGATTGCCTAAATTTTTGGATCAAGATTGGCTTTTCTGGGTGTCGGTACTTAAACAAACTGTATACCAATCAAATACCTAAAATTAATATTCTGGAATCGGACCCTTTCTGAAACGATATCGGCAAAGTTATTGAACGTCACATTACAAGCGTGTTGTAGAGAAAATGGCCGACAACAATGGCTTATCTTAATCCGCTAGGTGGCATTAGTAGCACTTGCAGTATATTCCAGTTTAGTCTCCAACGCCAAACGTACGTGGGTTGCTATCTCACTGGGTGCGCAAACGTACGTGGGTTGCTATCTCACTGGGTGTGCAAACGTACGTGGGTTGCTATCGCACTGGGTGTGCAAACGTACGTGGGTTGCTATCTCAGTGGGTGTGCAAACGTACGTGGGTTGCCATCTCACTGGGTGTGCAAACGTACGTGGGTTGCTAACTCACTGGGTGTGCAAACGTACGTGGGTTGCTATCTCACTGGGTGTGCAAACGTACATGGGTTGCTATCTCACTGGGTGTGCAAACATATCTCACCAAGCAAACAAACTATGTGGCAGCTCTTTCTCTCCCAGTGAGAAGTATTCGCATATACTTTTGTCTTAATACGACACATCTATAAAACACGGTATGCCAATGACAAAGGGTGCCAATATTTGGATATCGTCCATGTGAATCTAGGCACTGGTGCATCGCACATATAAGTCAGTATTCATACATAGCGAAACGAACAAAATGCCTCGCTAATAAACTTTATTTTTTTATTTTTCTACCAAGTCTTGGCACCAATGGGCACCAATGTAACATGCGATGATTTATAACGCGCCTCTGTTTTAGATCTGCTTCTACAACATCGGTTTGAGATACAGGGATGTGCAGCTGCTCTATAGGAATCCGTGCATCTCGTACCTTGTAACGAGATAACTCCGTGACTTATCGTGACAGACACTGAAGACACGATTCGTACCATTTGTTTTGGTCATTGAAATGTGTTCTTTATTAATAAAGTCGTGTCGTCTGTTTATTGGCGTTGTTGTGTATTTGAAACTAGGAAATGTATCGCTACAAAGAAAAAACATGGTGTTGGTGTGAGTAAATTAGTAAGAGAGTCGGCGAATGTGGGTGATTGACCTGGTGACAGACTGGATGAAAAAGTTAGTGGTGGGCTTATGAATAACTACGAATTAAAAGACATAATCAGGTACACGTATTTCGCTCTACGTATCGTTATTTCCGTACGTGCAATTGAATTTGCCGATCACACGTTCTAACTAAGTTCCTTTCCGAGATATGCATAGGTAAATACGGATGTAATGGTCTCAATTTGTAAATACGCTACTTATCAGTTCGTAGAAAAAAGACATGTTGAAGTTTTGCATGTGGTGTATGTATCTAGGTATCTATGAACATTTATAACTTATCAAGGCAGGAACAATATTAATACATATTCTGAAATTATATATTGAAGAACGAGTCTTTCCAAACGCATTGAAATATATGCACACATTTTGTTCATATGAACGCTGGTCAAACAAATTAATATGAACGCTCGTCAAACAAATAAATATGAACGCTGGTCAAAGAAAACCACCCAAGTATGGCGAGACTGATGCCGATTAATACGCCAGTACTTAGTGGACAATTTCACTGCTTCAAACGTATAGCTGAAACTGCATTACGGCTACGTATGAGATGAGTACAACTTATAGAATATACGTCAAGCTGGGAGGGAAAATAGCAGAAACTGTCTTATAAATTGGTTAACTGATCGGTGATCGGGGCGTTCTACTGTGATTTTTTTCAAAGTTTCAAAAGGCCACAGTCAGTGGTCAAAGAGGCACCATTGCAGAAAACTGCAATTTACTTGTTACTCAAAATACAATTATAGATGCAGCGCGATTGTTCCATGTGTTGCTCATTTTATGGAAAACAAAATGTGTGCATACAGCTATATGTGTATGAAAGGATACAGATGAATCATTGAGATGCCCACACGATGGAAATATTTCAAATTTGTAAATTTGGTAGGAAATTAATATGCAGCCATTATTTGCAGCACACAAGAACTGCTCAAGATGTAGAATTAAACGTATATATGCACGTATGTGTCGATTGTGGCACACAGTTGTTTTTCAGGAAAACAGTACGTCACAACAATGTTATAGCTTATTCAATTGGGGACACGAGTATAATTCTGCCGGTTAACGGAATGTATCTATATAGACATCATGTGTACAACAGCTGCACTGCCAACGTAAATAAAGTGTTGTTGTTTGATAAATTGTTATCACTGGAAGGACCAATTTCGGAATTTGCCTTCATAACATTATCTTTTTGTTAATATATTTTTCAAGTCATAATGTGTCTTTTGGGGCCCATAAGTAAACAATTCTTTCATAGACAGATGCACCCTCATGATAATGTACAGTTCCCTTTTGGGTCATAGTATCTTGATTTATTGTGAGGGGGAAGGGAATGGAGTATGAGGACGAGGGATAGAGGGAAGTGGAGACGATTGGTGGAGACGGTAGTAAAGCGGGACTAGTTAGGAAGAAGAAGGGGGAAAAATCGATGACCGGTATCGGTGCCAGCCTTACACCGGACTTCAGGGAAAAGGAGGAGAGCAAAGAGCAATCATCAGTAAAATGATTAAGTATGGTTCATTATGCCATTTCCTATCACTAAAAGGAACTATTCGGGCCTTCGCTACAAGAATGTCATCATTGAATTTATAATTATGTCTTTTCACCACTGAAACTGCCAATTTGGCCACATGAAAAAAATTCCCCAAGTACAAGTTATAAATACATTATTACTAAATAATTATTAATCGTGTACGTTCGTGTACGTTCAAACTCACCATTTTGGTGTGTATTAAAACGCATTTAATACACCCACTGTGTTACACTCATCATGAGCTTTAACATGGCGTAGTCGACAAAAGACCACAAGCTAGAAATAAGACTTTAAATCGTCGGTTTAGCAGCCAAATGGAAAGAAAATCACGCGCTACCAGTAAACCCGGTATCGCGGAGCTTCCGAAAGACACGTGAGAGTGCGCCACAAGCCTTGGCATTAACCAAGATCCGCGCTGTGGCGCCACAAAGTCGTACTGGCTTATCACTTTCTTGTCAAAGCAAGAATAACGCTAGAATAAACGCGAACTTTGACAGACGTGTCCGGAACAATTCACCACCGCGCGAACGCAGAATCGGTGCCAATGACGAGTCTAATTGTTCACAAACTGAACGCACTGAGACCAACGTCTAGCACACTTCTACCGGCCCACACGCTAAAACTAGACCACCTGAGCCAATGGCAGCAGATATAACATTACGAGAACTAGCAGCATGGAGGCGATCATGGGAAGATTTCGTAGAGCTAGAACTTACCAATAGAGAGCCATATTGCGCACCAGTCTCTCTATTAAAATGCGTGCTTCGTTGCAATTGGCCATCGGTGTAGACAGTGATGACGATATACCCATCACAACGATCTCAGACCGAAACCAAGAACATGTTCGAGCCAAACGAAATGTTACAATGGACAGGGTAGCACCAGAAGATAGCAAGCAAGAGGAAGGCGAGCCATTCGATAAATTTTACAAGCGCCTCCGAATGGATTTATTCTAGATTTAGGGCGCTATACAAATGTTCTTCTTATGTTATCTCACGTTGCCTTACGAAAGATTGTCAACAAAGTAAATATTTTTACCAGCATTGCATAGACGAACGTCTTACCATGCGAATATGTCGGGAATTCGTGATCCAGAAACAAGACGAAAATGTTTAACATACACGCCTCCCCCTTCTCTGCAGGAGTGATGAATCAGCAAGAAATGATGAAACACTTGCGAACAATGACCAAGGCCATACGAAGATAGACAAAATTGGCAAGAAAACATGGCAACGTGACAAAACTAGAAATAGCATCACTTCTAACATCATCTGAATGTGGTTAATGCGGCAAATCGGTTCATAAAACACATTATGAATGTCCTGAGTGGCCACAATGAGTCAGGTTCGCGTGCTGACATTCTGAGAAAGAAAATAACACCGTCGTGCTCATCAAAGTACATCTTCACCTAAAGCTGATGATACCTTCATCACAACAGCACAGCCCATACCAGGTACAGGGACAAAAGCCACTGTTGCAGGGCTTGGTATCCTAAAACAAGTAGGATTAGACATTGAAAACACATATCGCTCTCATGAAGACACAATTATTGCTGCTAATGGTACATCATTCGTATGTGTTGGCACAGTGGACCTTCACGTTCATGCCGCGGAAAAATCCACGAAAGAGACGGTTCTTATCTGCAAAGAGCAAAAAGGACTTCTGTTGGTTTGGTATGTTTGCCGAGACTTCGGAATCGTGCCGAATGATTATCCAAAACCAGTTCGTGCCGTAACACGATCAGGAATGGATGCTACTGAACACGAGTCATCCGGAGGCGAACACGCATGCGTAATGACATCGCTACGACAGTGGCAAGTTGCAATAAGTGCCAAGAACACCGACCCTCTCAGCAACTCGAGCCACTGCGATCGAAACCTCTACCAAATAGAGCGTTTAAAGATGTATCAGCAGACTTATTCCACGGCGCAGGACGAGATTTTCCCGTCTATGTGGATCGACTTTCAGTGTGACTTGTAGTGTTCCATTTCCCAAAGCAGAAAACTACATCTCGCCACGCTATGCATGTCGACGAGCATTTGTGGAGCTCGGAGTCCCAGGCGCGATTTTAATCTGATGGCAGTTCTCAATTAGCTTCTCGTGATTTTAAACAGTTCTTAAAAGGCTGGGGCCTTCGTGCTGCACCATCTACACCACATTGCCACCAATCTAACGGATATGCTGAAGCAGCGGGAAAAACAATAATAAAGCTGAAGCTGCTGTAAGAACAACGAAATAACTCATTGCAACAACAATCGTAAAAGGAGATCTAGCAATGAGAATTCCCAGCGAGGACTCCTAGAATATCGCAACACTCCTCGTGCAGGAGGTATTTCCCCTGCACAAATTCTCTTCGGACATCCGTTGCGATCAGCAGCACCTGCACACCGGTAATCGTTTGCAAGCAAGTGAAAAAACAGCGGATGAGCAGGACGCCAGCTGTAGACAAGCACACGCACGAACCTACAACAAGCTGTCTCGTCCTCTACCGCAACTACGTATTGGTACACAAGTCAGATTACAACATTTCTTTACTAAAAAGCACGACATACTTCATTCTTGAATTCATGTCTCAGTCCACATCATAGACACTCGCCTGACCTTGACGATTTCTGTCGATATCTATGCTTGTCTTTCTTGTATTTTGCATTGTGAACTGCGTTGACAGTCTCCGTGCCCGTGTGCAATGACATTCCACCGTCGCATTTGCTCGGCACGTACCTAACACTTTAGTTAGTGTTAATTCCTCTTTGCGAAGCAATGCTTCGCGTAGACGGTCGTCTGAGATACCAAACCGTACCCGGTCTCTCAGTATTTCATATGTAGTGATATTGTCAAAGTCACAGTGGTCAGCCAGTTGCCGTAGCGCCGTACGTACTGACGTAGCGCCGTTACGTACTGACCGAGTGATTCCCCAGCCTGCCGTTGTCGCAAGTAAGAGCGATATCTTTCGAATCGCACGTTTCGTCTCGACCGGTGCAGCAGAACCGTAAGATAATACATGGAAGCACTATGCACGTGCAACTGGCTTCAGCGATAAAGAGGAGCTGGTGAAGTGTCGACACTGATCACGGTTATGGGCCCTCAGGCCAGGCGTGTTTTTTCAACGTTTCAGTGGGACCCACGCAGGACCGGTGCAGACAAAATCTGAGGTGTACTGCCGACCGGGATCACTTTGCTAAGCAGTGTTTACAGAAACCATACCAGAAATATGTGGACGAGTATGAAGTTTCACGCTGCGTATTAACCACAGAAACTATTCAACTCGCCACAGGTTTTGCAAGCTTAAGCTGAGAAACTCAGGAAATTATATGTAGTTTCAGCTGGACACTGATGCGGAGTGTAACGTGGTACCGTTATATTTGTACAAGAAGGCCACATGGTACGTCAAGCTGAGCAACGTGAAACCGTGCAACGACGCGGTCGTAGCGTTCGGGGCACGACGCTGACTCTGAATGGCCGAGTTCTGCGCCCGGCGTCACGGGGGAGACAAGATGCACGCTGCGTTGCAACTTGGCGGAAGTTGACGTTCGGCCTTTGCTAGGACGAAAGGCCTGCGTGGGCATGCATCTCTACACGGTACTGGACTCTTACTATCTCAATCGTCCTGTCACAGGTGATCGTCATGTGTTCACAGTCAGGGAGGCTGGCCAGCCACTGACGAAAGATTACATGCTGAAGAACTTCTCCAATGTGTTTGTTGATGAAGTTTGCAAGCTGTATGGATTGCATCACATCTGTCTGGGTTCGAGCGTGGATCCTGTTCAGCCCGCGCCAAGACGTGTGCAGGTGACGTTGCGATCGAAGCTGCAGAGTACACGGTAGATCTGTAGATCTGTAGATCTGCGCTGGCTCATGTAACTGAACCAACTCAGTGGATATAATCGATGGTGGTTGCGCCAAAAAGGAATGCGAAACTGCTGAGAATTTGTCTTGATCTCAAGGACTTGAATGTTGCTGTTCAGAGAGAACACCATTATCTTCCCACGCTACTCTATAAACATCGCGACACGTCTGCACGATGCCAACGTCTTCACCATCCTAGTTGTAAGAAGTGGATTTGAAAATTTGCTTACATTATGTTTCAAGCCAGGTGTTACGGTTGTGCAGCGACTGACAGACCTGGTGAAGTTCGTACCGAGACTGACAGAACTCACATCACCTCTGCGTGAACTGGAACACCAAGACACGGAGTTGAGTGGGACACGTACAGAAGGAAATATTCAAGAAAACCAAAGAAGTAATCTCCAATGCACTTGTGTTAAGGTACTACAGTCTAGAGGACGATGTCACGTTGCAGTGTGACGCCTCAGAGTCTGGTCCGGGTGCAGCACTAATACAGCTGGGTCTACCTATGACGTTTGCCTCACGCTCGTCGACGTTAGCTGAGACCAGATATGTTCATATTGAACAAGAACTGCGCTCGATCGTGCATATGTGTGAGAAGTTTGACGCATTTGTATGCTTTGTCATAAGCCGCTGGAGTGCGTAGTCAAGAATCCGCTGAATACAGCGCCGATGAGACTGCAACGCATACGCATGAGATTTCAGAAATACATCCGGAATGTACTGTACCACAAAGGTACTGAGATGTACCGAGCTGACACACTGAGCGGAGCATTTCTGCCTGTGAACATCTGTGACAGAAGGCTATACTACAGCAGATCAGACATCGAAAGCTCCATCACTCCCACTGCTGAGTAAAGTAATCCGGGCTGACTGGTGGCCTGTAGAGAAGCGGTATGTGCCGCTTGCTGTGCAGCCGTATTGGGACCATCACGACGAACTGGTTGTGTATGGCCAGCTAAACTCCAAGGGTCACAGGCTGGTAATCTCTTCGTGTCTGAGAGCAAAACAGGAGTACAGCTACAATGCACACTCACGTCCACTGCCAGGGCTGAATATTGGCGGTAGTGTGTGCATACGACTGCCAGGCGAAATACCTGGATCCCTGGAACCTGTGACAGGGATGTAGGACTTCGTTCATATGATGTCCGAGTCGGTACGAGCATGTATCGACGCAATCGCCGAAACATCAGAAATTACCATCTTAAGAACCGCCGTTAAACGTGGACTTGGTTGATCAGAGTTGCCAGCAGCATAACTGAAAACACTAGCTAGACAGCCACATGTTTTTAGTGCGTATCATGGTGAGCATGCTGATGTGTCTGCTGACCATGCTGAGTCAACAAAAGCTCACATACCAGAGAAGAGTGGCTCGACTCCATCACTCAGACGCATAAGGCGTTTACGAAAGCCAAATATCAGACTTCAGGATTATAATTAAGTTGCAATACAACTTTCAAACATTGCAACATTCAAACTGTGAACATCTAAGCTGTGGACATTCAAATTGTGAAAATATATATATATATATATATATATATATATATATATATATATATATATATGTATATATATATATATGTATATATATATATATATATATATATATATATATATATATATATATATATATATATATATATATATATATATATATATATATATATAGCGCGTAGTAATGGGTGAAGGTGCGTCAGAAAAGCGTTGCCAGTAGAACGTTGCTAACAAACATCGTGCGGACCGCCAGAGGTCACTTGTCAAAACATAATTTATCAAGAGACGCAGATAAACCAGGGTCATTATACTCGTATTCGCGCAATGTGTCGCCTCCACTGTTGTTCGAATATTCCAATGGTCACTGATATCATATCTACGTGTGTCTGATTTGTAGCACAAACAAACCGGAAGGCGTTGGTCAATGACGCAGGAAGGATTGACACCGCGAGTCGGCGACGATATATGTGATGAGCGACATCATTTAAGAATCAGCACAGTTCGCTATTGCTATGTGACGTTATGTCATTGCACGATCATAAAACATTCAATGAATTAATCAGTTCCTACACAAATTTCGATAAGTTTACACCCATTCACACATCGCAATTAAATGTCGTCTACATAAAGACTAAGAAGCACACACCCCTCGTCTACATGAAGACTAAGAAGCTCACACCCCTCGTCTACATGAAGACTAAGAAGCACACACCCCTCGTCTACATAAAGACTAAGAAGCACACACCCCTCGTCTACATAAAGACTAAGAAGCACACACCCCTCGTCTACATGAAGACTAAGAAGCACACACCCCTCGTCTACATGAAGACTAAGAAGCACACACCCTTCGTCTACATAAAGACTAAGAAGCACACACCCCTCGTCTACATGAAGACTAAGAAGCACACACCCCTCGTCTACCTAAAGACTAAGAAACACACACCCCTCGTCTACCTAAAGACTAAGAAGCACACACCCCTCGCCTACATAAAGACTAAGAAACACACACCCCTCGTCTACATGAAGACTAAGAAGCACACACCCCTCGTCTACATAAAGACTAAGAAACACACACCCCTCGTCTACATGAAGACTAAGAAGCACACACCCTTCGTCTACATAAAGACTAAGAAGCACACACCCCTCGTCTACATGAAGACTAAGAAGCACACACCCCTCGTCTACCTAAAGACTAAGAAGCGCACACTCCTCGTCTACATGAAGACTAAGAAGCACACACCCCTCGCCTACATAAAGACTAAGAAGCACACACCCCTCGCCTACTTAAAGACTAAGAAGCACACACCCCTCGTCTACATGAAGACTAAGAAGCACACACCCCTCGTATACATGAAGACTAAGAAGCACACACCCCTCGTCTACATGAAGACTAAGAAGCACACACCCCTCGTCTACATAAAGACTAAGAAGCACACACCCCTCGTCTACATGAAGACTAAGAGGCACACACACCTCGCCTACATAAAGACTAATAAGCACACACCCCTCGCCTACTTAAAGAATAAGAAGCACACAACCCTCGTATACATGAAGACTAAGAAGCACACACACCTCGTCTACATAAAGACTAAGAAGCACACACCCCTCGTCTACATAAAGACTAAGAAGCACACACCCCTCGTCTACATAAAGACTAAGAAGCACACATCCCTCGTCTACATAAAGACTAAGAAGCACACACCCCTCGCCTACTTAAAGACTAAGAAGCACACACCCCTCGTCTACATGAAGACTAAGAAGCACACACCCCTCGTATACATGAAGACTAAGAAGCACACACCCCTCGTCTACATAAAGACTAAGAAGCACACACCCCTCGTCTACATGAAGACTAAGAAGCATACACCCCTCGTCTACATAAAGACTAAAAAGCTCACACCCCTCGTCTACATGAAGACTAAGAAGCACACACCCCTCGTCTACATAAAGACTAAGAAGCACACACCCCTCGTCTACATAAAGACTAAGAAGCACACACCCCTCGTCTACATGAAGACTAAGAAGCACAAACCCCTCGTCTACATGAAGACTAAGAAGCACACACCCCTCGTCTACCTAAAGACTAAGAAGCGCACACTCCTCGTCTACATGAAGACTAAGAAGCACACACCCCTCGCCTACATAAAGACTAAGAAGCACACACCCCTCGCCTACTTAAAGACTAAGAAGCACACACCCCTCGTCTACATGAAGACTAAGAAGCACACACCCCTCGTATACATGAAGACTAAGAAGCATACACCCCTCGTCTACATGAAGACTAAGAAGCACACACCCCTCGTCTACATAAAGACTAAGAAGCACACACCCCTCGTCTACATGAAGACTAAGAAGCACACACCCCTCGCCTACATTAAGACTAAGAAGCACACACCCCTCGCCTACTTAAAGAATAAGAAGCACACACCCCTCGTATACATGAAGACTAAGAAGCACACACACCTCGTCTACATAAAGACTAAGAAGCACACACCCCTCGTCTACATAAAGACTAAGAAGCACACACCCCTCGTCTCCATAAAGACTAAGAAGCACACATCCCTCGTCTACATAAAGACTAAGAAGCACACACCCCTCGCCTACTTAAAGACTAAGAAGCACACACCCCTCGTCTACATGAAGACTAAGAAGCACACACCCCTCGTATACATGAAGACTAAGAAGCACACACCCCTCGTCTACATAAAGACTAAGAAGCACACACCCCTCGTCTACATGAAGACTAAGAAGCTCACACCCCTCGTCTACATGAAGACTAAGAAGCACACACCCCTCGTCTACATAAAGACTAAGAAGCACACACCCCTCGTCTACATGAAGACTAAGAAGCACACACCCCTCGTCTACATGAAGACTAAGAAGCACACACCCCTCGTCTACCTAAAGACTAAGAAACACACACCCCTCGTCTACTTAAAGACTAAGAAGCACACACCCCTCGCCTACATAAAGACTAAGAAACACACACCCCTCGTCTACATGAAGACTAAGAAGCACACACCCCTCGTCTACATAAAGACTAAGAACCACACACCCCTCGTCTACATGAAGACTAAGAAGCACACACCCCTCGTCTACATAAAGACTAAGAAGCACACACCCCTCGTCTACATGAAGACTAAGAAGCACACATCCCTCGTCTACATAAAGACTAAGAAGCACACACCCCTCGCCTACTTAAAGACTAAGAAGCACACACCCCTCGTCTACATGAAGACTAAGAAGCACACACCCCTCGTATACATGAAGACTAAGAAGCACACACCCCTCGTCTACATAAAGACTAAGAAGCACACACCCCTCGTCTACATGAAGAATAAGAAGCACACACCCCTCGACTACATAAAGACTAAAAAGCACACACCCCTCGTCTACATGAAGACTAAGAAGCACACACCCCTCGCCTACATAAAGACTAAGAAGCACACACCCCTCGCCTACATAAAGACTAAGAAGCACACACTCCTCTTCTACATGAAGACTAAGAAGCACACACCCCTCGTCTACATGAAGACTAAGAAGCACACACCCCTCGTCTACATAAAGAATAAGAAACACACAACCCTCGTCTACATGAAGACTAAGAAGCACACAACCGTCGTCTACATGAAGACTAAGAAGCACACACCCCTCGCATACATGAAGACTAAGAAGCACACACCCCTCGTCTACATAAAGACTAAGAAGCACACACCCCTCGTCTACATGAAGACTAAGAAGCACACATCCCTCGTCTACATGAAGACTAAGAAGCACACACCCCTCGCCTACATGAAGACTAAGAAGCACACACCCCTCGTCTACATGAAGACTAAGAAGCACACACCCCTCGCCTACATGAAGACTAAGAAGCACACACCCCTCGTCTACATGAAGGCTAAGAAGCACACACCCCTCGTCTACATAAAGACTAAGAAGCACACACCCCTCGTCTACATAAAGACTAAGAAGCACACACCCCTCGTCTACATAAAGACTAAGAAGCACACACCCCTCGTCTACCTAAAGACTAAGAAGCACACACCCCTCGCCTACATAAAGACTAAGAAACACACACCCCTCGTCTACATGAAGACTAAGAAGCACACACCCCTCGCCTACATAAAGACTAAGAAACACACACCCCTCGTCTACATGAAGACTAAGAAGCACACACCCCTCGCCTACATAAAGACTAAGAAACACACACCCCTCGTCTACATGAAGACTAAGAAGCACACACCCTTCGTCTACATAAAGACTAAGAAGCACACACCCCTCGTCCACATGAAGACTAAGAAACACACACCCCTCGTCTACCTAAAGACTAAGAAACACACACCCCTCGTCTACCTAAAGACTAAGAAGCACACACCCCTCGCCTACATAAAGACAAAGAAACACACACCCCTCGTCTACATGAAGACTAAGAAGCACACACCCCTCGTCTACATAAAGACTAAGAAACACACACCCCTCGTCTACATGAAGACTAAGAAGCACACACCCTTCGTCTACATAAAGACTAAGAAGCACACACCCCTCGTCTGCCTAAAGACTAAGAAGCGCACACTCCTCGTCTACCTAAAGACTAAGAAGCGCACACTCCTCGTCTACATGAAGACTAAGAAGCACACACCCCTCGTCCACATGAAGACTAAGAAGCACACACCCCTCGCCTACTTAAAGACTAAGAAGCACACACCCCTCGTCTACATGAAGACTAAGAAGCACACACCCCTCGTATGCATGAAGACTAAGAAGCACACACCCCTCGTCTACATAAAGACTAAGAAGCACACACCCCTCGCCTACATGAAGACTAAGAAGCACACACCCCTCGTCTACATAAAGACTAAGAAGCACACACCCCTCGCCTACATAAAGACTAAGAAGCACACACCCCTCGTCTACATGAAGACTAAGAAGCACACACCCCTCGTCTACATGAAGACTAAGAAGCACACACCCCTCGTCTACATAAAGACTGAGAAACACACAGCCCTCGTCTACATGAAGACCAAGAAGCACACAACCCTCGTCTACATGAAGACTAAGAAGCACACACCCCTCGTCTACATGAAGACTGAGAAACACACAGCCCTCGTCTACATGAAGACCAAGAAGCACACAACCCTCGTCTACATGAAGACTAAGAAGCACACACCCCTCGCCTACATGAAGACTAAGAAGCACACACCCCTCGCCTACATGAAGACTAAGAAGCACACACTCCTCGCCTACATGAAGACTAAGAAGCACACACCCCTCGCCTACATGAAGACTAAGAAGCACACAACCCTCGTCTACATGAAGACTAAGAAGCACACACCCCTCGCCTACATGAAGACTAAGAAACACACAACCCTCGTCTACATGAAGACTAAGAAGCACACAACCCTCGTCTACATGAAGACTAAGAAGCACACACTCCTCGCCTACATGAAGACTAAGAAACTCACAATCCTCGTCTACATGAAGACTAAGAAGCACACACCCCTCGTCTACATAAAGACTAAGAAACACACAACCCTCGTCTACATGAAGACTAAGAAGCATACACTCCTCGTCTACATGAAGACTAAGAAGCACACACCCCTCGCCTACATGAAGACTAAGAAACACACACCCCTCGCCTACATAAAGACTAAGAAGCACACACCCCTCGCCTACATAAAGACTAAGAAGCACACACTCCTCGTCTACATGAAGACTAAGAAGCACACACCCCTCGTCTACATGAAGACTAAGAAGCACACACCCCTCGTCTACATAAAGACTAAGAAACACACAACCCTCGTCTACATGAAGACTAAGAAGCACACACCCCTCGCCTACATAAAGACTAAGAAACACACTACCCTCGCCTACATGGAGACTAAGAAGCACACACCCTTCGTCTACATGAAGACTAAGAAGCACACACCCCTCGTCTACATGAAGACTAAGAAACACACAACCCTCGTCTACATGAAGACTAAGAAGCACACACCCCTCGCCTACATAAAGACTAAGAAACACACTACCCTCGCCTACATGAAGACTAAGAAGCACACACCCTTCGTCTACATGAAGACTAAGAAGCACACACCCTTCGTCTACATGAAGACTAAGAAGCACACACCCCTCGTCTACATGAAGACTAACAAGCACACACCCCTCGCCTACATGAAGACTAAGAAACACACAACCCTCCTCTACATGAAGACTAAGAAGCACACACTCCTCGTCTACATGAAGACTAAGAAGCACACACCCCTCGTCTACATAAAGACTAAGAAGCACACACCCCTCGCCTACATGAAGACTAAGAAACACACAACCCTCCTCTACATGAAGACTAAGAAGCACACACTCCTCGTCTACATGAAGACTAAGAAGCACACACCCCTCGCCTACATAAAGACTAAGAAGCACACACTCCTCGTCTACATGAAGACTAAGAAACACACACCCCTCGTCTACATAAAGACTGAGAAGCACACACCCCTCGCCTACATGAAGACTAAGAAGCACACACCCCTCGCATACATGCAACTTTGAATCGATCTGTGTGCAACTTAAGAAACTTTGTATCCGCCAGGTGGCATTTCAGCCGTCGTAACGCAACACTACCTATGTGCATTCGAAATCCTCACTCAATTGAACTATCCACAGATTATGAGTAAGTATTATCATTAGGTAAAGAACTCAGACGCTGTGATCGTTACAAATGTCTGTTTCTCGTGGCACGTGCCTTGTGTTCAACATGGATAGTTCAGTTTCTTGATAATGTTGTAGTGTGTATTATATGTTTCTATCACTTCACTTGTCACTATGTTCATAGGAACATAATGTACATTATAAAACTGGCACATTCAGTGTTCTCGAGGAAAAGCTAGTCAATGTTTAAATTCTTAATCATATGTTATCAGACAATATTTGTTGTGATCAATATTAATTATATATTTGCTGCCCTTACTATGACTAATGCGAAGGCAGTTCGACATAAAACTATATTATGGTGTGTAAATTCCGTAACGATCAGACTTCGTCGAGGTAGATGCACTGACTAATGCGAAGATGCATCGCTACCTTCATGTAATGATAACGAAATGGTCAGTAGGTGGCACCACATGCCAAACCCATCCAGCATTGTGCTAACCTAAATACCTAATGGCCAATTGATTTTAGTCGTGTGGACATTAACATTAAGAAGAATATAACTACATTAACATTTACTCGTTGTGATATAACAAGTTATCTGACAACAAGTACAAATCATCAATATATATGATGGCTGTAATACATTGGCAGACGTGTCGTGAATAAAAGGTCACTGTGGCGGACTAATAAATTTAACTTGCATTAAGTGCATTAAGCACTGAACAACTATGTTCAGTGGTCCGTTGTGGTGACAAAGGCAGTCGCTCGTAAGTTCTCAGAAATCGCGAAGGTTGCATACTACTAAATTTATGCACATTTGGCTTGTGACCATTCTGGAATGTTGCGTGAATGTCACGCATTACCCCAGTGTTTATTGGTTTTAATGTTTTCTGGTTCAACTTGCCATGGCTATACAATCTTCGTTTTGCCAGTTGTGTTGGTGGAGTGTGCTTGCTCAGGTAGGTTGATCGTGTTATACACAAATACACCTTCGATAATGCGTTTGTACAATAACCAGCTCACAATGTTTTGATATTCACGCAGTCAACGGCATTTATGTACAGTACTATTTCGTTAACTCTAACTTCGACGATAACTCATAATTCAAGCTCAAGCCGTGAGGTCGGTCCCACCGTGACGAGCTATCCACATATGGATAGCTCGACATGCTTCCCCATTCCCTCCAAATTCGCGTTAACATAGCTACAGTATATTTGGCAAAACTTGGATCGTATGTTTGATATGTAGATACATGGAAGAACTTAGAAGCTAGAACTGAGCAATGTGACACTACTTGTATGATTGATCGACTAGTTGAACGTCCATATGTTGAAGCTATGGTGCGACACTTAAGGGTGTAGCGATACATCGAACTATCAATGGATAACGATAGTGGATATGGCGACACAGTGCTATCGATAGTAAATTTAATTTCCATTGTCATCGTCGATAGCACAGTGAACTATTAATAGCAACGATAGTTGGCACACAGATTTGTCTCGCTAATACTGTTAGTAAACGTGCTTTTTCTACTGTATTAGGTAATTTTACTTATTTACATAAACAATCGTCGATCAGATCAGTGTCGCTCAAGGATTCGCCGCATTTTGAGTCAACTGACGTCTAGTCCAAGCAATAACGCCACTAGTTCATTCTGACTTTGGACTATGGCCTGACTATAAAAACCAAGTCGCTCGCCGACATTGTCGTTTGTGCTGAAATACGTGGAAACACAGCACACTTGATAGATCACATCCAGCTTATAATGCGAGATAGCTAACTTCACACACGTCAGTTGAAATAAGTACGTATGCCTATTAAGTTTCCATGATACTATGATGATACTATTTTGACAGTCATGAAACTATCACGCCAACCAAAGACCTTGACAATAATAAAGCTACCTCCGATAGTCACCCCTAATGATAGTAGTTACTAGAACACTGCTGAAATCAAATTGACCAGGTTTATACTTCATAACAATCAAACAATATTTATGTAATGCACATTAAGTAATTTCCTCCTTACTATATCTAGGTTCCCTGGCACAGGATGCACTCGGTGTTCGCTGTCACTGTGAACACTGATTATTCTCTTCAGAAAAGCTGGTAACAGTAATGAATGGGCATGGAATGTATTGTGTAGTCAACTGCGGTGCCGCCTTCCAAGTAGTAGATCACCTCGTTATGTTCGCCTGAGAAGAGCCGCCGACCCGCATTCTGACCCGATCGCAGTATATTTCGTTAACCTTTCCGACAAGTCTACGCTACACATTTATTTGGGCACTCATTGTTGCAACAATTCATTTAAACATTCATTATGTCCATGGCGCCATTCACAGCCTAGCGGATACCAATGTATTATAAAAATTCGACAAGGGATGGAGTACGTTCCAAATGTCAATGTTTATAAAAGTCATAACACATCTTTGGCAGGCAATGTATTGTAAGAATTCAACTAGGGATGGAGTACGTTCCAAACGTTAATTTTTATACAAGCCTATAGCGCGAAATCTAGTTAACAACTACTCAAGGCGCTTTGCATTAAAACTACATAAACTGTAACGCATGCTGGACCATTATTACTTGTTCTGTAAATATGTCGCCTAATATTAACATTAAAACTACATAAACTGTAACGCATGCTGGACCATTATTACTTGTTCTGTAAATATGTCGCCTAATATTAACATTAAAACTACATAAACTGTAACGCATGCTGGACCATTATTACTTGTTCTGTAAATATGTCGCCTAATATTAACATTAAAACTACATAAACTGTAACGCATGCTGGACCATTATTACTTGTTCTGTAAATATGTCGCCTAATATTAACATTAAAACTACATAAACTGTAACGCATGCTGGACCATTATTACTTGTTCTGTAAATATGTCGCCTAATATTAACATTAAAACTACATAAACTGTAACGCATGCTGGACCATTATTACTTGTTCTGTAAATATGTCGCCTAATATTAACATTAAAACTACATAAACTGTAACGCATGCTGGACCATTATTACTTGTTCTGTAAATATGTCGCCTAATATTAACATTAAAACTACATAAACTGTAACGCATGCTGGACCATTATTACTTGTTCTGTAAATATGTCGCCTAATATTAACATTAAAACTACATAAACTGTAACGCATGCTGGACCATTATTACTTGTTCTGTAAATATGTCGCCTAATATTAACAAGTTCACCAACTGTCTGATAAATAAGTGTGTACAATACATACATAAAGGTACACAAAATGATTAGTCATCACCAATATTCAATAGCACATGTTCAATTTAAATTAGCATCGTCGAATCTGAACTCAAATGTATTCATTGTACGCATTATGTATGACAACAACTTTTCAAGACCAGAAAACTGTTCCACTTAGTCTCATCGACCAATGGATCTAAAGGTTTGCATGTTAAATGCTACTTCAGTGGACTTTTACTGTGGGCTGCAAGCCTTTTTGAAACATAGTTTACATGAAAGTCATGGTCATGGTCAGTTTTGTTTAAAACGTATGTAATCCCTTTCACAATTCAACAGTTAGAACAGGTTGGCAGATTGTTTTTGTGTTTTATGCATTGTATTTCGACATTACATGTACTAATCGGTTTAATGGATCGCAACAAGATTAGGACCGTCGG